>VMKM01000974.1:28698-201018 GCA_008360985.2 Macquaria ambigua
CCACCACCACCACCACCACCACCACATAGCCGCTGACACAAGGCACACAATGCAGCCAGAGCTAGTCATCATGAAAGACACCATCAGTTTCTGGCCTTGGATGAATACCGTGACGCTTTGTTACCAGGTTAGTAGACAAAAGGATCTGTGATATAAAAGACAAATGTTAGAACAAAGGCATTAATGACCATGGTTACATGCTGTTACCATAAAAGATGAAACTGACAAGATATGACGTCATTCCACATTGATACGCTGACAAGACCAGTACAGGGTTTCAGCTCACAGCTCTGATTTCTCCTTTCCATCCCTTCACCGTGTACCTGTTCTCACCCCCTCCATTATAGACTTGGAGCGTCTTCTGAAAATGAGCCCAAAGATTTCGATTTTGTACTCGGTGTCCTCTGTGAGATCTGTGATGGCCGTGCTTCGCTCCTCGCCACCCAGCACCAGCTCTCTTGGTTGGCCTGGGCCCTCAGCCTGGCTGACCATTATGACAAAGGTGTCAAAGGCGTCCTCTTCAGCCATCCAGGCCAGTCTAAAGCTCTCAGGGGTGACGTCGGAGACTAGGAGAGCCTGCACCTCTGGTTCGGCCTCTGAGTGACAGGGGAAAGTCAGTTTTCCTCCTCTGTAGAACTTAAGAGTGCTTTGACATTTGAGGAACATGGCAGCAAAAGAGAGTGTATCAGTCTATGTGCAAATGCCAGCATTGGTTATTTGGAAGCTCAGCATCAGTCAACAAATAAAGAGCCTGAGTTTACAGAGCAGACAGATTCGAGTTTTACTGCAATCTGGTGAAAAACACAGAAGGAAGAAATGAACTTCAGACAACAGGTTGTAGGATGTTGAGCCAAGCAAAAGTATTCAGTATCCAGCTGCATTCTTTTTAGGCTTAGTTAACTGACCTATCAAAGCCACTGTGGTTAGTAAGATGAGAAACTGATTTAGATAGGATTGTGACTGTGACCGGAATTCATTTTCAGGAAATGTTAGTAAAGCAATACATTAGTCTAACGTAGGCTGCCACTTGTTCTTTAAAATTCAAACTACTGTTTGAACGTGGGAACATTTTTTATTCCATTCATTTATTGCATCTGTAATGATCTGTTTGAATAAAAAAATCACAGTGTATAAGGGCCACAGATATGGAAGTAAATCTGTCTCACCAGATTTTGAAATTTTAAAGCCATTGAATTTCTAGCACCAAATTTTTTTTTTGCATTGAAATTATGTATCTGAATTTTTTGCCTCTGGATTCAACTCTTCAGAGTTTGAATAACTCATCAACATCCAGGATACCAAGGATGAGCAATCGACTCTGTCTCATATCGAACCAAAATCCAGCCAATCAAATTACACTCCACTGGTCATGTGACGCCGACGCTAGAAATTAAAATGTCTAATTCGCTGCATACCCAGTAAACTAGGCTATTGTTCTCTTCACTAACACACAACGAAAAGAAAACTAGCGAGCTGTGCTTTATGGATAATCATGACACCAAACCATCTGAGAAGTAATGTGAGGAAGCATTTTGGTTTCAAAACAACTGATGGGAAAATTGTGGATAAAGGTAAGGCAGTTTTCTGACTCTGCTTTACATTAATATTAGCTTGTCACTCAAGTGAGTCAGCAGAGGCACTGCCAGTAAAGATAACAACTTTAAAGGCCTGGTCACACCAGAAACTGGCACAGTGAAATTAATCTGCACATCTTTGCACAAATATTTAGTTCTAAGAAATCTACTACTACTGGTACTACTGCTAGAGCTAGTAGCTGTACTACTGTAGCTGGCGAATTGCTAACCAGGCGCTAGTCAGTCACAATGGTTCTTTGAGCTTCTCTCAGTTTTCTCAGTACTGGGCCGTTTACGCCTCCCTGGCATTTTGTAAATTATTTAAGTTATTCAGGATAAGAAATACAGCTCTCTGTACAAGCTTGCTAACAGTTAGATAGTACCATCGACTCCTCATAACTGTCTGAAAACCATTCCTCTTTTATGGAGGCAGCAGAGATGGTTAAATAAAAGCGGATAGTACTGCACAGCTAAAAAGCTACGAAAGCTTCCTCCATTTTGTTCACTCATAGGTCAGCACTGCTAAGGCGGCTTGATATTGGTCAACGGTTGAACTCAGCCCTAAACATTTGTGCAGACTTACTTAGCACCCGCAAGCAAATCCATTAACACAACCATTCCTTTTGAATTC
This sequence comes from Macquaria ambigua, assembly GCA_008360985.2. Taxonomy (NCBI): domain Eukaryota; kingdom Metazoa; phylum Chordata; class Actinopteri; order Centrarchiformes; family Percichthyidae; genus Macquaria; species Macquaria ambigua. Next base: position 30,904 of record VMKM01000974.1, read on the forward strand.
ATTGAATTCACCGCACAATATCGCAATTTTATATGCTAGTGTGTCCAGGCCTTATTTCTGCAACACATTTTAGGATAGGCCACGTGGATTGTACTAGAAAAAAATCAAATTAAACAAATTACATGATTCTTCGAATTCTTCTTTTGTGAAAAAGTGACAGCCATGGTCTGACCCATCTCATTCTTGCACAATTCTTTGGAATTTCGAATTGAAGAGGTTTTGTCAAACTGCTGACAAAACACAAAACAGCTGCTTCTCTTAGAATAATGCTCAAATACAGTATAGTGCAGACATATAACTACGTGCATACAGATGGGAGTGTGTGCATGTGGTGCTGTAAAAGCTTGTAGTTAAGCAGTCATTAGCAGCAGCTAATAATGGCAGTGATAGGAAGAGAGGCTGAGAGGCAGCAGGAGTCTACAGCTGCTGGAGAAAAAGCTCTGTTTCTCCAGAGGATGAGTCCGCTGAAGCTAATTAGCCAGAGAAACTTCCGGTAGCAGCACAGATGGATACACGGACCGGACCGAGCTTTAAAAGCAGCCTGAATAGAAGCAGATATAAGTGGGCTCAGGAAAGCCTCAATAAAGCCGAGCGCCACTGCTCATTAAAACACTACACCAAATGTGAGGGTCTCAGGGGTCCTTGAACTAGCCTGAAACCCCTTTTTTTTATTGTGAGGGAAAACGCATGAGGCATTTGTTGTGAGAAGAAGCGGTGGAAATGAGAAGCAGAGCAGACAAATCCCAGGGAGCTGTCACTCTTCATTAGCCGCCGGGCAGCTTTAGCTGGTCAGTGGAAGAGAGGGAGGGCCACATCCATCAGCTAACATGTGCTAGCTTGCTACTGATTTCACCCTCCCACCACCGCCACTTCAACCCCTCTACCCCGTATCCCTCCACACCCCCCCAAGACCTGAGGGAACACAATCCCCGCTCACAAAAGGGAGCCTGTTATTGGAGGAGGTACGCGCCGGCGCCAGCTAACCTGCTGAAAAGGGGGTCTGCAAGCAGAAGCCCAGAGCTGGTTCCAGTCTCGCCTGATAACTCTACGAGAGCAGCTTGTGGTGATATGAATCACAACTGAGTCTAGTTTGTTCTGGGCGCTGTCCACATCTCTTTGTGGTTCCATCAATCTTTCGTTGTATAAAACTCACCCTCCGTTAATCAAAGTTTCCTCACTCCCTTTACAGAGGAGGACTTTATTTTCCCTACGACGTCTTCCTCCACTAGACTGACGATGACCACCGTGCATAACATAATCAAATTAGTCAGCGCTTGTATTCACAAGTTGGAATGTTTTATGGATTAAGTGATGCTAATGAAAAATGTTAAGATGGTTTCACAAGCCATTAGCATGCAGACAATGGGCCGTGTTGAGCGCATGCCATATTCTGCGTGGCCCCAGAAGCCCCTGGCACCCTAGCACCAGAGCCCAGGGGCAATGGCAGCATGAGAATGAAGCGCGGTCCAGGCTTCGGGGAACTGGGGATGCATACAGAAGAGAGGCCTCTCACAAAGTGACAAAAGCGCCTCAGGGTTTTTTTTGTCCTCTGTCAGTCCTCCCATCTTTCTTCCACTTGACTGATCCTCATCAGTGAAATGCTGAATGATAATGCCGGAAAAGATGCTGACAATAAAAAAAATTGTCAACCAACCCAAAACTGTTTATTTTTGACCTTCTAGTCTAGTCAAAACGGTTCAATAAAGGGATGGTGAGGATGTAAGTCCTTAAAGGGTATTTTGTTTTGGTTACACTTTATTTGCAAAGGTGCTCAGAGGCCATTACAAGGCATCATTAGCAGATTTTGGTTTCACTGTTTACAGCCCACTTATTAGGCACATACTGCAATTCACAGCATGTTAATCACTGGTAATGACTGGGATTGGTGTAGTGGTTTGGGAAACCAGCGCACCTGTTGTGCCTCAGTTAAACAGCACGCTGACCTTTTTTTATGTGTTTCTGCTTGTTCACATAACAGACCAGGTGTTGTTTCAGGCTGGACTCGTACCAACAGGCAGACTGACAGCTTAAAGACGGATCAAACATGGATCTGCGGCTAGGCTAATATAGATTGAAAGGGTTTTGTGTGGGTGCTGCTGCAGAGTTTTAGCCCATTTCACAATCCCTGCATCAAAGGAAGGGATACGTGCGTGATAGATGGCTGATGAGGGGGTGTTGTTTGGGGATTGGGATTGTGCACGCCCCCTGAATGCAGAGGAGATTTTGTTTACCCCATGAAGAATAACTTCCATCACAGCGGCTGATAGGTAGATTGTCTTTATATACATATACTTTTTGAAATGTACTTCCAACGCTGAAGGTAAACAGTTTTTTTGCACAGAAAATGGGAGCTGAGTTGTTGCCTCCATCCCCACAGGTGCAGCTTTAAGAAGGTTTCAGTCACAAAGATGTGTCACATTACGGTCTTTGTGATCACATGCAAAAAATGCCAGGCTCAGTTAATTATTTTGCTTCCACTTTTGCTGGATCACTTTTTTCTTGAGCATTCTTGAAATCAACTTCTTTTGAGGCCAATGAAAGTGGCAGATTATTAAGATTCATTAAGACTGACATTTTTTGAAGGGCATGAGAAAATCAACAGCGCTAACACAAACAAGTGTTTCTATAACACCTATCAGAGACAATGTAACACTTTAAGACAGTGCTGAGCAGCCACACCGGAGCTCTATGAATAGACAAACACCATTTGACAACTGCAAGTAACTGTGATTTAAAAAGTCTACACAGAAAAACACTGATTAATTCATTGTGTTCAGCAGAAGAAGAAGGAAGCAAAGGAAAGAGCGAGGCCCCAGCGTTGACGGCGTTGATACCTGTGATGGTGTCTGCAAAGACAGGGTCTAAGAGGGCCCCCCTGTACACTCCGTACAGATTGGCCCTGTACCAAGTGGTGGGGGAGAGGCCAGAGACGGCGAGGCTGCGAGCATCGGCGGGCACTGTGTGGTTTTGCCACTCAGCGTCCGTCTCTGCGTCAGTAACCTCGATCAAAAAGGCCTCGAACGCCCCGTCGTCAGCAGACCAGGACAGGAGGAAGCTGTCCCACGACACATCGCTGACAGTGACGTTGGTCACCACAGGCTTCTCTTCCTCTGGGTGATGACAAACACATCAGCATGGAGTTACAGGACTGGGACACACATACAGAATGGAGACAAAAGGTTAGACCGATACAGGTTTTCTCAAATTCGGTCCTGGAATTTTTTGGACTGAAACACGACTGACGGATTTCAAATATTTAAAAATCCAGAATTGGCTCCATGTATCGGTTACAACACACAAACATACACAGATCCAGAAATTCCTTGGGTTCTATTTGAACCTGTCTTGCTGACAACGATGTACATTGTGAAACATATAAAACAAACAAGACTGAGCTTCTGCTCAACACTGGATGAGTCCTCCTTGACAATATTAGCTGCAAAACAGGGGTCGACACTGATGATCTCTCATTTGTATTTCAATCATTTCATTTTGCTGTCAAGAGAAAAAAAAAGAGAAAAGGCCTTCACTTTGTCTGGAGTGGAAATATTCCCTTATTTCCACTACAAAAGGCCAGAGGGAAAAAACAGCCTCATTATTAGTGTCTGCCTATAGCCATCTCCTCTATATTACCATATAAGTGGGAAGACTTAAAGATAGAAAGCAGCAGGCAGACATGCTGATGCAGCTTGTGCGCATTAATGGCTGTGAATGAGCCATTAACATTTGAAGGTGCAGCGTAGCCCGACCAGAATGGCAGGAGTACGTCGTCCACTTCAAACCTATGGGGAGGCCATGCAGAGCCACGCGCAGCAGCCTGTAATAGGAGTCCACTGAGTGTGCAAGCATTCAGAGAGTAGATTAGAAAGAGATGGAGATAGATGGCGCAGGTAAACATCAAGGCTCCCATTATCCTCTTTTCACTGTGTGGCAGAGTGGAGCGCAAATGGGATGGGAGACAATAGAAATGGGCTGGGATGAGGAGGGGGCTTTGCTGAAATCAGCTGATCATCGCTTATGAGAGCCTACATGGACAAGGAAAATGCATTTACTGCATGATGTGTCTGCTCAGTTTCTGGCCCTGTAGTGTGGGGAGGATTTGAGTCGGCGTTGTGCTCATAGCTGCAAACTTATTTCCAGTTCCAAGTTTTTCTGAGATAAACAGGAGTGGGAAATAATATTTAATACAGCAATACAATTTAGCATTTATAAGCAGTATTGAATAAATGGTTTAGCCTATAACAATAATAATAATTATAATATAGTTGTAAGTGGATGTAAGTGTAAATTAATGTATTTGTAAGTGGAGGATGCTGTATAAACAGATAATGAATGACAATATAGTAAAACACTGTAATTATATAAAATATGTCTTCATATGAGAATTTATAATTGCTCACAAATATTCTATATTAATAAACAAACATTCTAAAAATGCTTATCAAGCTGTGTACAACAGTATTATAGTGTGTTATACACCATTTATTAAATATTTGTATACTGCTTATAAATGCTAAATACATTTAGAAACATTACATTTTGAAAAAGCTGTAAGCTGCAATTTGGGGAAAGTAAAGGGAAACATAGAAACATTCTTGTTAAAGAGGCTAGCTAAAAGCTAGCCAAAAATAAGCTCATTTTAGCTAGCTAAAAGGAAGCTAAAATGTCCTTTTAGCTAGCTTTTCAGTTTGAATTATGTCCATTTGAGAAAATACGTTTTCACGTAATATCAAATGGGTGTTTTCACATCCCCTTCTCCAACTTTAAAGGGTCAGTTAACCCAAATTACAAACATTTTGCACTTTATTAGTCCAGGTTTAGCAAGTTCCGCCTCTGAGATTTCAGCTTCTTCCCCAGTACAAAGGAGGTGAATAGAATTTAATTTGCAGTTCTTACAACATTAAAAAATGACATTTAAAAAATTCAACAGCCTCTCTGTCCAATTTTCCATTTTTTTTTCTTCAGTAAAAAGCAATTTCACACAAAAAATGAAAACAGCACATTCTTATCCAGAGTAAAAGGGAAACTGTTTCTGGAAAGAAATGCTGCTTTTAAACTTTCAAAATGTCATTTTTTAAATACTGTGAGCACCACAAACAAAATTTGTTAATTCATCTCTATTGTCTTGAGGTGAAGGCAGAAATTTCAGAGGTGGCTATGGCCAGATACCATAGAAGTAATCAGAATTTTTTAGTATTTTAAGTGAACCAACCCTTTAACATCAGCTTCAGTTCTGGTTGTCACATGCAGTTGAAGATGTGTGTCATGACTAAATCAAATGTTCTCCTGAGATATCACTTTCTCATTCTGATATCTGCCATTTGATACACATTCATATCATACTACAGCATCAGTGTACTCGTCTGTAGGATGAGCTCAAGCCTCTAACCCAGGTGATGTCACACACTACTGCACAGATCATGTCAGTGCATGCAGGACATGATCTTGCTTTTTTCATGCTTTATGTTCTCGGTTTTTCAACATAATGCCCAAAATGATGGCAATAGATCATGCATAAGCTGACCGTTGAGTTTCGAGTCATCATGGCTTTTTAGGACGACACTGGTGTTTTGTGCTGGTGATCAAACATACAACATATATCCGACTTTCTGGACAGCTGATACCAGTTTAAGACTCCTCTGGGACACAATGGCAGTCAAACATGTTTGTTCAATTTTTTCATTTGTACAAATATGGGAATTATAAATGTTGGGACTAATGCTATCATTTCCACATGTCTGTTGTCATTGTTCCCTGAGCGCAACTCTTCCAGTCAGCTGATTAGTTTAAATTATGATAATCCTGGCTTTTGTCTCCTGATTTCCCTGATTTATTTACATCGGCTCACGATACTTTTAGAAGCAATCTTCCATTCTGTGTTTAAAAGTGTCTCGATTTTTAGAAGCACATTTGGCTTAGTATTGATTCTCAGCACTCAAAAACAAATTCTTGTAATCCTTTCAATGATTGTCAGGCACAAGTAGAACCCCCAACCTCCCTCCAAACCTCGTCTCACCTCGCTCCACCCCTCCTCTTTCCTTCAATCCCTCCTGTAAAATGAGTGCGATCTGTGTTCCTACTACGTGTCTGGAGACGATAAAGGCTGCAGATTGGCCGGGCTGTGGATTAGAGGGCGGCTGATTTCGGAGACAATGTTTTAACAGGAGTCCCAGCATGTGGCCTTTTATCTTGACAGACCCACAGTTCATCGTGGTCAAATCGCACAAAACCAGAGGGGAGCGGGGGCTCACGCCAACAATTATCACATGAATGAACACTGTGCAGAGCGCACACATGTCCGTACAAACCCCCAGCCTCCCATACACACACACACACACACACACACACACATCCTCAGTTTCACTTTATCTCAGTCTTTTTAACCACTCAGTCTCTCAATCATACATGCCACACATGACCACACAGACAAGTGGACATAAGGAGATGACACATGCACGTGCACACTCACACACCCACATCCACACAAACACACACAGGAGTCTGTATTCTGTTCTTCTTGGCAGCGTACAATCCAAAAAATGCAACAAAAGACGAATTTATTCCAATGCTTACCAACGTTCCCCTCATGCCATATCGATTTTTGCCCGAAGCCATGCATTTAATGGACACCCGTTGCATAACTGGGAGATTTACTTGTGAAATGTTTGGCTTGGAGGCACCCTGACCGCAGCACGAAAAATATGCCACAATCACCTCATTTGTCTTTTCTTGTTTTGGTTTAAAAAAAAAAAAACAGGGAAAAAAGAAAAATAATTCCACATGCTATAAATGAGCCTTGGGAGGAGGGGGGGGTAGAGACAGAGTGACTTACATTGAGAAGCTAACAATGAATTCAATTCATTGCCTCGGTTTGGCGGCAGTACTGAAGGACAAAAAAATGAACCTGTGGTTAATGAGAACTTCTCTTATTCTCTAACCCCATGCCACCAGCTAAAAACTTCACGGAAACAGTGGGCTAAATTCAGAGGAGCCTCTGTCTCAGACACATTTTACAGATACTGAATATCCTGCATGCCAAGTCTCAGCCTAGCTACTGATGTAGGCAAGGCAAAACTTTACCACCTCTCTTGCTTTGTTTTTAGAGGTCAGCTCACCCAAATGATAAAAACATTCTCACTTACTTCTAGCGGTGTCATGCCATGCAGATAGTTTTGTTTTTATCTGCCCAGATTTTAAGATATTTCTATATGACATTCAAAGGAACTAGTCAAGAGGCAAAGGAGCACAATGGTCAGGTCTGAGTGTAGGGTTTGAACATGTCTTGGAGGTAGGAAAGACCACTTCCTTTCACTGCCCTGTGGGCTAGCACTGCTAACATTTCTCACCCCAATATAACATTGAAAAATGACATCTATTTCATACAAGCTACAAATAACATACGTTTGACATATTATGGCAGTATAAAGTTTATATGGCTAACGTGTTAGCTAACAGATCCAACGGACACAAAGCAGCATTAGTATTCGTTTGGAGTTTCTGAAAAATGTCCAACATTCATTCTCCTTCTAGCTCTGTTTTGGTCAACCGTCTTGCCCTGTAGCTGCTAAACGCTACACTGTGCTCACCAGCTAGTTGCTAGCCTTGTCTATCTGCTGTTTGGTGCTGGGCAGGTAGTGGACATTAGGTTTATCAGAGCATTTTCACTGAAAACTGCTACCTGCTGTGGCTAGAAACCAAAACAGTAAAATTGTTTTAGTTGTATTAAAAATAAAACAATTTAGCTGAAAGGTGTTAAAATGCTTTGTAGAGCTGAGGGGAACCGCAGAAACAATGATAATTATCGGTGCGTTCGTCACTCTGAGTGACCCCTTGCATATGCAGTCATGTGACCCATATAGTAATAATACAGTTCACTAGTTCTGATAGGGACTATTTCTTTAACAGAAAGTAGTTCCACTGAAAACTGTACGAGTCAAGGTCTTTGGGACAGAATAAGCAGGACAGTGTTTCTGGAAATGTGGAACTATCTGCACGGCTACCACTAGAGGGAAATGGGAAAATAAGGTGTTTGTAGTTTGGATGAATCAACCCCTTTAAAATCAGGGATGTGCTGAGATTGTGCAAAAAAAAAATAGCCACTGCCAGAAATCTTATCTGGGTAATAATACAGAGTAAAGTATCTGAAATGTCAGTGTTTTCATGTTGGAATAAATGCCAAGCCTCTAACTGTAAACCTCCAGACATTTGTGCCAAAAAAGCATTTCAGACACTCTATAATGTCAAACAAGGCACTACCGCTTAGTCAGGAACATTGCTTTTGAAGATGGAAGGTGTGTTTTTGCCGTGCTGACCTGTGGGTGCTGAGATGGTGGTGGGTGCACTGGCCCTGCGGCCCCTCTCGGCGGTGATGCTGATGGTGTACAGCATGCCGGGCGTAAGGCCCCTCAGGGTGTGAGACTCAGAGCTGCCCGGGACCACGTCCTCAGCCTTGTGGCCATCAGCAGATACATAAACCAGTCTGAAGGAGTCCAGTTTGGCCTGGGGGCGTTTCCACTCCAACATCATGGTGGTCTCCGTCACCTCTGCAACAGTCAGGTCCTTGGGAGCATCCAGGGCTATGTAGAGAGGTAGAGGAGAGGTTGTGAATGGAGCTTTAAGATGTGAGCAACTAAACCCATTATATGAGACATTTTAATATGAATTTTGCTGCTCTTGAGTGCCAATTCACATACAACAACAGCATCTTAATTCAAAAGAAAGCCATCTTCTCTGGCACACATGCAGTAATTTGTTTTAAAAACTGGGCTGTTAGCTGGAGCAGCAAAAGCCACTGTGGCTGCACAGTCAAAGAAAGTATTACCATACCTGTCATACTGAATAACTAAGATAAGGAGACAAAGTAGTGGAAAAACAACAATCTACAGAATATTCTGATAAAATGAAATACTGTGAAAAAACACCAATGAAAAATTTAAAATTAAAACATTTTAAAACAAAAAGAAAAACACTTGATCCTTGGGTGAAATTTGATTGTTGGAGACTCAGCAGCAGTACAGAAATAAAGAGGAAATTAGATCTTTTCTACATGAAATGGGTGAAAAACCATAAAAATATCAAGATATTAAAGACAGCAGTCTGTAGAGCTTCAGATATAATCTAGACTAGTATAGTGGTTGAGAGACAGATTTTGTTAAGGGGCTGGAAGACTCCAGGGGAACCATCTTCTTATAAATGGTTTATTTATCTAGGCATCATTGCCTTGTTTGTAAAATCTCATTCAGAATGAGACATTATGTGTTCAGATGAGGGGGTCCTATGAAGAACATTGGTGCTAAGATTTGATGTGTTACTGTGATTGTGTTTTCAGGCAGAACGTGAAGCACGATTGCAGGCAAAGTCAATAGAAAGACGCCATTAGACGCAAATTGGGGCAACGCAAACTGATGGGAAGACGCGTACGCACCAGTTGAAAATGATTCAGCTTGAGCGGAAAAACTTCTGCGAAAGCCAGGGGTTTATGAATCTACTTCATAAACGTACAGAGACAAGTGGAAAAGGGAGAGAGACTGGAGGGAAAAGAAAGAACCAGAGACTCTGGTGAGTTCTGAGATCAGTCAGAGGCTGAGATGAACTCAAGCACACTCCCACAGACACGGTGAGTGCGTCCGTGTGCACAGCTGCTACAGTACATTGGCTGTGAATGCGAATGGTCCAGCGGTCAAATTTGAGCAAATGACATGAGGCAAAAATTCTCTTCACTTCCTGTCTGACCACACCTCGAGGGAATAGAACATAGGACAAGTAGAACTTTGAATACATTATATTTAAGGTAAGTGATATAAGAATTAGTATTATTTATATATTATAAAATATTGAAAGAAAAGAGTATATGGAAAGTATTCAATTATATATGTGCATGTATAAGTGTATATGTATATTTGTGAATTTATATGACAACACATGTGGATTAAGTAAAAGGCACATGTATAATGTGATTACATAGGTACTGTGTAAGTGACGGCATCTTACCAGTCACTGCGTTGGTGGTCGTCGGCAGACTCTCCCGCTCATCTTTCACCGCCGTCACACCCATCCCATACTCTGTGTTAGGTCTCAGGCCTACATACCGGGGCAAAATAAAATCACTGTGATACAGAAATAAAAAGCAATGTCATGTTTTGTTTGTACAAAATCCTCTGTGGTGTCACTGAATGAACGATGGGGAGGCTCTGTAGTCAAGTGGCCAGCTGTTTCGGCTAATGGCTACAGTGCCCATGGCAAACACAAAAACGCTCTCATGTGGCTTGATTGCACAATAGATTGCAGCCTAATTGCATTTCATGGTAAGCCTGTGCTCACTGTGGAACATCAGTGTTGTATTTGCATTGATGGATCTATAGGGCCCTTGTTGTGGAGCAGAAACACTACTTGCTATGATACAGCAGGCTCTGGAGGCCCTTTGGTCTCTACAATTAAGCCCTCTCTCGGCCCGATCGCCTCTAATTCCTTTATTAACTCCCACAGAGGTCATCACACACAGAGTCTTGCAGCATGAAATTGCACCTAATGCCCAGGAAACTCATTATCAATAAAATCACGAGCGTGAAGGCAATTACAGATAATAACTGTGTGAAAGAAGTGCTGAGGTGTGTGTGGAGCAGAGGGGGACGTCGGCTGAATGGACACAGTGCTTTATTTCCATGGGATGGGCCTCCCAAGGACAAAGAATTGGGCCAGACAAAGACACTATTAGCCCGTTTTTGGAAGCTTTTTTTTTTTTGTTTCTCATGGTGTCTAATCCTGCCATGCTGCAGCACACAGCGTAGAAACAAACAGAAAAAAAAAAAACACATCCGCCTCAAAGCATGGCTTTATAATGTCAGCGGTGCAGATAGATGAAAACGCACCCACTTTTCTTGTTTGAGCAAGATCTCACAGTGAAACAAGCAGCAGTGTTATTCCATTTAAAGTCTGAATGCCAGACCCCCCTGGGTGGTTCTCTAATAAAGTGGGCCTTTTGTGGACGGGCAAACATTTCACAACACGAAACAAAAGGCAACCCATTTTGGAAATGAGCAGGCTGAACATAACACTGACCATTTGACAGGGAGCACCAAGCACTTGCCCGCAGAATTAGGAGAATAAACACTTCACACTGTATCATTTTTTTCTTTTTCCCACAGATGCTTTTCAGCTGTGTCATTTGGATGCAAAGTGCTAATGGGCTAATGTGAACTCAAAGCAGACAAAAGAATGAAAACACTGAATATGTACGCAGTGACACAGCCCATTCGTTTTGCTGAGCAGGACATAGTTGTTTTTTTACTGTAGCTGCGGTCAGTGCTAGTTGCAGCCTAATTGCTCTGACATAGTGAGTGATTGCAGGGTCATAAATTAATTAAACTCTAAGTTACTGCAAAATGCCTTAACCCTTGAACTCTGAAACATACCACAAACAAACGTTTTTGACCACTGCTTGTGTAGGCTCTCCTAATGAAATGTCTTAGATAATCAGAAATTAATAGAGATTAAATTCTTTAGTCCGCATCGTAGACCCCACCGCCACACCCCCCACTACCACCACCACCTCAAAATTCTAATATATATGACTTCATAGGATATTTTAGGATACTTAACAAAAAGTATTAATGGCTTTATTAATGGTTAACAAACATTTACTAACGCTCTCTATATATCAGTTATAAGCCATTAATTTGGACAACTTCTGGGTTGCCAGGTTGTGAAAAATCCCTGATACCACTTTCTAATAAAGCACCCTTCATTAAGTATTTACAGGTTGCAACTAATGGCTTTATTAATGGTTAATAAATCATTTACTAATGCTTTGTAGATCCGATATAAGCCATTAGCAACGTTTGCAAACATGGAAACAAAGAACTGTTTTGCTGGGAGAGGATCACCAGGATGTTTCACAACCTGGCAATGCAGAAGTTGTTCTGATTAATGGCTAACCTATGAAGGGTTAGTAAATGATTTATTAACCATTATTACAGCCTTAATACAGTCATTAGTTACAACTTATAAACCCTTAATAAAGGATGTCTTATTAGAAAGTGGTACATTATTAGATTTTTCAGAACCTGGTAACCCAAAAGTTTTTTATGGCTTATAAATGGTGTATAAATGATAAGTAAATTATTTAGCAATTAGTCACAACTTATAAATTCATGATAAAAGATGCCCTAATAGAAGGTTATCGGCACATTTTGCACTATGTAGTATCTATATAGCGCCATGACAACTCCATCTGCTGATGAAGACCCTGAGATGTGGTTGAAAGCTTGGGAAAACGAGTATGTGTACCATGAGTTAAGATTACTGTACTTGGAAAAATGTTGCATAACACAGTTGTCTGTATCTGTACCTTGCATGCTAATAGTAGTACAATTAACCTGAATGGATGTTTGTGTACGTGTGTGTGTGTGAGGCTCTGGGATCCAGTACCTGTGATCTTGGCCTGGGTGGTGTCCTTGGGTCCCGGGGGGAAGAGCAGCTCTCTGTGCTCGCCTCCAGACAGAGGTCCATACTTGATGCGGTAGTTGTCCACCTGAGCTTGGCTATTCTTCCACTCCAGAGTGATGCTCTCGTCTGTCAGCTCCACCGTCTGCAGGTCTCTGGGGGCGTCCAGGTCTACAACACAGAAATGGACTTTAGATGGATGTACCTAAATGAACCTACATTTAACTGTACTACTAATCCAGGCCCAAGTCTTAAGTAGTACCTTTTAGAAGCTAAGACTGACATTTTCCTCATTATTCTATACTTGGGAGGACATTTGGTTCTTCAAGGAATGCACACGTCCATGTACACACATCAGCAGGATATCCTCCCTCGTAAACATATAGTATGTGTGGTCCAGTCCCCCTAGCTGACACACAGCTCATTAAACTTGGCTATAATAAGCAGGTAATGGCTGTGACTGGTTTTCATCTGGGAAGAAGGTTATAATATTTTATGTAAAAGGTTCAGGTAGATCTATTTATTGGCCTAAACACAGCACATCAAATTGTTATTTCAGTCGAACAGTACCTGTCAGGAAAGACTCGTAGACAGGAATGCTGGTCCGTTCTCCCTTCCTAGCCGTCAGAGACACCTCATACTGGGTGTCGGGGGTGAGGCCTCCCAGGTGGTACTGGGTGTCGGTGGAGGACAGCTCCACCTCGTTGCGATCAGCGGGGTCTGAGCTGGGCCCGTAGGAGACGCTGACCCCGTCCACCTCAGCCACGGGCTGGAACCAGGTCACCAGCGCTGTGGTGTCCGTCACGTCACGCACGTCCACCTGGCTGGGGGCATCAATCACTGGAGAGGTAAGGGGGAACATAGTGAAGAATGTTAAAGGACCCTTACTGGCAAAATTACAATGTCTTTCTATTTGCATACGCATATGATCAAAGGTATTTGATCAAAGACTGTTAAAATTGATTTGTTTGAGCAGGTATGTTTAAAGTCATTCTGCATTTTGCAGCATTTGAACTGAAGTGTCCACTCAGCAGGTATTAAGAGGCGCTGCTGTTGCTGTCTGCCATTTAGTCTTTAGTCTCTCTGTGTGTGAGTCTTCTAAGTTAATCAACATTTAAACAAGGTTCAATTATTTGCAGAACACCATGAAGAACATCATTCTTATTCATGAAATAACATGGGTCAACAACAACAGTCAGGTGCCCATATGAACGTTTAAACAGGTTATACTTGCTGTAAATGGACTTTCAATGTAAGTGATGGAGAACAAAATCCACAGCCTTCCTTCCATGTATTCAAAGTTTACAAAATCAAACTACAGTTCCTGTTCAGTTTTGAGATCAGTCAACATCTGAGCTGTCATACAAATACACACAGCCACCGTCCACACACACGGTCAGTGCATTACGTGTGTGTACGTTGCTAGCTAGCTACCATTAAGGTCTGTACAGTCAGTACATTGGCTGCTTGGGGGGAATAAACACAGGCTGTGCAAACAGTCCAGCGGTCAGATTGGCAAGGCGACAGTTCGCTTCATGTCCTGTCTTTGGCAGTGAGCATCCGCTGTCTTATTTAAAGCAGTATCAAGACGACCACCAAAGTTAGCTGAATATAGCTACTGGTTGCACAGAAGGAAGCCTCATGCTCAGTTCATTTGCATTAGAGGACTGATATGCTCATGGTCACCTGGAATGCTGATTGGATACAGTAGATTTAAAAACTTGTCTTACTTGTCTTACTGTCAAACTCAGCTAGAATTTGTGTTTGGTAGATATTTTTCATCATGGTTATATTACTGTTAGTGGTGGTGCCTTGCTCCATAGCCCATGTAGGTAGGAAGCACATGGTTGAGTCAGGAGGGTTGGAGGCAGAATGTGTCAGGGTGTACATATGCATGAATACAGTCACTTGCAGGCAATGCAGGTGCTGAAAAATGTGACAACCCTCTTGCATTTATGAGGTTATTCGAACTATTTACAGATCAAATCCCCACGCCATGAAGGGCGCCTTTTCAGAGGCGCTGAAATTGATTTGTCGCACGCAAGCAACTTCTGGAAAGTCAACCCTCTGTGCAGCGCTGATAAAATGAAGAATGTGCATTTGAGCTTAACACAGATTTGTCTTCTGAGGAGTGTGTCGTTCGGGTGTCACGATACCATTCTCCTGGGAGGCCGGCGTCCCTCTGAGCCTGACTACTTGACTGACTGGTGCCTCCCACACATGGTGGGTTGGGTTGGAGGGGGAGGGTGGAGGGTGGAGGGATTCACACAATTAGCCCCACAGCATGCAAATCCCACAGTACCCACCCGCAAGCCGGTGTAATGGGAGACATTAAGAGAGCCTGAGTGACACGGAGAACTCTGAACCTCATAATCCAAGTAGTGCTGACACGTGGGCATACATACAGTATGTGTGTGCATGAGTGCATGCATAAACATTCATCCCCTTTGACTTTTTCTTGCATTACAAGGTTTCTTCAAAATACATCCATTAGGAATCTTAGTACAGAGAGAATTTACTAATGAAGAGAAATTGCCCTATTTTTGTCAATGTGCAAAACGGCCAGTGTGTTATTTTTACAAACACACTAATAGCATACATTTCTTTCCGGCAGCTCATTGCAGCCACCACCAACAAAAATATTTGTTCATTATTTGTTCATTTTTAATGATTTCCTCATCACATTACAAAAGATGATCACATTGTAACAAGATTTTTCATGTTATACAGACGGTTTTCTTATTACTACATACGAAATTATTCAGTTTATACAAGAAACATCTCTTGTTATTACACAAAATCAATGTATCTCTTTAAAACAAGAACATTTCTCGCTATAACATGATAAGTTTGTATGTAGTTATAACAAGAAACTTCCATATGTTGTTAAAAGGAGAAAAAGATCCAGTTAGTGCCTAAAGACAGACACAGTAGCCAAATGAAGACATGCTGCTGTCACTTCCAGGCCAGATGACTAGACATTAAGAATAATGATGTGTGTAAAGGAACAGTTTGACATTTTGGGAAAAACACTTATTCACTTTCTTGCTGAGAGTTTGAGAAAATCAATACCACTGTCATATATGCCTGTTTAAAATGAAGCTGGAGGCAAGAGATGATTAGCTTAGCTTAGCACAAAGGCTGGAAACAAGGGGAAACAGCTAGCCTGGCTCTGTCCAAAGGCATTCAAATCAGCACCTCTAAAGCTAATTAACATGCTGTATCTTGTGCATTGAATCCGTAAAAATGACAAGTTGTGTTTTTATGCTTTGGGTTTGTGGCAGGGTATTCCTTGAGTCTAGCTAGCAATCTCATAGTGACAACACAAGTTACCCCTGTTTCCAGTCTTTATGCTTAGCTAAGCTAACAGTCTCCAGCTGCACACTGTATTTAGTGTACAGATATGAGTGCTATCAATATTCTCAAAATGCCGAACTATTTCTTTAAATGCACATTCAGTTTAGCAGCCTCTCTCTCATCAGCATCCCAACCAAGTACCCCACCCTGTCAGCAGTGAAGACCTTCCTGACCACATATGTACCTCTCTGAAACTATATATTTTGTGATAATGTGAAAAGGATTTTATTAAAACAAGAACATTTTCTTGTTTCAACAGAAAATGTCCTTCAGTTTTGCTTTTCTGACAAGAAAGTCGTCTTCCAGGTTATTCATTTCATGTGAAGGGGATTTAGAGTGTAGGCTGTTTTCCCTTAGAATGCAGAGTAGTGTGTGCTACTTGTAAGAATAAGGGATCCAACCATTAAAATACAATAAAACTACAGAACAGGCATTATCACTGCACTTCCTTTTCTGTGGTTTAACTATAGATGACACTAAAGACACTGAACAAAAAACACCTTAATGTGCTCTACACTTAGCTATCGCCGTAATTTGCCAGCCCTGCTCTTGGGAGTATTATAAGAAAGGGTTATTATGATGGGCATCTAATTGCATTTCCATGCATACTTGTGTTTATCCTGGCAAAGTGCAGACCCTTTTCACACCATAAGTAAGCAGAGAAGTGGCCTGACCCACTGCTAGACGGAACTGCCATTTATTAAACTTAAGTGTTGAATGTGGCGAACATTGCTGCGCCTGTTGAATCTGCTTTGTTGAAACAGAAGTCTCCCAGGGGAAACAGCTAGCACAGTTTGAGTCCAGGTTTAAGTTTCAGCCTGGGGAGCCTTACTTTTAAAGAAAATACACATTTAATAACTTCAGCAAGAGTTGGAGCAGTCAAGACACCTAAAAGACATCTAAAAATAGTCTAGTGGTTCGCGGTTGGTCTGGCAGGTGAAGTCACGAATTCAACCCTGTTTTCTCTCTTCATATTGATCGCCAGCCCTGAGTTCCTCCATGTGTTACAAGCCACTGGGCTTTATAGCCTGAGCTATGAAGATATCTCATAACCTGCCAATAGGGCTGGAAATCCATATCTCTTTTTACTACCCCCGCTAAATCACAACAACGCAATGAAATCTAATGAGCTAATCACTCAGGGTTGACATGTCAGGCTGTCTTCAATAGTCTGTTGGGGGCTGCAAGATGGATAACCCAGATATAGAAACCAATGAACCTACGCAAGGTATGAAGGTGACAACCTGTTTGCATTTAACTTTGACGGCTCTAGGTGACAATTTATTCCACCAATACCCCCCCCCCCCCCCATCTGCAGCACTGGGTCAGAAGGGTGAAAAAGGAGTAATTTTCCTGCAGATGTGTTTTGAATTCAATGGTAAGGATTAATACCAAGAGAGATTGAGATTACATTTTTTATATATATATCTTTAATTTTTAGCATTGGTATTCAATCTCTACTTGCTTTTCTAGAATCCATCAGTCAGGGATATTCCCTCCAATGTATGAATATGTTTCTGAAAATCCTGCGTTTATAAGGGTCATGCGTTTAAGGGTCATAAAGGCAAAGTGTGCACCAAACTGATAAGCTACGGCAGATCAGCAGTCGAGGACATACCATTTATTCACACTGTTGTGGATTCAAATCTGTCCCATTATCTCATCCCATTCTCTTTTTTCTCAGGCTTACCTGAAGATTTCCACTACAAGCTATTTGATACAGAATTTACTTTGTTTAACTTTGTTTTTTTATGGGGCTTAACTCATGGAGGGTTAAGTTAGAGAACCCACTGCAAACTGAGTATATGTACACCCTGCTGGAATGAAACCATTCCAGTAAGTCTAAAACAAAAGAATGATAAGCCAGTTAGTAGTGTGAATGTGTACACTTACTTGTGACAACGTTCTTGGAGGCAGGCGGTCCATGTTTATTGTCCTTTACCACCACCAGTTTGACCTCGTACTCCTGGCCGGGGCCCAGGCCCGACTGCTCAAAGGTGGTCTCTGGACGGCTGAGGGGGTTACGAATCTCGCCATCCTCCTCTTTCTGCCAGCACCGAAAAAATACCAGTCATCAACCACTACAAAGACTAGTCCTGGCATAATGTGTGGAGTGGGAGGGAAAAAAACAGCCAAATCATACATAATGGCGCTCTGGGTGGCGATTAGACTTAAGAGTTGACAGGGGACTCAGTTTAATAGAGTGTGGCTTTGAGTAGATCCCAGTAGAACTGTTTGGAAAAGTTTCACTCAAAAAGTTGAGCACTCAAAAAGGAAAACAAAGCATTAAACAAAGTAACATTCGCTCTGTGCTGTATGGTCATTGGAGCTGTCAGGACATGCTAACAGTTTTAACTGCTGTGTTTTTGCATTCTGGCTAAGCTAAACTATTTTCCACAGGATACCCACCCTGATCCTCATGTATGAACATTAGGCAATTACTGCATTTCAAGAAGGGGTCTGCAGTGGGTCGTGTAGGGTTACTACCAGAGGAAAATGTGGATAATGATAGAGACTGCGGTAGGCTCTAAACTAGACTAAACTACACTCTAGTTCAACCACCTCCTGGAATACAGAAGCTCCATTAACATATTGGGTAGCAGGACTCACTGTGTTTCTGAAGATGAGGTTCCAGCCATCGAAGGGAATGTCCAACGGGTCCCACTGCACCTCCACTGACGTCTCCCGTACTGACTTGAACTTGAGTCCCTCAGGCTCAGGCAGATCTGGAAAGGCATAGAACAAAACTGTGACTACATCTCATCTAGATTTATACACTGCATTTTGTAAACTGCCACAGAGAGGATTGACATACGTGTAGCCACCCTCGCACTGACAGGAACACTCCTCTTGTTGCTGAGCACAGCATAGACGCTGATCAGATACTCCACGCCAGGCTCAAGCTCCCGAATGGTGGCCATCTTCTGGTCCCCAGGCACCTGCAAGTCCAGCTCCAGACCTCCAGGGGCAGTTGGAACATAGGTGATCAGGTACTCGGTCACACGCATCTCATTCTCCCAGGTCAGGTCCACCGTCTCTGGGGTGACCTCCATCACTTTTAGGTCCGTGGGTGGTGAGACTGTGGAGAGACACTGAAAATCAGTGATCTGTACTGAGAATTTTAAAATGTTACTGTATGGTAAGAAATGTGCCAATGGGCAAATAAATTGACTTGCTGAACATTTTGTGTGACATTTGTAGGGACGTTTTGAAAGAGGAGATAAGACGACATCAAGTTGATGCCTCCAGAATTTGGTAATTGATTTTCTGTGGAAACAAGTGACTTTATCTCAACTCATATTTTACAGAAAATATAAATATAACCTGAAGACTGAGTACAGGATTCAATGCCATGTTGACATTTTTGTAAATGTCACTGGAAGCTGATGTTGTTACAAAATATAGGCTATTAAAGATTTTCAGTGATTTTAATCTATGCTGGGGAAATTAAACTTTAACCATGTTCAGTGAAACTAAGTTGAATGATATGCAACATTTATTTAATATTTAACAGTGTGTTATGTTGTGTGTTGTGTTGTTTTCATTGACCTTTTCATGCACTGCTTGATCTGGACCCTGGACCCTGTGCTGCACACAATTTGTTCCCTATAAGCCGCAGCGCAACCTGAGATCTTTGGAACTTTCTGACTGTTCCCTCAGTGCAGATTCACATCTGGCCCATCACCAAGGGCAGTCGTCCAATCAGCAGTGACCACAATTTAACATTTTTCCATGTGAGTTTACCCAAAATAGCTACCTTTTTTCATTTAATGTAGAAATAGAGACCGACCTTATTTGTACTATCAAGTGAAAATGTTCCTAAAATATATTTGTCAAAGTAAAGAAATTACATAAACTGGCTTCGTCTGATGCCACATGGCGGGTATATCTGTAGAAGAGGAATGTTTAGACGTTTAGATTTCAATTTAAACAAAATTTTAAAAAAACTTCTATGTTACATGTTACATTGTGTCTGTTTGAAATCACACAGTGTGTATGTTGGTTAGCTGCACTAACCAGTATTCTTATAGGAGCAATGGGTCAAACGACTCTGTGTAATGTGAAATGAGTTGCTCATAGATACAAATCCACAGAGAATTCTGCAGTCCACCACATCTCTACAGTATATTTTTAGCCTCTTTTGGCTAATTGTTTGGGTTTTTTAAGGCCAGCAACTTTAATGTTTTGGTTCTGTCTCACTGCTCTCACAAACCCTGTTGCCAGGTGCAGTGGGCAGCTGTTTTCGACAAAAAAAAAGCTCTGAAAACCCACTGTAGGCCTTTACTACCTGTAAGCACCAAACGACACAGAAAAAGTCAGCGACTAGCTTGTGAACATATTGGAGCATTTAGCAGCTAAAGAGGCAGACATTTTCTTCAGGAGGAGACCAAAACAGAACTAAAAAGAGAGAGAATATTGGACTGGCAGTATTCTGCCAACACATTAGCAATATCATATTTAATGGGTGATAATATGTCAAACATGTCATTTTTAGTTGTTGTAAAGTTGTGCCCCCAAGTGGCCAAAAAATTATGAATGCAGCTTTAAAGCCACTATTTGTAGAATTTGAAAATGTCTGATTTTTGTGGCACCCACCGGTAGTGTGATATAAAGACACTGTGGCAAACAGCATGGAATAAAATCCTGTAGACGGTAGGGTTTAAGTTGGACATGTCTAAGAATGAACTCCATTAAAACTCTGTATTGAACCTGTGGAAAGCTGCACAGTATGTGTGCACGGTCCATCTTACCCTCAGAGCAGTCCTCCCCGATGAAGCCCTCATCACAAACACACACTCCGTTCTCACAGCGTCCCTGGTTCTGGCAGTCTTCTGGGCAGGCCAGTATGGAGCAGTCTGGCCCGGTGAAACCTTCATAACACACACAGTTGCCATCGACGCAGTAACCTCTATCAAGACAGTTCTTGGGACAGGCCTTCTCACTGCAGTCCTCGCCGGTGAAACCCTTATGACAAACACATTGTCCGTTCACACAGTGACCACGGTCCAGGCAGTCATTGGGGCAGGTCAGCTCGCCGCAGTCTTTCCCCTTGAAGCCGACGAAGCACACGCACTTGCCATCCACACACTCTCCACGTCCCATGCAGTCTTTTGGACAGGTCTTGATGCTGCAGTCCTCCCCAGCGTAGCCTCTGTCGCATATGCACTGTCCGTTAACGCAGCGGCCACGGTCTTGGCAATTGTTAGGGCAAGAGAGCTCGCTACAGTCTTCGCCTTGGTATCCTACATCACATACACATTCTCCATTAATGCACTGGCCCCTGTTGCTGCAGTTGTCAGGACACGAGAGGATGGAGCAATCTTCACCCTCAAATCCTGGATCACAGATGCACTTCCCATTGAAGCAATGGCCTCTCTCATTGCAGTTCTTGGGACAGGTGAGCTTCGAGCAATCCTCTCCACTGTAGCCGGTCTGGCACACACACTGGCCATTCACACACATGCCGCGGTTGTTGCAGTTGCCAGGACAAGTGAGCTCACCGCAGTCTTCTCCAGTGTAGCCCTCTTCACAGTAGCAGGTGCCGTTGATGCAGCGTCCGCGGTCATAGCAGTCATTTGGACAGATGAGCTCGGAGCAGTCGAAGCCAGTCCATGGCTCATCGCAAACACACTCATCATCCACGCAGCGTCCACGGCCCAGGCAGTTGTTGAGGCAGTTGGTCTGGGTGCAGTCCTCACCAATGAAGCCCTCCTCACAGAGGCAGGACCCATCGACACAGTGTCCGTAGTCGCCGCAGTCCAGCAGGCAGAGCTCAATACCGCAGTCATCCCCACCAAAGCCCTCAAAGCATTCACATTTGCCATCCACACAGCGGCCCTGGTCCTGGCAGTCATTGGGGCACTCAGGTTCGGTGCAGTTGGGGCCCTTCCATCCAGGCTCACATACGCAGCTGCAGGTGTCAGTGCTCCAGTTCCCACGGCCATTACAGTAGGGCTTTGTGGACACTTCACCTGGGGTAAGGCAAGAAAAGGAAGTATTTTGAAACTAGTCCAATGTGATCACAAATTGTTCAGTAAAACATGTGCCATGCATACACTAACTCTAGCCTCCTATCTAAGAGCTGCATTAGGAAACTTGAAGGACACCAGAAGGACCAGCACCATCATTCAAACAAAGGTAATAATTAGATTTGAATGAGAGACATTGTTGATGCAAACTGGGTGAATCCATAGCATTTAGCAGCGATGTGGCACTCTTCCTCTGTCTTCTCTGGTTGCACTTTGTAATGTATGTTGCTATGTTCAGTTTTACTTACAGGACCAGACCACTAATTTTAAATGTTTTAGCCCATTACCTACAAATTGTTTTATTGCCACCCTTTTCCAAGTATAAAATACGTTTTTGACTGCATTCTTAACTTCCAGGTGGCCATTGGTTTCAGTCCATTTCAACAAACTATGAAAATGTATTTTCTTGTAGTTAGAGTGAACAATTTTGCCTCCTTTATATTTTGGCAGAGTTACACTTTGGTCATGTGGTATTGCATTGATAATGAGAATTTGGCCATTGTTTGCGTTAAAAGGTTTGCTGGTCACCGTTGGATAAATCAGGTGTCAGGCCCTTTAATGCAGAAACAAAAGGTCTATGCTCACGACTGCATCAGCATTTGACAATAATGTAACTGACAACAAATAATGACTGTATTGTATTAACTATCTCAATCTATTTTCATGTCTTGTCATGTCATACTGTAGTAAAATGAATGGAAAACAATGACTGCCTAAAAAATAGGAAGATAAATCTATGAACTTATCCATGCTTTGGAAAGTGGATGGCAGTCATGTAAAATACAGTCAAATTGTGGTAAAAGATGCAAAGCTAAAAGATGCAAAGCCATTCCTATGGTCTTTTAAAAACGATTGCCTGGGGCACCTTTAAAATTGTGTTGCATTTGTTCTTTGAAATCTGCATTCATGACCTGTCTACTCTCAAACACAATTAGCTGGAAGCACTTTAGATATAGAGTTCAACTACTACATGTATGGTAAACTATAAACACACTGACCTTGTAAGACATTAATTACAGTACAACAGCACATACAGTGTAAGGTATAGAATTACCTGTAACCTGAGCTCCACAGCAGCCTGCCCCACTGCTGCACTGTTCTCTCAGACTAGACAGCTCTGACTCCAGCATCTCCAGCCTGTTCAGGATATCCTTGATGTCTGGCAGCTGGTTGTCGCAGCCGCATGCCTGCTTGGGGATACTGATGCGGTGTGTGAAAACGATCTGATTGTCGTCCTCTGTGTGCTCGATGTGCTCGGTGTTCTGCATGTCCATCGGTGCGGTCTTGTGTTTGAGCTCGGTGCCTCCGGGTGAGTCGAGGTCCACGGAGCAGAGGGATGTGGAGGGGACGTTGATGTTGTAGACATGGTTGAACACTACCGGCTGGTCGGGGTGGGGCAGGGTGAGGTTCTCCTGGGTTTTCTTGGGCATCAGAGACTCTCTACGGTGGCGGATGACCTTCTTGACCAGGCCGGCGGTGGAGAGCTCGAGGAGCAGGGCCACGGTCACACAGCCTAAGAGAAAGCCTTTCATCCCCATGATGACACACTGGCACTGCGGCTTCTGAGGAAGTAGCAGCTGAGTGCAGAAGAGTCTATTCAGGTGTCAAATAGGTGTTCTTGTCTCGAGTCCTAGAGTAAAAGAAAGTACAGACGGGGGGAAAAATGAGGACGATTGATTTATTTTGAGAATTTACTTTCCAGGCACATAACTTTGTCACATAGTTCTTCTTTATGAACACAACACAGAGCAATCCACACAGAATTCTGTTGGATATTCACTTTTCTGGTTTGCCCTTGCCATTCGGGATAGATTCATTAACATAGTCCCACCACACACACACATACATCCACACTGGGGACCCTAGCTGGACTGAAATATTATAGTATCCCACTAAAAAGCAATTAACCTTCTTCTGTTGCCCCAACAAAAGACCACTTCCAATCCTGTTGCTGCCTCTGAACCATTTTAGCCCCTCTGCTCTCAGTGGAGGAGACACACACTTAGCGGATGACATTGGGGCATTCTTTTCACAATTCCTCTGAGGACCAAAAGCAGCAATTACCGCGGGGGCGGCGTGTGAACTTGAGGATCTGGAGCTTTCTTTTTCTGACCACGTTGAGACAGGTTGCCACAAACAGCCCGGCAACACCTGCATGGTGGGGAGCCTCCTCTTTTCTCCGCAGTCCAGACCACAACCCAAGCTGACAGATTACATACCGGTGTAGGGTTAGACCATCTGTGGGCTTCCTGTAAAGCACAGAGGTCTGCAGAAACTTCCCTGCCCTCAGCAAACCGGCAGGTCAGCTTTCCCGGATTGCTCTCCTGACAGCCACTGGGTTTTCTTTTATTTCTGCAACATGATTCTTATTGCTTTCACCAAACGCTTCTGAGACATGATTCTTTTAAAGGTGTGCTGGAAAAATGTGCTGAGGTTGTGGCCACCTGAAAACCTGGTGTTTTTTTGTTCCTCTTTGGTCTTAGCGTTAAATTAAATATACAGGTTGGTTACGGGTATGCCTCTTGCTGCATGAAAGTCTGGCTCTGTTACATCCAACATTAGGTGTTATTTTTAAAAAAGAGGATTGATTCTTAAAGCATTTTGTTTCTCTAATAATCAGGTTTCTGGTTATTCATATACTGAAAGATGATAAGGGACATAGAGTAAAATTATTGGCCTGTCATTACTGGAACCAGAAGAGAGCGCAAACTTATGAATATAGATTGAGCGCACAGCAATAGACTTATTTTTTAAAGTGTCTGGCTCAGCCTGAGTTTATATAATTACACTTTTTACCACACCTGGTCAGAGATGCTGATACCGATCATTTCCCACCACTAATAAAACCAGTGTGTGCCTTGGCTGCTCTGAAGGTTAATAGCAGCTGTTAGCAGCCGACATGAAAATGTTGGATAAGCACACATGACAATGCATGATTTCAGGCATACACGGCGTGTTCCAACCCTGTGGTGGAATATGTATGAAGGAGTTTAATTTTCTCCGCTACACCTGACTTAGTCGCACTGATGTGGATACAGTAAAAACACAGGGCGTCTTTGCAGGCCATTTTCATGTGTGCAGGAACAGGGAGGCTGTCTGACAGTCAGCAGGTAATATTCCAGGAAGGGGTGCTTGGTCTCCTCATCCCGGCCTGACGTGTGATTAGGCAAGCTGACAGATGAGCTCAGCTTGGAGGGATCCCACGGCTTCACCCCCGCCACCCCCCCCCAACCCCCAGCCCTTCACCAGCCCCCTGATTAGACAGGCAGGGATGAGCGCCTCCATGATGGGTAGACTGTAAAAGTGCTAATGTAGCTTGCTGATGGGAGCACTGAGGATCTGGGCCCTCAGGGGTCCCACCCGTCTCACTCTCTAACACACTATGTCACACATGCATGTCCACACACACACACCAATAGAGTCACACCGCTGTGCCCAAGCATCACAAACTAGGGATTAAATCCACAAAATAGCCAGAAAATTGCTTTGAGTTGCTGCTAAGGTTTTAGTTCTGGGCGGATGGTTGGCTTTCTCACTTTGAAAGCTGGCTGCTCTCCACATGGACCTCTGAGCGAGGCAACCCTGAGAGACCAAAGCGGGCTTTGTGTGAGGATCTGTGGCTCTGGCAAAACTCGGCTTTATTCAGAAATAGATGAAGAGAAGAGACTTCTAGTCGGAGAAAAATTCTGATTTGTTTTTTTCGGCTCTTAGTTGCCATCTACTACTCTTTAATATGAAGCAGAACAATGACAATAAGAGAATCTGAGTGTGACCCTGAGAAACACAGAGCCGATCCCTCTGTTTGGACTTCCTTCATGAGCACCCTGTGGCCCTGGCACTATACTAATGCAGCTGGTTGCTGGCACTGTAGACATGGACTTGATACAATCTGACTGCTGCTGCTTTGTTATTCCCTCACTTGGTTTAGCTCTATAGTTAGCTTCTCAAACAGCAACAAAGCTTGTTGCCCGCCTTGTGGTCGAATGTGAGGCGAATTTTACCAGGGGAGACACATTTGGTGCAACTGATCTAAATTACCCTGTTGTGAATGAGAGCAAGGGAAACACACAGTGGAGAGCAGGAAATGCTTTAAAGATCCAATTTGGGTCCATTTCAAAAGTGATTAGGTCTCTCACTGTCAGGAATGTTAAATTAATTTAACTGTATTGTTGTTTCGGCATTAAAGTGAAGCGCGACAATCAAACAGCCAACCCTAAACCGCAACCCTGACCCTGACCCTGACCCCACTCCTACAAAAACAATGCATTTTGGTCTTGATATCAACCAAATTCACTGAACATGCATTAAAACCAAAAATATACCAAGCTAAATTAAAAATGTGTCATTCGTCCTTTAAAATTTATGCAAAGGAGCGTTTTCTGATCTGGTGCCCCAATTTTTCACTGCCTTCCAAAATGCATTTGACCACTACAGAAATGGTTCATATGATGGTTTTATGCCACTTCTATGGTTTGGTTTAGTTTAAGCAACTAAAACTATTCAGTTAAGTTTAGGCAAAAAATCACGGTCATGGATAAAAGAAGTGTCGAAGTCTGTGGCTCAAGGTTCTGTGGCTTTATAACAATGGTCACGCCACTTCATTATTTGCACAAACGCATGGTTGAAATTCGGGTTCTCCAAAGATACATGTAAACGTCTCTGTGGGTCTACACTGAGAAAAGTGTTACCTCCCAAATCTCAACAAATCAACTTGCGGACCTGAGCATCAAACAAGCTGATTGGTTGATCCAACTCCTGTCAGGAGGCGGTTTCAAAATGGAAAATAAAAACATATAAACTACAAAAAAATCTAAGTCTGTTCAACTGTAAAAGAAACAATATCAACCACGCCAATGTCTCCAAAACCCCCCAAACCTGTTTGCTTACGTGCAGCCCACAGAAGCATATTCCAGCCACATATGGTTGCTTTTCATCAACATTCTTTTAGTGTAAAATGTTAACATAGGTGGTTTTATGTGCGTGACCAAACAACCAATGCTTTTTTTTTCCCTGGTGGGGACATTTTCATTATGTACATGTACACTACATGTGCAACATTCAGCTAAAAATGCATGTCAGTGGTATGCACAAACTTTCCTCGACAAAGGTTGCTACTCCTTCATGTGTATAGGCCAGAGGGAACAGTGACATCCAAAGTTTACAATCCACAGATGCCTCTTTACATAAGTCTCATACATCCATGACTTTCCCATTAGTCTAATGTAAAAAACATTGCACCTCCAACCAGCTGAAGCAGCAGTAACTCCCTGCTTCCTTGCGAGAACAAGTGCTTTTCAGCATGTCCCTCCATGTTTTTTCGCTTCCATGTTGTCTGAACCTTAATCCTTGGGTCAATCAAGAGAATGTATTTATTTTACACAAAGGAAGACCAAGGGGATAAAGATAGGAGTAAAACCAGGACAGTCCAGTCAGCAGTCAGCACAAATCCCCATAAGCTATTGTATACCCCCAGCCCAACAAGGTGTGCAAAGATCTGTCTTATTATAGTGGTCTATCTCTTACTGTAGCATTGATCTAGTTTCCAGTTGGACAGCACTGTTTCAATGTTCAATGGAAATAAAGGAATCTCTGGTGGATGATTACTTTACCGGTGTTCCTTTCCTCCTACTGTCTCCCATTTTTCTGTCTCCCAAGTTTTACTTTCAATTGGTTGAGAGATTGATGAGCAGACTTGCAGACTGCAGACATCATACGCAGAACTCTGGATTTCTTTCAAACTCAGCCAGGGCCCCATGCTGACAAACTCAAACTTAATTGTCACTGTAATTCACCTTTGCTGAGACTCTACCATATGGCAGGTCCAAGATAAACTATAAAAACTATAAAAACTATTCCTCGGCAAGCATTCGGCAGCGGTTATCTGTTCAGCTGTTCTGAAATGTAAAAGCAGACCAACATGGAAGTGCACTCAGTGCTTTTTATGAGGGGGAAAAGAAAGATTTGCAAACTATCAGTGGATAATGGCAGCAGTGTGAACAGACAATGCAGCATCCGTCTGATAACTCGACAACAAACAAACTGAATAATGAAGCAGCGTGCCCCACTTGGTGTGTAAAAGCTGTAAATATTCAATGACTACAACTACAACTCAAGTCCCAGGACTGTATGTTAAACAGGTCTGATAGGATGCACATGCTTTCTTTTCATTTCTGAAGAATTTATCAAGCTTGCCTAGTTTTGTAGGTCACCCATGACAAAAACTCAGCTTGCCTTCTTTGGTACAGAATCCAAATCTGGGTCGCTGGTATAAGGACTCAATGAAGGGTTATTGTCTGGGGCTCTTTTCACCTTGAGACACTGCCACACTGGAAGAGGGGGAAATGACCAGGAAATGGGCCTCAGTCACGGACACTGACTGCCATGTCAAAACGTCTTTTTCTAATCCTGCTTTAAAGAGCAATCTCATATCCCAAAGAACCACAAATCCACTAGAACTGAAATCTGCTGATGAACATATTTATCACAATCAACTTGCCTGCAAGGTGAAAGAAGCCTCCCACATACAGTATGTCCTGAGCTAGAGCAGGTGAATATTGATTTGGATCCTGTATCTCCACCAAGGTCACAGCCAGAGAGATAGTGAGTTGCTGAGGACAGCACTATGGCTGTGAGTTACAATCATCAAACACAGAAATGAATTTCCAGGAAGAGGCATAGTTTCAGTTGACTGCTCGACGCGCGATCGATGGTACAGTTGTTGCTGCTTCTCAGAAAAGGTTTTTCAGATTGTATCACCTCACGCTCTGGAAGACACACGCCGTCTTTCTCTTTCTGCTTTTTATGACCGATGTGGCCATCGCTGTTGTGCTGAACTACACAAAACCCAGACGGCAGAATAAAGAAGCAAACTGCTCGCTGAATGGCTAAAGAGATGCAGTGTTAGAAAACAAGACTAAGAGGCAATCAGTTTCGACTCATTTCATGTGAGGGAAATGACTGAGCAGGTAAGACAAGGCTGAGTTCGGGATTTGGTTCAAACATGGCAGTGATGTGGTCAGGCCATGACATTAGGACACAGCTAATTTGGTTAAGACAAGCCTCCTCTCAGTCTGCTCCTGTGGAAAATCTTCCAGCATCTGTCTTGTCTGACAGATGCAGCTTTCAAAGGCATGTTAGGTTCAGCACAGTGCACGCTTCACAGACCAACATGAATGGACAAAACAAATATGATCTGAGCTCAAAACTCAGATTACTGATATTTTCCTCGGGAGTTGGTGGAGACACAAGAAAACGTAAAAGCAGAGTGAATACTGAAGTTACATTCATCAGGTGCTTTGCTCTGTGTCTATTGAATGCGTAAATAGGCACCTGTTGGCTAACACGTTTAAAGCCGAATTGATTAGTCGATGGACAAAAAATGAATCTGCAGCAATTCATTTTTCATACATAAATGTGAATACCTGCTGCTTTTCTTTGTGATAGTAAACTGAGTATCTTTGGGTATTGGACTGTTGGTAAGATCAATCAGGAATTTGAATGTGTCAACTTGCAGTTCACTATTTTCTGATCTGTTATTGACCAAACCTTATTGGAATAATTGAGAAAATAATTGGCGGATTCATCAATCAAATTACATGAATGAAAATAATCATTAGTTGCAGCCCTTAACACATCATCTACAACCCCTTTATGAGTTGACAATATGTCAATGTTGCATTTACAGATTGTTCTGCTAAGTGGCCAAAAAATATATATTATTGGTGCTTTAAAGTCTTTTTTTCTTGAATCAAGCAGGGGAAAATGTAATTGGAAACAGTTTAAAATATTTGCAATGCACTGGCAGATTTTCATACTTTACTGTAAATGCAACTACTTGGGATGCCCAATAGAATTAGAGGATTATTTCCACTGAGGTCCTGATGACACTAAGATTGCAAGGCCAATGTGGTTGTATTGATGAGTGCATAATGTATGTAATAACTATAATTATATTTAACTTTTGGCAAAGGTTCTTCGCCTTTGAAGAATAACATTTTTCCATCCCTTCTCACACCAAATATCTGACTGAAAGCACTGATCTTAAATCAATAAAGCATATCAATATTCTCACTTCAGCACTCTCTATCATTATTTCCCATATGGTAAAAAAAAACAAAAAAAAAACAATTTGACTTGCTAAACAGAAATGAAATGGGGAATACGCTGTTTTTGATGGATGAAAAGAAGACTGGTTTCATCAAACCAAGGCTGTGCTCATTGGCTCTCCGCTGTGACCCCATTGGATCCGATGACACAGATAGCGGGGGAGTGGTGGGGGTTAGTGTGTTCACGGCTGATAAGGAGGACGGGGAGGCTGGATCTGCGATACCGGCAGAAACACTTATCTGGGTACTCGGAGAGAGCGCTCTGCCAAGGCTGAGCCCTATCGCGCTCACAGAACCGCCAGAGTGATTTGGAGCCAGAGTTGACATGTCTGACTGATACCGCCCCAAAAAAGTCTATTTCTTCAACCAAAAACCAATTTCCCACTTTGACACTAAGATAGGAAGAAAACGAATGTTGAGCAAACGAGAGCGCTCACTGGGTCAATCGTACAGCAGACAGTCAAATCTTAATTTCGTTTTTACTGCATTGTGATTTGAGTCGCGGCTCGCAGTGAGGCCCATCAATATTCTTTATGGCTCTTTCCCTGCAGTGCCTCCGTCTTGTGCTGCTGTTCTCGCTGGGTCCAGATGGAGACGTTGGATGCTAGTCATTGTTCATGAGCTTTTTAACATGCTGGGTGCTGGTGACCTACTGTTTATTAGCCTAACCCCTGTGTGGTGTGGAGGCTTGGCAGCTTTTACAGCACATCCACCTGCTGTTTTCACCAGACACTTGTAATTGCGTAGCCCTCCGTTCTACATACTTCCTCTCCTCAGCTTTCACACTGCACTGCAATTACTATAAAATCTGGCTTGTACCTGGCTGCTGCCTATGTTGTAATGCTACACAAAGGTATTGATGTCGACTTCTGGGACTCGTCTAAACTTACCATGTAACTAACACCTTCCCTCTCAGGTAGAGCTGCAAGGTGAGAGCACAATCTCAAAAGAGCTTTTGGCTGGCTTATTTTGCATGATTGTCACTTCTTGTTAGCTTTTGATCAGCGCTACAAGAGTAAATTCGTCAGCATGAGTCAGTTGACCTACAAACTGAAAGATACTAGCAAAGAACATACTTAGTGATCCAGAACTGTCTGGATTCTTGTTTTGTTGTACCAAAGGAAACTATTTTTAATCTAGAGAATAGAAAACCCCCCTTTCAATGCAGAATATCTTAGACATTTGAGTTGTAGAGTCACTAGAATGGTAATTGTAGTAATGGTTTTTCGATAAAGTCCAAAGAATGCTGAGTAAACATCTAAGAGGACTTTGCAAGGCCTTTCAAAGACTGCATATTTCAGCACTTTACACTGGAGGTTTATTGGTTACTTCCATTCAAACAGGATGGGAAGGATTTTTTTTTTCTCTCCACTAGAAATGGAAGCGAGCATGTTGGCTGTGATACCCGGACATCTGTTTGTCCTTGTCTGTGATGAAAGCCTGAAGCGTGTTGCGTGTCCAAATTGGGAGTGCCTTCCATTCAGACACTTGTATGAGCCTAATGACCCCGGTCCCCGGGGTCGGCTCTTCATTGGCTTCCCCCGTTTTTTACCATTTTCCCCAATTTAAATTGTCTGCCCCTCTCAAAAGGGCCCCCATCTTGTTCCAAGAACATTATGGCTCATGCATTCCAATGTGCGAGGTCACTGGTGGTGGCAAAGTGTCAGAGCGAAGTGTCTACCACATGTGTTCGTCTATTGGATGCCTCCAATGGAGGGCCGGGCAATACAAAGGCATCCCGGGTCCCACAGCTCCAAGACTTCCACTCCTTCCCGTCACACATTAGCATCGGAGGAACATTAAAAACCATCTGGGATGCTCAAACCACTGGATTTATTTGAGGGGGGTCTTTGTTCTGTGTTGATGACTAATCTGACTGGGCCTGAGTGGGACACTGGAAAAGACTGTGGGGACTTTTGTGGTCATAATACACACACTGGTGCAAATTCTGAGCCTTGCAAACATTTATTTGAACAAAAAGCCAGTGGAGGAAAAAAGGGCACTTTTCTTTGATGCAATCCTTCAAGTTCAGCAACGAATCAGAAAACAGGATCCATAACCATAACCAAATTTTCCTAAAAAGAGCTTCATTCAGAAATTAAGTATACATCATGTTAAAAAAAGTGGCATCGTCCCTCGTAAAATGAGGGATATTCCAAATATGACTGATGCCCTTTTGGAAAGGATAGCAGATACCCCAAGTAACTGGTTGACAAATTAGATAATGCTTTGTCTTAAAGATTCAATTGATTCTCAATGTTTTAACAAGACTAAGAGTCTATGCTTTGAGCTATCTGCTAATGTCAGCAGGCTAACATGCTGGTGTAGCAGGTATAATGTTTACCATCTTTGTTTAGCATGTTAGTGTGCTCCTCTCTTAACATTAGGTCTTTGTGTTCACTGTGCTGAATGTGTCTTTTGGTTTACTAGATTCAAGGTATTGAGAACCATCTAGACCACAGGTGGTCATATGCACTGGGCAGCACAGTTCAGGTAAAAATTATCCAAAGATGTACTCATAAATTATGTCAAATCTGGCAAAATTTCGTTGAACACCACAATATCTAGAGCCAGCAAGACATTTCACCAGAAACCAGCGACAATGTTGAAGAGGAGAGACAAAGGGAGGGGGCAGGAGAGGAGGCAGCAATGGGAGTCTGGATTAGCCTGAATTAAAGATGACGTTCATTTAGTCCAACCAAAACATCTCCTGAGTCTTCCCACTGTGGGTCATCTTGAATACCCACGATTACTGTTTGCTCTCAATCACCAGTGGAGGAGCTAAGTGGGGTTAAAGACAGTCACCCTCTCAGAGAGCTTTGTAGGGCATGGAGCGTTGGGAGCTAACAGCTGTCCAAACAAAGGCCCGTTTCCCACTCATCGTTATGCCGAGTGTCACTGTCAGTGGCTACTCATATGCGTAGCCAAAGCATCATGAAACATTAATGCACCAAGCCTGTGCTGCCACCTACGATTGGATAGCATGCCTGGTATGCAGAAGGAGTCCGTATGTGAGCACAAACTCATGTTCCACATGTTTGTATATCATTAAGTTGTGAAAATAAATCAAAATTAGACAAAAATATTATAATATATATTTGGGATGGGTTGACAAGCCAGCGGTGGACCTGAAGTCACAGCTAGTGAAACTGTGTCCACATCTCCTCATCATACACAATTACCATCCAGCAGACGCTGCCCTGGTATCCTGTGGGTCTCCTCCATCACAGCCCACCTCATATCTCCATACACACCCCCTTCTCTCTCTCCTCACTGACTCGCCCGTTTACCTCCCTCCCTCCCTCTAACCCTCTCTCGCTGAGATGTACATAGGAGCTCCAATATCAGGCACCATGAGGATACCATTTTCCTCAAACAGCTTCAGGGGTATACAGTGTAAATCTGAGAAACCTGCAATAAATCCTGCCTTACCCCGCCTTAAAGAACTTCAATAGCTTTCAGTGGAGAATCCCACTGTGGTCTAGATACAGTTTAGAAAGCTTGCTCTCTGGCAAGAAAAAGATTTAAGATTAAGATTTTTGTAAGTCATTCTCTTACAAATGAAAACTTGAATTCATAAGCAGTAAAACGCACTCTGTGGGAAGCACATGGAGATGAACAGTCACTGAGTGTGTGTGTATGTGTGTGTGTGTGTGTGTGTGTGTGTGTGTGTGTGTGTCAGTGAAGCTGCCAGTTTACAGCCGGCAGTGTGTATGCTGGAGATCTGGGAGAGGAACCAACCAGCAGCATCTAATACAGAGCAGCTGTCTGTCTCCCGGGTTACACAAGCCTACTGTCTGCTGGCAACCATAAAGTGTACAGCTGGACCTACTCCGGCAAGCAGCACACACATATACATATGGACACACACACACACACACACACACACACACACACACACACACTAATGCTACCCATCTCTCCTCTGCTATCCCATCAGACCACAACTCATCATCAGCCTTAATGCAAGCAGAATAATTCAGTAGATCATCACAGACTTCCATCTCTGAAGACATTACTCTTTTTACCTGCTCTGGTAATAACACACATACAACAATACAAAATAGCCAGCAAGAGGAAAAACTTTCACAGTAAAACATAATTGGCACCCAGGTGCATGCAGTAAAGAGCAAAATTAAGCAAGTCTCTGAAGTCCTCGCTTGTAAAACATGAAGATGAATTACAGAAGCTGCTTTGATGAATGGAAATAATCTTTTTATTGCTAACATTGCCCACATTCCTCACTGGAAGTGAGAGTATAGCCCTCAGCTTGGTCACAAACAGTGTGTTCATTAGTTGATTAATTGACAAAAAATGTATTGACAGCAATTTTAATGAAGAATTAATAGTCATTATATCAAGCAAAAATGTAGCTTTTCAAATGGGAGATGTCACTCTCAATACTTGTGATTAGCATTTTTTACTATTTTTTTACATTTTGTAGACTAAACAGTTAATAATCGACAGAACAATTGCTAATGGAAATAATCCTTAGTTGTAGCCCTACAGTGCATTTCATTAAAAAAATGACTAAAACCCAAAATATTTCCTCCAGAAAGTTTTAATGTCAACTTATATAAAAGTGGAAAAACGCTGACAGAATGTGATTGAAGTTATTAAGTTGTAAAGCTCTGCAATTAAATTGTCTCAATTGTCTTAATTAGGTAAAGCAATCAGCCCATTCATTCCGCTCCCATTCAAACACACCAGCTCCATGCAGGTAACGAAGGTGACTTACCTCACACACAATGCTCACAGACGCTCCCCTGATTAGAAAATTGAAGCCGAAGCAGAAGAAGAAGAGAGCCTTATCAGCCAGCCCTGACAAACGGTCTCACCAGTCTGTATCTCTCAGAGCGCTGACAGCTCTGTCATCTTCCCTCTTCTCTCTGTTCTCTTAGAGTGTTTACTCGAGTCTACCTAGAGAGCCGGCTGATGTTGTGCAGCCAGTGAGGAGAGAGAAAGAGAGAGGGTGAGAGAGAGAGAGGTAGAGAGAGACGGTGAGTGGCAGAGAGAGGGAGAGGGAGTGAAAGAGAGAATTCCCTTTCTCTTAAACAGTAGACCCTCTGCGGTCAGACTCCACTCCCACCTACTGCTCTCTTAAATGCCCCCCACCCATTCACCCTCTCAACAGCATTGTAACTGAAAGCGAAGGAGCTGAAACGGGACGCCTCAAGGCTGGAAAGAGAGAGAGAGAGAGTGACTGACTGAGAGAAAGAGAGTAGGAGAGGAAAATGGGGAGGGGGATTGGACCATTAGCAGCAAATTGCAGCAGGCAAGCCAATGGAAAGCAAGATATGAGTGAATGCAGGGCCTACATTAACATAGCATTTAAGAAGTTGAAAGCAGGGAGTGAACAGGGACCACCTCGACTCCATTTGTGAGACTGATGAGGATGCAGATCCCAGCAAACACTGAACCAATTTGATGTACTAAACCAACATTGACAACATGCTACCAAAAGGAAAGTTTTGAAAATGTTGAGCTGCCCATTGCTGCTATTTTTGGTCATTTTGTATAAAAGCCCTGTTACACCAGAAAGTGGCGTCAACAATTTAGTGACTACTCACAGGGCTAGTTGGTGAACTACTGTAGCTGACGAGCTAATGGCTAACATGCTAGTTAGCTTGGGCGCTAACTGTACAATAAGTTCACAGTTTATTCAGAAAGATGTATTTGCACCATCACTGCAGCTCATATCTGTCTGCAGACCATGACTAATTTGTGGTGCACTTAATACTCTGACAGAGGACGATTAAATGAAAGTGGATGGCGCAACACAGCTGAAAATGATACCTTCCTCCATTGTGGGCTCTTCATTCCCTCAAAGGGTTAGCACTGTTAAGCTATTGGTTAACAGTGTGATCCAGTTATTGCACCATTCCATTGAAATAAATGTATTTTTACACAAAATGTAGCAATTTTAAATGGTAATGTGACTGGTCCTTAATAAGGACATTAAAGTTATAATCCTTAAAATTTCAGTCCTGGTTGATTTGGAGATACTTGTGGCTACTGATGGTACTGACAAGTAATACAGCAGAGGTCTTTACTGGTTCAAACGTTTGCAAGTTTGCAAGAATACATTCAGGTATTAGACATATTGTCACTTAGACCCAAGATCTACAGCCATACTATGGGAATCTACCCCGAACCCAAACCTTCCCATCAGACTAAACATAATTTGGACCCCCGCTGGACACGAGTACTGGGTCAGATCTCTCTTACTAGGAACCAAGTGGACTTCTCAAATCTGTCAGAAATGAAACAGAAGAGGACCAACTTGTGTTCACACGGTTTACACATGGTCATATTTAAATATTTTTGCCTTTCCTGGTCACTGTGTCAGATTAGGTGTCACACATCTGAATTTGTCTGGTCTTGTCTGGTCGCGCCACTATCAGGTTGATAGGCTGATGCCGGCATAAAGAAGACAGTCAACAAAAACAACCATACCCTTATTCAAATATCCGCTAACTAGCTGTTGTCTGCTGCATAACATCCAAAACATGTATGCATCACTTCCTGTGAGTCCCTTGTGCATGGGTACGCAATTTGGGAAAGGTGGATTCTGCGAGTTACAATGAAAACTACTATACAGAAAAGCAATTACAGAAAGCAAATGCATAGAAATGGTATCAAAAAGGGGGTTTGATATGATGAAAATCTTAAGGATTAGGACTTTTGTATCTTCAAGTTTGAGTTACAGTAATATCTGGAAATTGCATACTTGTTTGGCTGTCACTGACCTTAGTCACCTCTTGAATGTCAGTCCAACAAATTCAGATGTGACTGTGATGATTATGTTGATGGAATAGCTGAATGGTGGCTTCTTTGCCACTGTCTCATCCGTTTAACTGCTGGATCAAACAGTCGTGTCAGCAACCGTCTCTTGATTAGACTTTGCTTGGGGTACCAAACGTGCGCTGGTTGCAATTACCAGCTGTTCTGCTCTCAAGAATGTGATGTAAACAGGCAGAACTTCCTCAAATAAACACAGGAACAAAGAGCTCAGGAGGATCCTGCGCCACACAGCTCCTATCGACCCCTTGTTCTGAGGAAAAAAACACACACTTCAAAGGGCAGAGAAATGTGCCTCAAAAGATCTTCCATGAGAGCCAGCGTGGAGGATGGCGTGACACTCATTAAGTCAGGATATGACCTCTCAGACTGATCATACAGGGCTTTGCTGGTGGGGATGATGGTGGGATAAAGACCTTCACAAATACAGGTTTTCTTTTTTGCTTGATGTATCATTTCCTGTGCAAACTTAGAAAGGTGCTAATAATGACGGTTCAGGGAAACAAGTCCTTTTGAAGCTAAATAAATATATCTTTTTCAAACTTGTGTGGAGCAGTCTTTGGGGAAATATGATTTTCCAATCTCAAATACCCCACGTTTATAAAGATTGGTGGTATGTGAGTGAAGATCCATACCGAACATCGGTGGGGTGGGGAGCTTTTCTCAGCAGGGGGAATGATCCTCATCTTGTTGCTGAGAGCCGGTAGCCAGCCAGGCAGAAAAGATCCTCTCTAATCCTATATACAGCACAATGGCGCATATGTAGCACAGCTATCGAGTGATAAAAAGCAAATTCAATGACTTGAGGGGCCCTAAATTCATTTTCATCCCCGCTCCCCAGGGAGAGGGAGGAAATCTATACAGTCCGGGGGCAAAGATATATTTTTAATGACTTCTGGCTGTAATGATATCATTTAGATGAGATGATGGGTTGAAAGCTTGGCTATGTATAGCACCTGTTTTAAATGGCTGTAAATGTAGATTCCCTGCATCTCTCCATCTGTTCCTGTTCTCACCTTTCTGTCGCACTCCCTCTCTCTCTCTCTCTCTCTCTCTCTCTCTCTCTCTCTCTCTCTCTCTCTCTCTCCTTCCTTCACAGCCTCGCCAGGTTTCGCAGAGAATTGCTGTGGGAGTTCTCCACCTCCCTGTTTGCGAAGGCGTACCTGTTCACCGACTTTCAGAGCAAGTGAACTGAGCGGGTTTGATTTCCCAGATGACACCCCGTACGTGCATCCTCGCCTGTCATCCAATTTCTGCCGCTCCGGAACCAGACGTCTGCTTGAGGGAGCCCATTTTATTTCCATTAGAGCACAACAATGTTCAGTTTTATCGGCTGTCATTTAACATATACACAGACAGAGAAATGCTACAATAACATGCCAAGCAAAGAGAGAGCACAACTACCTGCATTGAATGTTACAGCACTGATGTTGCATAAGGTTGGAAACATCGCCAGGGACTGCAAAAAGGACAGGCTATTTTCAAAAACAGGTTCCCTCTACACAACCTATTCAAAATTCAATTTATGAGCTGCAAAGTGCAATGAAATCAATTATGAAACAATATACGGTAACTTCATTGTGCTGCTGGTATTCACAGTGTATAACCCACTGCTGGAAAACTTAATCTAGTGGCAGCAAGAGGAAAAGTGAGGCAAAGGTTGCCTGGAGCACTTATAATAAGGTCTTCTTGCCACTGTATAATTGGTGGCATCTAACTTGAAGGAAAGAAAAGGGACTCTGTGGGAAGTGAGACACGTTCTGTCAATGACAGTGAGACCTAATTATACTATGGAGCCCCTGCAGCCATGGAGGATGTCAAAGCGGGCAGCAATAAGGCAGCCGATGGGGAAGACACACCACCCGTCATGGGTGTGTGTGAGCTTGCAGGTGACCTGGAAAGACCTGTTTACCTCATTAAAAATGAATCACAAGGTAATAAGGGCCCCGCTCCCATTCCTCCCCTCCCTCCCAATGTCTGTCCTTCATCCATTATGCAGCAGCGAGGTGGGACGGTGCGGGTTAAGTCCTTAGGGAGGGTCACTTGGACGGAGACCCAGTCTGCCTCCTCCTCCCTAAGCTACTGAAGCCCCTGCCTCTGTAATGCAATAATGAGACAATAACACAGTGATGGGAAGCATAAAGTAGGTGATGAGCGCTGAGGTAGGGAGTCCAAGTAGAAGCAGCAGTCAGCGATAAGCCTGTGGCCACAATAAGTTAAACAAGGGAGAAACAGCCTATTAGCAGTGATCCATAATTCATAACGCAGGGAAAAGATGGGCCCCACGATAGCTTTCATGAGACATGGAGGCACGGAGAAACCAAGTTTTCTGCTTTGCTGTTTGCATAGCTATTTGCATCATATTTGTAAAAGAAATTGTCTAATCTAAGAGGGATTGTAGTTTAGAGGTCAGAGAAACAGGCCTGAGATCTGGAGGTCACTGGGTAGAACCTCTGACTGGAGAAACTACAAAGAGGAAGATGTCAAGAATCCCACATTGCCAATCCCAATCCCCAGTGCAATCTTTTGTGAAATAAATGTATTTGCTATCTTTGAGAAGATCAAGTCTAATAAAAAATAAAGACCGGAGGAAGAGGAAACAGCTAACCTGGCTGTCCTCAAAGTGGAAAATGTGCCTACCAACACCTCTAAAGCTGTTTAACCTGTACATAAAGAGAAATGACAATAATTTGTGTTATGTTCTAGACCTATTTCTTAGTGAACAGCAGCAGGGCACAGCCACTTTGCCAGGTTCGTTGCCATCGTGAGACCAAACTAGTGCTGGGAAGTTTGAGTCTTGTGTTGCTTCAGTATAAACCTTGTAAATATATCTAACTTTTTAATTTTTTTGAGTCCTATAGGCGTTGTGCCCTCCAAGAGTGAAGTGGTAGTGAAGCAATATACAGATTATAGTATCCACAGCCTAAGGAGCACTGAGTCTGTGTCTGACACTGGTACCTGAACAAATCTGGCTGGTCTGAAGCCCCCAAGCAGTATCTTCGGTGTTCTTTGACATATGGGGAGCAGTTCAACATGTACAGGAAGTGACGAGGACAGAGAGTATGTATGAGAGCTGGTATCAGCAGCGAGTCAGATCAAGTCGAGTAGACAGGTTTGTGGTACTGAACTATATCAGCAGCGAGCGTTTCAGCTACGGTAAGCCCTGAGGGGGAAACGT
The DNA here is from genome assembly GCA_008360985.2 of Macquaria ambigua. Classification (NCBI taxonomy): domain Eukaryota; kingdom Metazoa; phylum Chordata; class Actinopteri; order Centrarchiformes; family Percichthyidae; genus Macquaria; species Macquaria ambigua. The sequence goes on from VMKM01000974.1 coordinate 70,815, forward strand.
GTCAGTCAGTCACCATCTGGACTGATTGCAACAAGCTAAACTTTGTCACACAGTGCTCGAGTGAATTTGTAACACTGTTTAAGGTTGCAATGGTTCCATTTTGATTGCTGGCAGTTAGCTTGATAATATATAAAAAGCCAAGTAGGCAGGAGAAGATGAGAGTGTGAGCTCACGACACACTGCAAGGCTTTGGCTATTTCCTGAAAGCAGTATGTACTAGTGCAGCCCTAGATTTGTTCATTTATTTTTTGTATTTTGTATTTTTTTATTTCCTGAACGAAACAAAACCTGTGCAATTGACTATCTATATCTTGCAAACCACGCTACTGCCAGCCATGCTTTGCACACTGTGGTCATAGTGTATTCAGTTCTTTGTTCATACTGTTTTAGGCCACACACAGTCACAACTGCTGCACCCATCTATATAGACGGCCAATAAATGTCCTCAACACAGTGTCAAGACCTTGTATCTGTGCTGTGGTCCCTGACCTTTGGCCCTACACCCATTCCTCCACCCACCTTTTGTGTTGCTACAGTTGGCACCCTGTTCCCTCTGACTTCACTTGCATTTGACAGCTGCTTCAGTCACCCAAGCTGAACGTGCACACACGATACTTTTACTCTCTGGATCTGTTTGATACGCAAGACATTTAATGCTACAAGATGACATAGAATATAAGCAACACTTTCAGTCCGCAAACTGATCTACAGTCCACATGTTACGCAATAAACACGAACCCCTTAATTATTCCACTCTTGCACAATTATGTATATTTGTCTTTTTTATAATAAATGGCCCATTTTAACCACTGAGCACCGACATCCTTCTATAAACAAACAGAGGTCTAACAGAACATGTCAAGACAAGTAAACCATTTCCTCCTGACAGGCTGCCCACAAAAGACTTCATTACTAGGAACCAGACTATGCTACAGGAAGCCAATGTTCAGTGTTTAAATCATCCAAATGATGTCTACTTTGAAAGGTTGGGTGAAGGACAGCTGTTCAACTAGTGATGACAAAATAAAATTATCAAATATTCTTCTTAAAAAAACCCAAGCACTTTGATTTGGAAGAGAGATGATCCATGATCTGTGCTGGCAGGAAATAATTGGGGTTTGGAAATTGGAATTGACAGCTAGTGTAACCGAGTGAAAATAGTCCATTCCCAGACAGCACAGAGTGGAATGTGTTTAGTGAGAGCTGGGGACCTCCTGGGTGAAATGACTCCCTGAGACCTGACCTCACCCAGGAGTGACAGGGAGAAAGCAATGCCACACAAACTCCACTGGGACACCCAAGTGAGCCCAGGTTACAAGACTCTCATCTTTCAACTCCTCCTTCCTCCTGCAGGGTCACACAGGGCCAAGAGAACTCCAGAATAAAGGTGGAAGGGGTGGAGGAGATAGGGAACTGCACTACATCATGCACTGACAGACAATAAACAAATTGCTTATCTTTAAGACAGTATGATTTTCATTCAAATGAGGTATTTTATCTTAAGTGGTGCAACTGCTTTTCTGAACCTGAGAGACAAGTGTTTCTTGTTTCTGTGAAAAACTTTTAAAGGTAAATACTTTTATTTAGCTCTAGAAGAGACCTGTTTTCTAGCCATGTTCAGCCATTGCAGAACATTATCAACATTTTATCACAGAACCAAGAGTGAAGCAGTGAATATCAGTATGTTAGTCAGAATGTGCTAACACAACCATTTCAAATCACTAAGTCAACAGCAGAAGTCAGACTAGGTTCAACCAGCCAGAATTGTGAGGAATTCATGCATTTTTGCACAGATTTATTGGATGCCTTTCATTTTAAATCACAGTTTCCACTTGAAATTCATAAGGATACTCTAATCAAACTGAACTAAAAATAACATTTAAATACAAGTTTTCAAAGTGCTTGTTTGATCGTCCAACACAGCATCTTAAACCCCCGCTCCCACACCTTTCTGACATTGGAATTGGGGGGGGGGGGGGGGGTCTGCATTTGACAATGTTTGTAACTTTCCAAAACAGACAATCCTACAAGTTCCCACATTATGCAGAAATTGGCCAGGTGTGCGAAAGTGAGAGAGAAGACAGGATTTAAACTTGCTTTTTTCTTACAACCACTTCCGTAACGTTGTGTATGTACAAACAGTGCAACACCATGAATGCCTTCGTGGAGAGACTGTGTGCTGTTACTCCCATTTCAATGAACATCACGTCTCACCCCTCTCTATGACGGCAGGCTGCCTTCGAGTGTGGCCTTCAGACTACTGATAACACTTTGTCAAACTAGTTCTTTTCAAGTGTATCCTGGCCTTTAGCAGCATACAAGTCTGCATTCAGCAGCATGACGTGGTGGCCTAGGTTGCATCGAGATTCACCACTTCAACTGATCAACGGAATTGTCAAACACAGAAATCCTGTAAACTCCAGTTCAGACCGCGACGAAGATCCGCGACGAGATGAAACTGTTTTAGAACATTGCAGGCAAAGTTGCAGCAGTGTGAACTGGCCCGTCTGAGCTGGACTCAAGCCGGCTGATGGAGTCGCCTGAGACTCAGCTTGTCAAGTCGCCAGCAGATGGTTTTAGAACATAAGGCACGTCACCTGTTTCAACAGCTAATCACCTCGTAGTGAAGTTTTCACCATTTCATCAATACTAGAAATGCAACTGTAACAAGTAACTCACTATCACTATCCTCAAATTATATCCAAGCCTGAAAAGCCGGCAGATAGAACAGAAGTACAGAGAGTCATTGCTATGGAAACGATACACCGTCTTGTCTAGTTCCATTGGTGTAAACTGGCAGGTTTCAGAACATTGCAGAGTAGCAAGTTTCAACTCGCCTCGTCACAAATCTTTGGTCTGAACTGGGCTTAAGATGCTGCCAGTTAAGTGCATTAAGTGTCTTCTTCCCATGCCATATTCATCTCATGTCAAATTTACTGTACAACCTGTCAGCTGGGAAACATTTTCTGTTGGCTCCGATATCTCCCATTGAAAGCCCAAATGTTGGAGGCATGTCAACACGAACTTCAGAAATCCACCAATGTAATCAGATCTCATTAGAAAAGGCAGGTAATGCAGTTTGTTTATAAAAGTGATGAGTAGGATGAGCCATTGTTGGTGTGGGAGGAGAATTGACTTCACTAGTTTATGGAACAGCTTATTATTTCACTCATGAGTTTGTTATTTCCTGTGGGCAGACACTCAGCCACTTGTCATGCCTGACTAGACTGGGAATTCATTTCATACACTGCTAATTGGTGAATTTTCTTTTCATATATCATGAAAGGGCTACACCAGGATGTTATTTTCTTGTTGCTGGTTTTTACTTCCATGCCAACATTATGTTGTATGAGCAGGCATTATCTTTAGGAGATAATGGATATCTCATTTTAAAACCTCTCATTTTCAGTTTACGATTCTGCACGCCTCATTTCTACGTGGAACACATATCAGCCAGCACCATATTTTTTTTGTAATATATGTAACAGCATGGATGTCTCCCGAGACTTGGTCCTTATCTCTTCTATTTTAAGCCGTGCAGTGGAGCCCCTATAGAACAGTATGGCAGATCCCACCCGTTGCCTCCTAGCTGAACCCGAGCTCATATTTAACACCACACAGGTGGAGACAGACACACAGCTACTGTATATGTCAGACTTTACTGCTTTGTAGATTAACATGTCGGGGAGTTCAGAGTATTCCGACAAGCCTATAAAGCCTAAGCTACAGTAATATAGCTTATGGTTTAAATATGATGTGATTTGTGCCGCAAACCATAACAGAAACGTAAGCTGCAGGATTCAATCTGACAACAAGGACCCAGAGTCGATATTTTACTATCACAAGAAAGTTGCACCTTCGCAAAAAGAATTTAAATTCCTGTATCTTGCTTCCTCAGCATACCAACACAGAGCTCACACACTCATCACTGTTTCCTCTGGTGGCCCTGAGAGCTCAACGCACTGCAACTTAAGAAAACACATGTAAACAGCCAAATTACAAGCACGTGAAGAAAACATCTTCACCAATTAGACAACACACACATATATACATATACTGTATATATACAGTATATATATATATATATATTTTTTTTTTTTTTTTTCTTTTTCATTCTCTCCTGTCAGCTCTGGTGGCTGGTTGGTTGCAGCATACAACGCGGGAATGGGACGGGAGTCATTCTTTCAGGATTGGGATGGGACAGGAGTACTTTTGTGGGAGTGGGATGGGACAGGAGTGAAAACCCACTCCTGTGTCACCCTCTACAGCCCAGCACCTTTCCTGGGTGCTTGGTGCTCAGCAGTATTAATATCGCATGGAAACTTGGTTTGTAACATAGTTCTGTTTTGTCTGTGCAGCGTTTCTGCATTTGCTTGTGTTGTCTGTACAGTATTTGCACTGCGTTTCTGTATTTTGTTGTATTGTCTGTATTTGCAGCATGTTTCTGTAATTTGTTTTTGATCTTTGCTGCATATGTGTTGTCAAATTGGTGAAGAGGACTTCCTTATTTGATCGTGTTTTGTGTATTTGTATGTGTTTTCAGTGCGTCGAGCTCTCATGGCTTGCGTAGTTTACCTTATAAGTTATAGAAATATGGCTAATAATATCCTCAGAGGCTGTAGTTGAAGCTAAAGAGCTCCCCGTCACAGCGCAGCTCCATTCAAGCCCAGCATCTCTTTATGGTCGCTTTACCACAGTCTGTCTGGGCAAAGGGTTCAGGCCAGTGTCTTTTTCTCTTTTGTCTGCTCTCCTGGGGGACATGAATGGGAGGTTGGGGCCCGAACAAAAGGCAGATCATGGGTCTATTGGGGGGGACAAATGAGCTTAGTTTGGGTAATGGCAGCCAAAAGGAAAGGGAGGTCTGGGGAAGTATTGAGGCTCACCTAGGACCGGAACAGGAGGGGAGATGAGTTCTCCAGGATGAACAGCTGAGATCCTCCTTCCCACACTGCACATGCTCCGTCACTGTCTGACAACAACAGGGCCCGTACTGTCTACAGGCAGAGGGAGGGAGCCAGACAGAGGTATGGATGGTGAAAGGGTGAGAAACACCAGCTGATTGCATGTTTCTCCATGGTAACAGTTAGCTCTGATCAGTGATGTAGTCCTAATAAAGAGGAGGATGAACAATGACCTCTGGCGGGTGATCATCACAACAAAATGTATTACACAGTTCTTATTTCTGCCTTTTTTACACCCTAATCTTATATACCATTACACTTACTAATCACTACTATGTGATTATGGATACTAAGAGCATATGGGACAGAGCTTTATCTTAAAAAGCTTAAAAAGTGGTAACATTTTTATTTCAAACACAACAAAAAATGCTGGAAAGTGAATTTAGGTGGGTTTATCCTCCATCACAGCCTAAAAACATTAAAATCTCTGCCTAATAATTACTAAATGATCCAAATTTTAAAATGTTTCATATATGTCTGTATATTCTTTTCCCACTATAACTTGTTAGCAACAGCCAGACCTTTTCTCTGGCATCAAGATAAGACCTTTTCATTCAAAGGAGATGGAATTGAGATTTCTCGAAATGTCACCTTATCACAAACGCCATTTGAATTCCACTCTTCCGCCCGCCTTTGCTGCTTCACACTTTCTTTCCATTTTTGTTGTTGTAAAAAAACATTTCTTATTTCTTTGTGCACCCCCCTACTTCTCCCATACACACACACTCCTCGCCCCCCCCCCAACTCCTTTGTGGTTTTCCTTGTCTGCTGCTGTTTGCTTTTAACCCCTTCTCCTGCGTCACTAATCCTGCAGACAGCCACATGGAGAGCAAGGTATACTGCAGAACACGGCCTATATGAGCAGAAATATGTAGTATATATAGAGTGCTGCAGGGATGACGTATTTTTTGTAGGCCAACCAGGAAGTTAGCATCGCCCTGGTTCCCTCGACAAATAGCCAATGGGATTTTTCCCTCGATTTTGGATTATTGCAGAAAATAAGCTCAGTGTCAAACAAAAGTTTATGATACTTACGCGTTTTGATCAACAAGATAATCTTCACAAATGAAACCACTTTGATGATGTTTGAAGCGTAAATGCCATCACCAGAAGTAAAAAGCTAACGTTAGGCTATAAACGAACTACACCACGGTCGCATGACTTCAACGTCACCACCACTAAGCTTCCAACTTGTTACCTCTTCTACAAAAGCCTTTGGGAAAGTTTGAGTTAGAATAGTTTGTGAGTATAAACACATTCACATATATGAAACCCATTCAAGAAACCCACTGACTTCGAGATGATTTTAGGACTCATTCCTGCAGCACTCTATTGGCTGTTTATAGTAGAAGACGAAAAAAAAGATGAAGAAGAAAAAGTCTTGACCATAGAGGTGGCAGATCAGAATTGTTTTTGTAATGGTAATATGGGTTGTTTTGGAACTGCAGACCACGGGTCGCATCCCGTCTCCTATACCAAGAGTCAAATAGGCTTTTCACACTGCATATTCTAGGATATGCAGTGGACAGCCCCAGGCTAACTTAGCCCCATTTTACACTGGCACCTTTTAGCCTTTAGGTTATCAGGGGATAACCCCGCAAACTCGGGGGCTAACCCTGCTCCGGAGCAGGACCAGCAAGCCCAAGGCTAAAGTCGGGTTAGCCCACTTGGAATGTGCCAGGATTGTGCCAGTGTGAAAGCTTTCTTAGTCTGAGCTAAGGTTGGTCATTGTTGGTTTCTTGTCACTGTGACCACAATCTTTCCTGAATTATAGAAGTATTGCACTTCTATAATTCACAAAAAAATGGTCCAAATTTAAGATATCCTAACTTTTAGTCCCTAGTGTGGGTCAAGCTCCGATGTTGCTGGATCCTACATTTCCTAAACCAGTTGCCTAAACATAACCAAACCTTAACCATAGAGGTGACACATCTGAACAAATGTTTTTGTAACAGTCATATGGGTTGTTCACTGACAAATGACCTATTTAAGTACGAGGATAAGTTATATACGTATACGTTTTTTAAACATGAAGAAAAATCATATCTCAAAAGCCAAACGTTTTTTATTTAGATTTCATTAAAGGTTCTGTGGAAATCCACTTCTGTCTCTGGTGTTAATTGATACTCTCTTACTGTCCTGCACTCCTGAGTGACATCTGATAGCACCTTGTTACTAACAGATGAAAACGCAGTCTAGAGCCGGTTGTAATGATGTCAGTGACGTGAATGATGACCGACGGCGACCTCTGCGTACGAGGCCGGCCGGCGGGCTGACAGGTGATGTGTGAAGCGACGGGAGATGAGCTGCTGAATAATGGGCCCTTGTCAAAGCCTTTTCCTCTGCTTTAGAAGAGCTAGCACACAAGGCAGCACAGCCCGGGCTCCCATGATTGATGCCCACCTCGGGACTGGGCTCTGATAGGCTGTTGGTGGTCCCTTGAATGTGAATGAAATGTAGCTCTTGTTTCAGTCATGTCACAACGCCACAGAAATCCACAATGTCTTCATTTGCTATGGTGGCAAAGGCATAAAAAAATGGCATGTTTTGCAAATCTATTTAAGCTCTGTGAGGGTATCTGTTAGAGAAACTGTGGTGCAATGAATTTTAATGAGTCCCATTCTCTTAGAAATACAATGAAAGAGGTGTTTCTAATGGAAACTGAGGCATGGGGATGTTAACTTTTATAGCTTATCTCCACTGTTTATATTACCCAGCAGTAGAGCTGGAGGCAGACACACAGCGAGGAAGGCTTGTCTTTTCATTCTCTTCTTTCTCCCATCCTTACTTTCTCCTTTCTTACCTTTACATAACCATCTTTTCTCTCTTTGCTTTTGTCAAGCGATGGAAAAAAACCCAGCACGAGCCAGACTTTATAATATTTCAAAGCGTTGTGTTATTTACCACTATCCGTCTAGAACAGAGCACCTGTGAGCCAAAGAAGGGAGCCTGTACCTCTGGAGAAAACACCCATCCATCATAACACCGCAGCAGCTGTGATGGATAGAGGTGAGAGGTGAGGGCAGGCGGGTCAGCCGAGAGCAGAAGGTCCACCGGACAATGGAGTGGAGAGCTGGGCCTGAAGAGGCAGCTTTGGACAAATCACATTAAGCAGCTGTGAAGAGATTGGAGTGCTGCTCTGCTCCCCACATCCATTATATTTTCTCATTCGGCTTCAAGGATGAGTCATTCAGATGCTGTTCTATATGTCATCATTGTGCTCCTCAGGATAACAGCAGGGTGATGCGCTCTAAATGCTGGTAGTTGTCCAGTAAAACGTTGACATGTTGACCAAGTTGAAGTGCCTAAACTTAACCAAAACCTTAACCATAAAGGTATCAAATATCTGCATATGAATGCAGAATTTGTAGGCAAGGGACAAGATTTTGTTATTGAAAGCATTCTGGTTTCCGTTTGTAGTTCGAGTAGTATTGACCAATCACGTTTGAGCGGGCTTTGGTTGCATGCAGGTAAACAGTTCGTGTGGAGAGCAAAAGAGGTGGAACGCATTGGCCAAAATGCGATCTCGGAACCCATCGGCTATCATGTGATGCTGAATTAGCTTTTTATTAGCTTTTTTTAAAATGTATCTGCATTCAAATCGTTAGCCAATGGGTTCCGAGATTGCCATAGAGGTGGCAGAATTGTGTGTTGTTTGGAACTGCCTGACCTTGACACTGCAGACCATGGTTCACAAAAGAATACATTTAAATTTTATTTATATTTCTGCCATGATAGCGCCCCCTACATTAGTGTTCTGCAGTGGGCGTGAATGTTTAAAGGTTTTGACTGACAATGCTGGCACTGGTAATTTGATTGGTGTAATATCTGTGTGGGCAGGCATTAAAAATAAGGTTACACAAATCTAACAGCACGATGGTCTCCCAAATTTTGAATCTTGTAAAGTGACAGATATCTTCAATCACTAACGGTACATAACCAACATTATATGGGCTTGCCTCAGTCAATAGCACATCACGGAAGCTGAGAGCATGTAATAATCTAACCTGGTATCCCCTCCTCTCTGATTTTTTTTCTCACAATGCTTAAGAGTTTAGCAGGAATTCAAAGAAGAGCAAAATTAACTTTTCCACCATTTTTCTCTAAATTACAGTAATTATTGCCATCATAACGTCTGCCTCCTGTCAATGACAGAATCCCATTGGATCCATTGTGGAGGTCAGCGTATTTGGGGTCAAAGTTCAATTTAGTTAAACTTCGACCACTAAACCTGGTGGAAAATCAGCGTGCACTCAGCGAGTGCAGCCACTCTCTCAATTAGAAATAATGGCCTTGCTCTGCACAATGTCCAACTTAGACACTGTTTCCACTACAAACCATGCCATTTTATGCAGTTTTTAAAAATGGAAAAAAATGTGTCATTAGTGTCATTATACTGTACTTTAAACGCAAAAAGTAAGGAAGATTCTAATTTCAGTTAGAAACCCGGCCAACAGAGTTAGATAGTTTCAGCCCTTCTTGTTTCAGTGATTTAATTATGATTATTGGTACTGATGGAGTCATCTTTATTCTGCTGTGGCTCAGAATGCTACTGTAGTGCTTGTTTGTGGGGAGATTAGTGAAACTGCTTGGGAAACAAGTGACGTTATCTCAGCCCACTGGCAGTTGTTTCATGGCACGGTGTCAAGCCAAACTCATTTCCATGCAGATATTGTGGCATATGTAGCAACAGACTGGCTGCAGACACAATTGTGCTGCGGAAAGGTCACAGTTTCAATCTTCACAGCAGCCTATCAACTGCCAAAGTGTCCCTGAGCAAGACACTAAAGCGCAACTGATAGACAGCATCACAGATGGCAAATGCTTTTTTAAAATGCTATTTTTTACAGATGAGTGGAGACTTGATATGCTGTTTTGGACTGTGTTGTGGGTTGAAATAATAATTTATATCATTTATTTTCTATTAAATATTTACGGCAGAAGTAGGTGTGGGAAATGTTCAGTTCATAATCCTATAACTGCTCGAGGGCTTTGTCATTTGAACATTTTGAAGACTGATTCTGTTATTTTTTTAAAAATATTGATTATAGTATGTATAGGTATGTATAGTAGTAGTGTCAATATAATCAAATAAAACTTCTTAAATATTAAACAAGAATAAGAATTTGAGAGAGAATAAAACTCCCTGAAGCAAAAAAAAGTCATCTCAAAACTTATAACTTGCAAACAAATGATTTGTGTAATGGTGTAAACTATCAGTCTCTTATTGTTTTGAACAGATGCCCTGTTGTTTACAGCTCCCTCTGTTTCTCTCTCTGATCAGACTTTTGCCATCACGGTGTCTTTGCGGTTACGCTGCAGCTCTCTCGTTTGTGCTGCCTGACTTTTTGTTTGCAGTTCTGACACAAACCTCTCGGAGGGGTGGGTTTTTTTTTTTTTCAGGGGTGCGTCCCCATTGGCTAATGAGTTTTTGAGTGACAGCCCAGTGCAGCAAGCGCGAGTTTTGGTTTTGGCAATACACAGACATCCTTATCAGCGGCACTGGGCATTCACTACCCACTAGCTAACTTTACTGGATTCCTAAAAGATTAATAAAGTGTAAGTATTGATCATATATGTTGTCTGTGCTGTCACTCAAAAACTCATTAGCCAATGGGGACGCACCCATAAGAAAATAAGGCTTTTTTTTTCGCTTTGGTGAGTTTCATTCGCTCTCAAATTTTTATTTTTGTTTGATTATATTGACACAAATCTGATTCTATATTATAGCCACTTTAACGGTCACACGTCAAATCAGTAGCTATGTGAGCTAATGGTTACTTCTCAGGTCTCCCCCAAAAAGCTCTCAGACACCTTCAGCTGATTCAGAAAGCTCCAACAGAAAAACAAAACCATGTGAACCCAGTCTGCCTCTCAGGTCATCAGGTAGCTGTTTGCTAACTGTTCCCAGAGTCCAAACTAAACACGGAGAAGCAGCATTTAGTTACTCTGCACCACAGAGTTGGAACAAACTTCCACAACGTATAAGACTTGCCCCAACTTTGTGTACCTTTAAATCCAAGTTAAAAACCCTCATGTTCTCCACTGCCACTGACTGAACCTTCAGCACTCATGATCGTCCACATTGCATGTACATCTTCACCTATCTAGTATTTATTTCTGTTGTAATCTTTTTCTCATCTTTTAAAAAAGGTTTATAACGTTTTAATTTGCCTTGTAATGTTTTATGTTGTAGCTGATTTTTAATGTTTGTAATACATTATGTCAAGCACTTTGAATTGCCTTTGTGTATGAAATGTGCTCTACAAATACATTTTCTTTACCTTGCTTAAATGACTTGTAAGGATGTGATTCTTTTGCAGATTACAATCAGTATTCTTCCTAATGTTCAATACACCGAGAAAAAAATGTTGCCTTTGCAGTATAGAAGTGTGTAGCATGAGGCGTCCCGGTAGCTCACCTGGTAGACCGCGTACCATTACAGCAGCCTGGGTTCTATTCCAGCCTGGTCCCTTTGCTGCACGTCATCCTCCCTGTCTCTCCTGCCTTTCCTGTCCCTATCTTCAGCTGACATTATCGAATAAAGGCAAAATGCCTGAAAAAACATCTTATTAAAAAAAAGAAGTGTATAGCACTCTCTTTCCTCTCTCAGCTTGTAGGCATGTTCATCTGTAAAAAACACTGTTAATGATTCATCTTCTCCTGTGCAGGGATGGAGAAATGGAAGTACAGATGCAGAGAGGGAAGGATGGAGGGAAATGGGGACTGCTAAGTGTTTATTAATGATAAACTAGCTTCAGAGACTCCAGAGGGCTCAGTGATCTCCCGAGGTGTAGAGTCTGCTCTATTTATTCTCACAACCTGTCAGCCGTTTGAAACAAAGAGAAAATGTATCTGGAGCCCTGCTGTGCTCACTTATGGAGCCTTGCAAATGTCTCGCAAACATGAATTACATCCAAATTTACCCCAGAGCTTTTCTTTAATGATGGCAGGTCTGTTTGAATTCTAATGGATTCCAATTATGGATGGGAACACAGAGTGAAGAAGACGAGGAAGAATGCAGACTTTCAGTTATAATGGCAGGGTTACTGGTTACAGAAATACACTGTATTCTTGGGAAAGTAGCCTATTGGTCCAGAAAATAAGAAAACAAAACCCCTCATGTGTTCTCTGTAGATTGAATAATAACAGTGTTCTTAACCATGGTTCTCAGGAACCAAAGTACCACTGATTTTCTGTCCCACCAGGTAATTAATTACACCCTATCCATAAATCAGTCCTTGATTACATGACTACAATGAAAAGCAGCAGGAGACTGAGTCCTGAGGACCATGACTGACATTAACTGATCCTGAGTAATGACACTGACCTTTTAGGAAATAAAAAAAAAAAGAAAAACAGTTGTTATTGTTTTTATGTTTATGTGACCTCATGCGGTCATGAGAGTAATTACTGTTGTCTCTAAGTTAGCAAAGGCAGGCGTAGCGTGACTTTCTTGTACCGTTGCAAAAAGTCTTACGGGGACTCTTGGGGTGGATGGTTGGGTGCAGCTTTGTCATGGTAGACACTGGTGCCTTTCAGTCATGAGCATAATATTTCTCTAACCATAAAGCAGAATTCATTTATTTTATTTCACTTTTTTGGCCACTTTGAGTCAGCTGAACAAGCTGGAAACAACACTGCCACATTAATTTGTTATAATGTTGCTACGTCTGACTTGTTAGCAAACAGTTGCCTATTTACACATACAGCAGTCGCGAACATTAGCATTCATTTGGCATCATGTTTCTGGACACCTGACAAATGTAAGTCCAATATTCACTTTCCTTTTAGCTCTGTTTTGGTCTTCAGCTCCTGAGAAAAAATATTTGGGTCTTTAGATGCGCCACTATGTTAAAGGGTAATTTCGGTAATTCTAAATCTGGGCCCTATTTTTACAAATTTTGCGGTCTAAATGACTACTAATTACCAAAGGTTTTGGAATTGGTCCAGTAGATCGCCTCATCTGGAATCCGCAAAATGGCTTCAACGTAATCCTTTGGGGCAATTGCGCCTGTGAAAAGTCTGTTTGTTTGTTAAAGAGGAAGATCTTTTTTGTTTAACCAGAAACAGAAAGTCTCGCTCAAGGAAAAGTCTTGCGAAAGGTTGAGTTGCTGCAGGAAGACGGCTGTAGAAACGTGAGTCATAGTTGGACAGAAGAGTTTACATAGAAGAACTGCTAGCAAGAATTTATTTCCAAAGTCATGGCTGAATATTTAGCTGATTTCAACAATGTGGTGTGTGCGTACCCAGTTTGTTTGTATTGTGATACGAGTACGCTCACGCACGAGCACGAGCACAAAACATGCGGCCGATGTGATACACATTCCTGCTGCCAGTTTCATGATATTGCATTGATTGACAGTTGGTAGTGGTAACACTCAAAGAAACAAATCAATGTACCAACATTGGCAGCAAAGAAGACTACAAGCGAGCAAACATGGAGGCAAACAATGCACAAAAATTGGCTTTAATATGAGGAAAGAAATAATGCTTTCAACAGGTTTGTTAGACCTCAAAGATACACACAATGGGTTTTGGTGAGAAACACTGCAAATTTAACTTTTTCACACATGGGCTCAATCTGACATTACATGGAGGTGCATGCTGGCAGGGTAAAGTCTGTTTAATGTCCAGTTCAACTGATTTGGACATTTGTGTTCTCACATACAGCTCCTCTTAGTAATGTCTAGATAAGTTTGGGGTTGCAGTGCATGTGTGAAAGACTATGAATATACCGTCCAAAAAGTTGTGTTGTTATATTCCTCTCACAGCTCACCCTTGTCTGACCTGGATCCCAGCAGCTATACTGCACATCTGTATGCCACCAGCGCTGCCAGCCTGAAACACAGTGAATGCAGCCTGGAAGGAACACAGAGAATAGCTGAAGGTTTCTGTGCTACCCGTTCAGGGCAATAATCGCACACTGCTGAGATGCACTCTTTGGAACAGTAGCAGGGGAATGTAATGGCTTCCATGTGCATGTGTAACATGTGCCTCCGCTGCTGCTGCTGTCTGAACACACTGAGCGCTCATCAGTCTCAGCCATGTTTTTTTCTCCTTTATGTTCACACTTGCAGCTTATATACATTGCTTTTGTGCATGTAGAGTTTGCGTGCGCGGACGGTGTGTCCATAGTTTTCTTCACATTCCTCAGCTCTGTGTATGAGTAAATGGACATCTGTGTGTGCAAGTCGATGTTGCTGCTGAGAGGCGAAGCTACGTATAGTCTCAGTACCAGCAGCCTATAATTACAGAGGCAGCTTCAGTGTGAGAGCAGAGAGCCTGCTGGGTAATTGCCACTAAGAGCACCAGAGGAAGTATGGCTCCTTTACGTCCAGCACTTATTCAAATGGATCAACCTAAGCCATTCCAGAAATTGAGCAGGGCCAAAAAACTCATACGCCGGCAGCCCTGCGAGACTGATTGCAGTGACAGAAAAAAAGTCAGCACGAGTCACCTATATAAGAACACAATAATGAATGCTTAATAAACTACTGCTAGACATGGACTGTATAAGAGACCGCATTGTCATGACAACATCCAGTGAGAAATGGGATATAGATACATAAGAGCTGGGTTGGTATCCGGGTATTTTTAGTTGAAGTAGGAAGTATCAGAATAATTCTACAGCGAGTTATATGCTCGCTTGAAGTGTTTGGAAGCAAAGAAAGTATGCGATCATCTGCGATGGAAACACATTTGTTAATGTTTGCTTGAGACAGCTTCCAAAACTGTCGTCGATGTAGTCAGGCTACTCTGTACGTCACTATTGTCATATGACTCTTAGTTGATATATTAGAGTACTACCAAACACATATATTTAATTTAGTCTGCAGATTAAATGACACATTTGCAACACTTTTTTGACAAACAATTTTTAACTTAAGGTCCACTTACTAAATATTAAATAGTTGTCATGGAGATGGTTCAGTTGTCATCAGGTAAGTATGGAACTTCGGTCACATGTTAACAGGTGGTCGTATATGTCTCTTTTCAAAGACTGGGCGTGTCCCAAATCCATGCTACACAATAATTGTATACATACTACATACCGATCATCATGGTATACTGTATCAGCAGTTAGTATACAAAATATCAACATACTTTACCATTTAATACTAACAGGAAATGATGCAATACGTGTGACATTGGCAACTGCAACTTTTGAATGTCACTGCCAATTAAACTTCACAAACAGGCATCAAAATGCTTTTCTTAAAAATTAAGAATTGTTTTGTTTTGTTTACCAAGCTCTTTCTGGAGCAGTGTCACCACCACCCACAATTTATTTCAATTTTTTACAGCTTGAGCTGCTCCTCCATTTCCTTTGAGCATTGCATTGTGGGAGAATAGTGTCCATCAACAGCACACTCAAGAATCAAGGTTTTTTTTTAGTATGTATACTGTCTGGTTTGAGTATATTTTGTCGCTTCTCCAGTGTGAACACAATACATACTCAAAACCGGATTAGAAGTGTATAATGGAATTGGCACACAACTTTGTCTCTTGATCCCTGCTATCACGTTAGAAAAATTCTGTACTTAGGACATCATGTCTATGTGTCTACATCTGCATGTAGCCTCTTCTATGGGTCGTCACCTTGTCGTGGTGAAGAGGCTTGCGTGTCCCCATGATTCCGAGAGCAATGGCGTCAGAAGTATTAACTTCTGGTAAGGTCACCTATGGCGGCACGCGCAGGTGTCTTCATTCTGTGGGCCAGCACAAAACCTCTTCAGATCTGACTCATAAGCCACCTGAGAGCCCATGAATAGATCTACGGAACGAAGACCACCATCGAGGGATAGCCACGGCATCTCCATGAGAAATGAACAAACTACACTTTATCAAACTACAATTTCCAACATCAAGTATGAGCCTTCACGTTCAATTAACAATACTAGCTGACAGTAAGTAAGAAATAATGTTCAGTGAGAAAGTCATTGGGGGGTACAGCACTTAAGCAATTTAGTATTGCATTTCCATATCTAGTGACAGATAAGGGTTATTTTCTCAGACTTTGGAAACCTCCCCCCGGAGTCACAGAATACTTGATACAAGTACCCCCTGTGACAAGTAAACTGACCTTTATGTGCAAAATCGGTAAATTTACCCTTTAATGCCAAACAATTTCATGCAGGGAGATTGCAGTAAACAAAGATAAGCATATTACATATTTGGTTGTCTCCATTCAGATACCAGTATGGCAACAAATAACTCTGCATTACTAATAGTACCTGGGTAGCCTGTACTATACCAATATCAACACTGATGGCAAACACACTGTAGTTAAAATATATGACTGGAAAACAAGATGAATGAAAAGTACATTTTACATATGGTTTGACTTCCCTTTGTGTTCGTGACAGCCTGATCAAGCAACACAAATCAGTCTGCCTCGTCCGTCTGGTGTGGCCTCTTCAAAGCATGCAGGACAGTTAATTACAGCACAGGCGATAAATACACACACACACACACACTGACACACAAGCATGCTTTGGCAAGCCATAAAATCTGAGACATCCCTTAGGATCCCAGTGTCTGATGGAGCTGACAATTTACTGCGAGTGAAGTCCGCTTTCTCAAATATACAACCAGCTCAAACAGCCAACAGCTCATTGTGGCATATTTGAGGGGTTATCAGAACAGAACTAGTCATAAAGCAAAAACACAGCCATCTGTAATATATTAGTTGGGTTTTTATGGAGGAAGATGACATGTCTTCAGCTGATATAGAGCATCCAGCTGAAATAGGTCATATTGGCTCTGCCTCCTCTGATACCCATATTTCCTCTCAAGAATACCTCTATACATCTCAAAAAGGTCATGTACTATATACTGGAAATATTTAAGGAAATATATGTATAGGCTATATTTTAGTGTTTCATACTGAATGTTTTGGGCACCCCACCCAAAAATGTATTCTTTTACAGTTATTATGTCTTCCTTTCATAATTGTGCTTGGAAAACGCATTCAAATTGCAGATTGATTGAAAGGTCTGACTGTGCATTCAAATGCAGTCGTATTGATTGAAAGAATTATTAATCTGATGTACGTGAATGCAGTTTTGCAGCCGACTGTCAATACAAATTCCAATACAGTTTTGGGACTTTATTATTAAATAAGTACTCCAGTGATTTAGTGTTGCATAAATTCCATAAATTTGGTGGACTTCATAAGACAGATTTTAAAAGAACTGAAATTGAAGCAGCAGAGGCTGAGATATCCTGATCTTTAGTCCCTAGAATGGGTCAAGCTCTGTAATGTTGGATCCTACAATTCCATAATGCAACTCCTGCATTAGATCCTTTCCAGTCCTTAAGTGTTTTAATTTTGTCCAATGTCCAACTATAAAAAAGCCCTTAAAATGAAATACATTATGGTTCCTCAAACTGATTTATGGTCTGGATCCCTGTGTGGGAGTATCTATGAGAGCTGTGTAAAGGGTATGTTCCACTGAACATGTAGAGAACAAACATGAACACACACACACACACACCTTGAGGAAACCCCTCTTGGGTGCTCATTTGCACCAACACACAGCCACTCTGCTGGCTTTGTCTTGAGTTACAAGCAGAGGCTTTTGAGCTGTGTGTGCAATAAAACAACAGACAGTGATCTCGATCCTACCCACTCTGACCCTGGACCATTTCACCTACCCAGCACAAAAACTGGTTGTACATCAGGATTCTCAGTATGTACGGCAGTAAATCGTATTCTATTGCTCTGCTCCAAAAAGAAACGAAGATCCACACAGGTTAGGCCAAAGCGTGAGGATAAAGGAGATCGGGTTCAGCACTTGTATGAGGGATTTATGAGAGACACTGATGTGAATGTAAAACACAGGCAGCCCACAGCTGGTCTCAGCTTTCAGCAGCGCTCTTATTTGTTCAGGACTAAAGCCCAGCTGCAGACACAACTCCTTGACTCTCCTGACTCTTCTCACTTTTTATATCCAGAGCATCCACACTGATCAATAACTGTATAGAGGAGGAGAGTCTGGGAGCCTACACACACTCACAAAGTCACTTGTGTTTGTATATGCATTAATACCCTCTGTAACGCACTTTGGGACAAGCATGTAAACAAACGCATTGCAAATAAGTTTGGCTTTGACCTGACTTGCTTCTTTGGAGAGGCTCTGTATCAATCCGTCAATCACTATGACTACTGCTAGCACTGAGACTGCGGACAGGGCTTGAAAACCAGAACACTGCAGCAAAATTGGGTATAGCGTGAAAACCAGCAGGGATTTGTTGAATCCAAATATTTTCAGGAGTTCAGTTTGGCAAACTGAGTCTGCGATGGGCTTTGGAGCCTCGCAGCGTGATCTCACCCCACTGGGCCACAGCAACAGTTGAAAGCGTAAACTTGAGAGAACTTCTGCAAAATCCCGCAGAGGCCAAACATAACTTATCCCTCAACTTCAGCACATTAAAGATAGCACAGTGCCGATGTGTGTGCATGTCGATCTTTGCTTTTCAAACCGCTGCCCTTAGATGACCAAGCTTGTGCTTAAATCATCTTTCTCTCTAATAATCATGTCTTTTTTTGTGAGAGTGTGTGTGTTCCAAGGTATACGCTTCGACAAGTCTGCATATTTCATTGGAAATGAGGAGAAACATCTTTTGCCCTTTCATCACTGAGAGCCCAGGAGGGTTGGGTATCACTGCGGTTCCTGTTGTGTGATTGGCATGCGCTGCTGCTGCTGTAATCTCATTGCATGGCTGACTGGCACGATCTGTGGAGTCAGAACAGAATGAGGACTTTACATTGACATGCTAGGACAGTCCCAGGACTGAATGGACAGAGATCAGCGGTTCCCTTGCTGTGATTTTCCCTTCTATACTATACAACCGTGCTAGTGCCTGGCAGGGAGTGATACAAAGAGTTCAGTGTGTGAATGTCTAGGTGGAGAAAAGAGGGACAGGAATGATCTCGGTGTATAGAGTACGTTGGTGTCAAACCCAAACACAGACACTCTAAACACGAGGACACATGAATAAACAGATGGTGAAAAGACTCTGACTGGATTCCAGGGTTGTTGGATTTAGGAAACACACACTTGATGATTAGTTGCATTTGAGGATTACATAACTACCTGAGATCTGACCCTGTGGAACCTGCAAATCTCTCCAACCAATCTTGACGCTTAACCAACCCAAAACAAACTGATTTAAGTCTGTGACCAGCTAATGCTACAGATAAAGATAGCAAGACAACTTGTGAAAACCAAACATGTTTGAAATAAATGCATTGGTCTCAAGACGACCTGAATTATTGCCAAACCTTTTGTACTCTTAATCTTATCTTGAGAATTAGATGTTGGCTAAAATCTGGCAACAGTTTCCCTAAACTTGTGCAGCTGAAGGAGAGGAAGGAAAGTTTTTCATGAAGATTACATTCAGATACATTTATCCCTAACTTAAAGCTGTTCTAATAAATATTTTTATATTAACAATGGATCAAATGACTATGTGTAATGTGAAAGGGGCTGCTTGTAGTGACTCTGCAGTTCCCCTAAGCTCTATACAGGTTTTTAGTGTCTTTCAGCTCGTTGTTTTGGTTTTACGGCCCACAACTTTAATGTTTTGGTTCAGTTTAGCTGCTCTCATCCACCTTATTTCCAGCAGCAGGCAGCTGTTTTTGCCAAAAAAGCTCTGTACACCACTGTACACTACCTGCCCAGCACCAAACGACAGACAGACAAAGTTAGTGACTAGCAGGTGAACGTAGTGGAGCATTTAGCTGCTAAATGTGTACAGTAAGGTTATGAGAGCCTTTTCGCTGACAACAGCTGCCTTCTGGAAACAAGGTTGATGACAGCTGAATTTGCATGCTGAAAACATTGAGCTAAAAGAGGCTAAAAGGCTCTGTAGAGCTGAGAAGAACTGCACAGTTTGGGTGATAATTATCTGTGCATTTGTCACTACAAGTGACACCGTTTTCATTTGATCAATTGTTCATATACAAATATTGATAAGTGCAGCTTTAAATTCCTTTAGTCCCATGGATATCTAAATACACACTTTGACTGCAGTGAGTCCCAGGGAGATCTCTAGTAGTTCCACAACAGCTGGATGAAAGTGGGATTTCCAGTCAAATTGCCTTGAGCACCAAGCCGTAGCCTGATTGAGGGGCTCTTCACCGACTAAGCGAAGGGGGACTGATCCTCCGTGATGACATGTCAACATGAGCCTAGATGGATCACCCAAAGTCTCCTCAATGTCCATAACCATAACACTGGATCATCCATTAGCAGCCCCGACCTCAAGTAAAGCATTTATGAGAGTTAGCAATACGAGCTGTGGCACAGGGGCTGAAATATTGTGCTACGTTGTGTTTTCTCCTTTTTCACGTGCCTACTCATCTCTTCCTTCATCATACTGAGAAGATGTGAAGTGATGGAGGACTAGCCCTACTCTCTCTCTGACTCTCAGACACATTTATACCAGAGGAAGTCCCTCTGGACTGGCACATGGCTATAATATACCGCCTGTCTGGACATATAAAGCTATTGGATCCCTAAAGCTATTATCGTATCAGTGCTGCTCTGACCATTTATCCAGCTGAAATCAAATAAACAGCCTCACTACAGCCCTGTGACTGCTTAACCAATATGTATTGTTTTGTACATGTTTGGTGTTTATATATGTGTTAGCATTTTGCACAGCCAATGTACACATAAAAACATGTCAAACTAAGCTATACATTTCTAAGCCATTCTAGCAGAAATGGAGGGAAATAACATATAAGGTATAAGGATATATGGTATGAAAACCAGTGATCCACCTCAGAGCTGCAGGTCTTGGCCAAAGATTTAGCATGTGTCCTGGCAGAGCTACCACCTAGGCCTCCTTAAATATTCACATATGTATGTTCAAAGCCTTTAAACACAATACCAGAGAAAAGGAAAAAAAGCTGAAACTGTGTGCTGCTATAGAGCAGCATTGTTCATGTCTGTTCTGGGATCTAAGTAACCTGTGCCGATATGAACTGACAGTGATGTCAAGAGGAAACAAATGCTCAGAGTAATAGTGTGAAAAACAATACATCCCCCATTCAGTCTTATTTCTAAAATATATCTGTTATGGTAACAGTTTTTCCAAATACCAATCCGGTTTTGTGTTTGTCTATTTTTTCACTGCGGTGTCTCTTTCTAACCATGTTATCAAATGATGAGAAATCCATTCAATATTTAGTCTTTTGCATTTACAATTTACAGAAACACTTGACTTTTATAAATTATATTTTCATACACATGACCTGTCTTTGTTCAGCTTTGTTGTCCTTGTTTTTAGCTGTATATCTGTTTCAGTCTCCCTGTAAATTGTTTTGTGTGTAACCCTGAGAGCAACTTAAAGTCAAAGTTAGAGTCAAATTCCTTGTATGTGTTCACATAGTTGGCCAATGAAGCTGATTCTGAAATGTCTGGTATACTGTATTACTGTAAGGCCAATATTCACAAATTCAGTGCCACAGCAATAGTTCTTTTTCACAGTAGACATTTTGACTTGCCATGGCAGGAAAAGCACAGGTGTCCCAGCGAGTCATGACAGCGTGACAGTGAGCCAGCATGAACAATACCAGGACCCTGAAACTGAAGCAGCCATGGAATTCAGCCATCAGTCATACACCTTAGACCATTACACCTGTGCTTTTCCCACTTTGACATGTCACAATGTCATCTGTGAAAAACAGTTGCAGGCGCTACGGCCACCCTGTCTGCTAAGATTATATACTAAATTACTGTTTTCCCAATTAAGTTGTACTGACAAACATAATTGCCGCCTGGATTATGTTCGGAGGCAACTTTGTTTTTTATGAAAATGAAGCGCTACATTTATCTATACCACACCGGAGTCGCTAGGAGGCGGTCAGGGGTGATGGCAGCCATACAAAGCAGAGACTGTTTCACATCTCTGGTTAGGTTTAGGCAACAAATGCACTTTGGTTAAGGTTAGGAAAAGACTGTAATTTCAGTTAAATGTTAAAAATCACATTGGGTCTCATGATTCAAGTCACTGCTGACATTTTCTGTATTAGACCAAGACCATGACCAAGTACTGCAGTGCCTAAACATAACCATAAAAAGTTAAATAAGGTTGTCGTCAATACAAGGGGATATTGTATTTCAAGATCGGATATTTTGGTGGAAAACAAAATGTTTTACTGATATGTTCAGCATCAACATTTTTGCGACTTGCCAGAAATGAAAAACACTTCCTGTTGGTAGAAAACGTAACACAGTTGCCATTAAGTTTTCTGTATTTAAGTTTCAAATGTATTTACTGTTGCAAATTAGTTGTACATAAACATAATATTCAGGACACATGGTTGGCTATGGACTTTCTTTTTTTTGACAGATCTAAAGACTAGTAGAGCAGGCAGAAGTACTGATATGCAAAGGTGATTAAGGGCATTTCTACATCTATTTCTGGCTAACTGTGGGAATGGAAATCAGGCCAGTTTCACAATGATTGAGATTCATGTAACAGAACCTATTGTCCTATTGTACTCCTAAATTACACACATTAAAACTGTCTTTGTAATTGATACTTCGGCACTGAGTGGCGATGTACTACAAGGAAATGATCGGTAACAGCTCCTTAAGGCAAAACCATTATACGGTATGACACACACGGCAGTCTATAAACACTCTGGGTTTGGATGAGCTTTAAAAAGGTCTGTGTGACAGGTGCTGTAAATTACAATTACAACCTGATGTTACACTGCAGGTATGTGGAGGCACAGAGAGATCTTTGCCTGCCTCCTGCAACGATTGTATCACACACAAGGATATCAACGTGTGGCAGCTCTGCTTTCTGCTGAAGAGAACCTCTCCACATGTCCAAGTTAGACTTAATGATGACATCAGAAGATTTAATAGCAGTTTTAGATTGTTGATCCTCGAAGTAGATGAGTCACGCAGCTGCTGAACAGGCACATCTGCATGTAGTCTGATGAGACCGCAGTATTGTTATTATCGAAGCCAGGTTTGAGCTCAGTTACTCAGTTTGGTTAATAAAATATACAGTTTTCAAAATAATGCCTGCCAAGAGTTGAAGTGGGGATTCACAGACACTGAAACCATGTCTGATTCCAGTAGCAAGTAGTCTAAATTTTATTATGAGACCAGAACTTGTCAGCTCAGTTAAAAACAGCCCTGGAGGATAATGACCTCATCGTGCAGTTTGCCAGCACCTAGGAGCCGTCTTGACTGCTTTGTTACAGCAGAAAAGGCAAAATCCTATTTGTACCAGACACTCTGATTACATCTCATGTGAAGCACTTTCCCCAACATTAGTGCTTATGGCAATACAATAGTAGGTGGAATGACATTGAGCAGCAGGCAGGCAGGTCACACCGCCACACTGGGCCACTGGCATGGCAGCCTACCGCCTGACCTTCAACACATCATCACTTGGCCATTAACCAGGCGGAGGGGAGGAGAAGGGCAGTGTTTTAACAGCCACTTAGTGAGAGTGCATTGTGGAGCTGAGCGTGCTATGTAAACACATTTATCCTGGGATGTGTGGAGTGTGGACATGCTTAAATCTACTTCGCTGGCGGTTTGCTGGTGTTGGTGGTAGAGTGCATCAACACTTCTCAGCAGCACTCGGATATCGCTCAGGCTCATCACTGTCTAATAAATCAGCAGAACACATCCCGTGCTGCTGGGGCTTAAGCTCTGAGAGTGATCCTCTGGTATGCTTTCTGGCACATGCCTTTGGATTTGCGCAGTAAAGCAGCGCCCGAAACGGACTCTGCTGAAAAGATATATCTTCTAACGCGAACAGCAAACATATCTGTTGGTAAGGGTGTAGCCCAGTGGCCTGGCAGAGCGATAAGCGATCCATTCTAGAGAAATGGCAGCCTGAATAATGCAGGCGTTTGTTCCGTTTGAATGAAAAGGAGTTGGCACTGGGGCAGCTCTGCTGGCAGATGATCCGGTGGCAGAGTGCCGCCCTCTCTCAGGGAGAGAAGAGGGGGTAAAAAAAGAGTTCTCCAACAAAATCCGCCTTCACATAACCCCCAGACCAGAGGGGAAAAGGAGAAATCACACATTCTGGCAGTCTTCAGGTCACAAAGTTTGCAGCAGAGAGGTGAAAAAGAAATTCTACAAAGATGTAATTGAGCTCAGAGGAGGTCGCACTGTGGTGTAGCTACCTGTTACTATCTGACATCAGCCCCCCTGGAGAGCTTGTGCACATGGAAACTGGAGCCTGAGAAAAGCGCTGTGCAAGGTGCTTTTTCCTACCCTGCTTTTCCGCTTTTGCTAACATTAATTGGTTGCCAACAGCACTTGACTGTAGTGAGTTGAGGCCTCCCTCTCGGCAGGTCTTTAGCTCAGTCCAGAGAAAGCCGGGGCCCAGATGAGTGGAGGGTTTTGCCAGCTCCCAGCGCCAAGCCGCCAGGGAGTCAGAACGTTTGCATTTGGCGTGATTAGATAGCCGTTATGTGTCACACAAGCCTGGGTTAAACACAGATCTTCTCTTTCGTTGCATCTTGTATAGGAGGAAATGATTTCATCCTTTCAGTCTCAGGCCACTGATGACAAGGTGGGGGAGATCATCAGCTTCCTCCTAACTAGGTCACTGTGTTATTCAAGTCCAGCAGGAGACTGGAAGCAACAGAAGGCTGAATGTTTAAACTCCCCCTCACCCACCGCTGGAGATCTTGTTAAAAGATGCCACAGAAAACTAAGAGAGGAAAAATGGAACAACCATAATTTCATTTCTAGAACAAACAAGTGTAACACACAGGAAGCACTGACTGATTTAGCACTTTCCTTTTTTTAACTGAGTACAGTTTATCCACTGGATCATGTACTGTAATAATAATAAGAAGAATTACTTTATTAATCCCCCTTGGGGCAAATCCATGGGGCCCAGTATGGGTAGCGGGAATAATAGCAACTATCAATTTCACCATTATATAAATCTTTAACCTGATATGCTGTTTGGGTTCTTTATAACTTTTTAAGGTTAGTGTTCTCTTGACATGCTGTCATCAAGCTGAGGATCATTACAGATATGTATCCGATGGCTGCCACTGTCGAGAGTCTCATCTGAAGTCGGGAGCCAAAAGCCAAATCATTAGTCTTAGCGGCCGCTGACATGCCAGTCAAGAAGCCCCCATTTTTTCATTTGAAACGTTCATGATAGAAAATGCACCTCTTCAGAAACAGCCAACTCAACTTTGGACAGCCTCAGTCTGCGGCTGCCACTCGAGGTGCCAGTGGCTCTGAAAAGAAGTGCTGAATTGCCTGTAATAAGGTCCCTCTCAAGTTAAACGGTGCGACTGTCAATGACTTCTGCAGCGATCATCTTACACCACAATGGCTTGAGGTTAAAATGAGAGACTCCAGCTGAAAATGTGAGCACCTGCAGAGCCATTAAACTTTCACAATGATTCTGGTAAGAAGGGCAGGGCAGCGAAGTGAAAGCATGTTTGCTACTTTGCTATAGGCTTCATATAGTCAATCTTTCATTCGTTTTTCCTGAAACACTGCCCATGTTACCATCAATACGATGGAATCTATATTTTTCCTGACTTGACACAGAATTTCAATTGTCCATATGAAATATTTACACTGATGGAATAGCTGCAGCAGAAAATGGTTCAATATGTGTTAAACATCACCTTCTACTACTCACATTGTGCTTTCAGTCATAGTATTGGAGGTACAGTCTGTAATGTCCATCATACAAGATTGTATAATACACTGTAGCATTCGTTAGGTACAAAAATGTTTCAAATATATTTACATTCTGTTTTTTCAAAGTTGAAGAAGAATTTCAACATCTAATAGTAGTAGCAGCAGTTAGTAATCAATAACTGAAACAATGTGTCTAAATTAATGTCAGGTCCTATAGACCCTTTTAGTGTCCAACGTCATGATTGCGTCACAGTGTTAGCTGGAGGCAAAACAAACGAAAAACTGGAGGCAGACAGGAATCACCTCAGAGTAGTAGCTACATAACCTACTGAATATGTCATCTTGCTGTGATGTTGGGTGCCAGAATCCAAGGAGGAATGGCTCCAAATTTAAATTTGAGTAAAAAAAAATCAGAGACAACTAACGTCATGGTTAAACGCGATAAGACGAAAGGATTGGACTGAGGTGATCATCACAAATGTTTGTGTTTGTAGCGCACACTTCATGTTAGGTAAGGTTAAATAAAGTATTGTCTGTTGTAGGTATGGATAACATTATGTGTCTGAAGGTTTGTCATGCCCACCTAATCAGAAATTGGGAAACTAGGAGGAATAGTAACTCTTTTAGTGTATTAGCTAACTTCATTAGCTAGTTATATGGCCAGACTCCAGAGACAAAACATAGAGGAAACTGTTGTCATCTCCCTTTCAACTTCAACTGAGAGTGAGTACATATTCACTCATATTTTCTTCAGCCATTGTTAAAAAACAAGCCAGTTTTATTTTTGTAATTATTCTTCTCTAATTAGTATGACTTACAGTAGCAATGTCAAGAACCCACATTTTTACAGGGATTCTGTGTGTTGATGTTTCTCATCAAATTTACACTGGCAGGGTTGTCTGCAGTGAGTTGATATCTGTCAGTCAGAGAAGTGAGTTTTCTATTTATTCAAAGGGAGACGTTTAGCTATTGAAGGAAGAAATAACTCATTATCCCTCTTAGAAATCCAAAGTTGAATTTATCATTGGACTCTTTTATCCCGTAATTGTCACTCAGTGTTGCTTTAACTTGTGACTAAGTGACAGACCTTTGTCATGTATTATTTAAAGAGAGACTAAGTAACTTTGGCTGAACAGAATGCCACTGTGGCCACTAGCAAATATAGGATAATGCTAACACTAAAGCACAGTGTAACAGAAGCACAAGTAGAGAAAAAAAAATGGAGTCAGCAAAATGTCAAATGTGATGGGTCATATGTACCTGAAGTTAGCTAGCATTAGCAACCACGAACTACAGTTTTATACAACGTTTCATTTGTTAGAGGAATGTTTTATTTCCTCTTTGAAATTTTTAAATATAATTCTTGTTTTTTATGGTTTTTAACCTTTTTGAGTACCAGATGGTTGATTTTTACATTACCTTATCAATCACAGACATGCAAATGAAATTAATTTTCTGTGCCTGTGTAGGTTTTTTGTATCTCTTTGTTTTGTGTTACTGTACTGTATGTGCCAAGCTAATATATTTGGTCATTTTTATTTTGAATACTAAGTAACTGAGAGAAGGAGTTTTTCAGGAGTCACATCTTTAAAAACAGTACAATTCATAATTAAAGTGGTACTCTTTACACATACACCACATCATGTGGTGTGCTGTTGCGTTAAGTCTTCTGTGGCTCAAATTCTTCTGTGTCCAATCTTAGAAAATAACTCCCCGATGATGTCATCAGGAATGTTTGCATGATGGGATATGTAGTAAAATCCAGCGTTTCTTCGGAGCTTGACCCATGATGCTATGGAGAAAAAGTCAGTATATCTCCTCTGCTGCTTCGATTTTGACCTCTTTTTTGCCTCTAATGAGTCTCCCTGATATGCAAGTGGAACACTAAATTGCTGGAGTGTCCACATTGTAAATGCAAGTCACAATGTGGTACCCATAATAATACTATTATATGATGAAAGTAATTACTAAATATGTCCTTATCTTGATGTCATACACATCACAAATCATTATTCTACCAGCTGACCTACTTGGCTCTTCAGTTTATCAGAAACCTGACTGTGATCAAAGCTGAGCTGATGGAAAGCAGAGCTTTAAGAAGTTATGTCCTATATTCCAAAGACTCTTTCTATACACAATGTTAGCTAATGCTTTGTCGCCTCCTGAGCCAACAGTGTCTCCCCCGAGGCCGCCCACCCCCAAATTGGAGAGCAGCCTGGAGGCATGCAAAGGTAACGTGGGGGGAATTCTCCAATCAAATAGCTGTGAGGGCCCGGCGCTGCTGAGCGGCGAGGGCTTCCTCCGCCTGCAGCACTCTCCGCAGCTTTGTTCTGCCCGTTATCTTTGGCGGCAGATAATCCTGAATGTGCTGCATGGATCACAGCTGCTTCGCCAGGAATCAACCACCGGCTCATCATGCATGTTAAACTCATTACATATTCAAAAGGGAACTAAATCTCCTGCATATCTGCTTGCTGGAGGGACGAGTGCATGTGTGTTTGCATGCATGCATCCGTGTGTGTGTGTGTGTGTGTGTGTGTGTGTTTGTGTGTGCGTCAGCCTCCTCCTCCATCCTCAAACAGACTTTGCTAACGGCATTTTTTCACCCCCCATTTAACCTTCCCCTTTCATCCTTACCCTTGTTCACATCCACTCATGCTCAAAGAGTTGGGGAAACTGTTTGACACAAAACTTCACTTTGTGGATTCTTTGGCGAGGAGCTAAAATGAAGTAGCTGTTGACACACACTTAAAGATGTGTCGAGATAGATAGATGTGTGTGTGTGGGTGGGTGGGTGTGTTACACAGTGTCAAAGCTCTAACCACCATGCCACCGTACTCAAAGGACATGGCAGTATCTGTGTATGAACAGATTGGAGAGTGAGATAACTGATCCCGCAGGGGTCAAAGGTCAAACTGACCAACTTCTGGGGTTACACATCATCGGATTTTAGGAATTTGCTGGCATGCATTGTGTGAAGGCAAGTTCCGGTGTTCAGAATGGGACTTGGACATGGTCTGACAACACCCAGAGTTTAATTAAAGCTGTACTAATCATTATTTTTATATTCACAGTGGATCAAATAACTACATGTAATGTGAAAGGGGTCACTTGGAGTGACATACCCACAGAAAATTATCACCCAACACAGCACCTCCCATCAGTTGTACAGAGTGGTTTAGCATCATTCCGCTCATTATTTTGGTTTTACAGCCTGCAACTTCACTGTTCTGGTTCATTCTCACCACTCTCATCAACCCTATTTTCAGCTGCAGCAGCTTTTTCAGCTGAAAAGCTCTGATGAACCAACTGTACACTACCTGCCCAGCACCAAATAACAGACAGACAAAGTTAGTGACTAGCATTTAGCAGCTAAAGATCCAGATATTTCTCTCAGTAGTTGGTAGAGACCAAACCGGAGCTAAAAGGAGAGTGAATATTGCACGTACATTTGTCATTTTGCTAGAAAGACCATTCCAAATAAATGCTTATGTTGCTACATGTCTGCCGGATGTGAAAATAGGCAATTGTTTGCTAACACATTCACCAGTGTTTACAGTATGTTTAGCTTCTCCCAAGTGGCCAAATAAATCAGTTGCTGCTGCTTTAATATTTAATGAAGCTGAAGTAAATTACATACATGTTTTTAAGGAACTCCACAGGAACAGGTATTACATTTAAATCTGGAATCACATTTACATATTGCAGAGATATGGCAAATGAGCTACATTATGATTCTGATGTGAAATGGGTAAGATTTCCTTTGATTTTTCAGACTATTTGTTAACTCTTTAAATATTCAAATTCAGTGCAGCAGGACTTAGTAAGTATTACTTACTAATTTAACTGACAAATTATTTACAAAAATCTTATTTTCGTTATTTGGAATTAATGTAATTGTATTTATTCATTTTTTTCATGCCAAGGTTAACACTTGCAAGTGCTTTGCAGTGCTTGCACAAAGAGCTCCAGACAACAGTCCATTCATTTATTTAGTTAATTAGTTACCAACAAGCTTTACAGATATTCTGACTACTGCCACGGAAACTCAATTAACAAAGACGACTAAATCCACCCTTAAATGGGATAAGGCAAATACATGCTAAGTAGCCCATCTAATTACACTATATCCCAGCTCTCTTATTTGGAATTCCCATTAACAGGATAAGGGCTAACCTGGCCTTCTTTAACAACATGATAATGACATGGGCTAACTCTAAAATGCAATAAGTGGTTGTTCTGAACAACAATAATACCATAAATGAACCAAATCTATTGGGTTAAACAGGAGACAGATTCTCTTCAGTATAAACCAAATCTGGTTAAAGAGATCAAGGGACTCACTATAGAATACAATCTCCAAAAGAGAGAGCTCAGCTGTCTATTGTAGTGCATGACTCGTATGTTCTACCAATAGCTCATACATTTCATATGCTTGCAGTAATCACATCATATTCTAGAATCTGCACTGAGGGGATTAAGCAGCAGATCGATCTACAGTGGACATGTGTTCAGCAATGTTAGGTAAATTAGTCCTGTTGATAATACGCTTGCTTGCATGTGTGGCTCAGTCATGTGGATGTTTATCTATCTGCAAGTCCTCACCTCCACACTCACCCCCTAATCCTGTCCCCAGACAGGCTGATGCCAGATCAGCTGTGACTTTAGGCTGGAGGGACCCCTGTCTTCACAAATAAGCCTGCTGGCCTGAGGATCAGCCTCTATTTTTTTTTAGCACTGTAACGTTTATTGGTCAAGGTGTGGGTGAGACGCTTAACTGCTCTACAACTGAAAGCTACATTGCATCTCTATACCTGTGCATCATCAAGCTAAATCATGATCATTTTCTACAAGTCTGCCATTTATTGAGCAATATATCATTAAAAAAGGGAGTAAATTTATCATTGTGAAATTGTATCACTAAATATAAATCTTCATATTAAATATTTTTAACTAACTCCAAAAATACTCTTCTCAAATGCAAATAATTATATAGTGAACATACTTTTACATTTGGTAACACTTGTTTTATGGGCCCATCATTTCACAATAACTTAATAATATAATTTCTCAGGAAGTTTCCTGGGAGGAACTTTGTAATTTGGTATGTGAAATAGAAATGTCCTCATTAGAACAGCACCATTTAAACCATAAGTAAAAATGAATTGTGTGCTTGTCTGTAGACAGATTTCAGATTTTTTGCATGTTCAGCTGACCTGTTGGGCACTGAGACTCCAAAGGTTACACTTAATTCATTGTATGTGTATCAATTGAACAATGTCTTTATTTTTCCTTATAATTTGTAGCAAATTACATAGCTCTTTCCAGGAAACATTCTTGAAAATGATTAGGAAATTCAAGACCTGTAAAATAAAGCATTACCACTGTTAATTTTTTTTACAAGGATTGCAACCATACAGTCATGTACTGTGCAATAGCTGTGTCTTTTTGACTGCTATGTTATGTAAGCACTGTTCATTATACAATATGTATTTGACTGCAGGTTCAAGGATTTTGTGCTGTTTGAAAAATGTACTGCATTTTCTTTGGGAAAAATAAGAAGCCATGGAGCTGCAGTTTTTTTCAAATAAAGTAATAATACATGTTATATAATTACTTACCCTTTATGAGTGCCACAAAAAAACTTATTTTACAGCAACATTCTGCCTATAGGCCCAGTCACACCAGCACACAAACAGCAAAACGGCAAAAGAAACATGGTTTGCAGACAGTTACGAGACAGGAGTCAATAGTACAAATACTTCTCTGACTGACAGTTAGCAAGCCAGCTAGCTTGGAGAGTTTGTGACTTACAAGCGCTAGCATGTTTCCTGCTGGCTAGAGTGTAGGGGTTAACTCGCCTGCTACGGTAGTTCGTCAACTAGCCTTGAGAGCTGTCAGTACCTCACCGAGCTTATAGCATCACCTATCTCATGAGGACTATCATCTTTCTTTCACTTTCACGCATTTCTTCTTCAGATTTGAAATGCCTTGCTTAGAGGTAGGCTGATGTCATTCGCTGTTTCGCTGCCCCTTCAGGGATTCAACCATGCAACCTTCCAGATACCAAACCTGCTGCTCCAATCTACAGGCTAACATCTGATGTTTCCACATGGTTTGTCCAGGGGACATCCTGCTGCCACTCTGCTCCCCATAACACCCGTAACTCAACACCTGAAAACTCTAACCTGAATCTGTCAAAACACACAAAGCTGTCTATGACCCAGGATCAATTTCACCTCCTGACATTTGGTTTTTACAGATGTTTATTGGCTGCTAAGAGATAAGCAATTTGTTGGTTTGAAAGACAGAGTGTGTGAGAGCAGAATAAAATGATGTCTTGAACACAAGTGCAAAAGAGCAAACCGTTGGAAAGAGTGAGCGCAAACTGCCCGAGTCAATACCATTTCTATCGTGCACTGGGCTCATTCAAACCTTCAGGAAGGAGCAGCAGAGATCAGAAATGCTGCACACTTGTTCTTCATAAAATCAAACGCCAGGCCTTCTTCACTGTAGACCTCCTCTGTTCTCTCTGGGTTTTGAAAAAGGTCAGATTACAGTGATAAGACGTGGGCCTCTTATTTTACAGGACACATATGGATTGGGATTCACCGCCACCCAGGTGCATGCTCAGAATTTCTATTAGCTACTCCTGTCAGCCACCACCACCCCCCCTTCGTTCGTCCTCAGTCCTCTGTCTCAACACATCATCCTCCTGCCACCACCTCCACACTTGCCATCATATCGTTGTCCTATTATAATCCATTGTTTGCAGAGAGCAGAGGAAGATCAATGTCCGATTATAGCAAACACACAAAGTAAAGCGTTGTGATGTGAAAGCCTGTCAGAGCTGTATACGAGCTGCAGTAAATACAAATATATAGGCTACATCTGCTATATCTGGTGAACACAGGTCAGGGAGAAGCGAGGGGGTCCACAGAGCCTTTGATTACACTACAAAGTCTTTAAAAATGCACTCGGGTCAATGGAACGCAAACTTGGATCGATAGCACGTCTGAATCAACAGCCTTGTGGGTTTGTCTTGTCAGCTTGATTAGATTCAGGAGGAAAGTGGGTTGATGAGTAAACATGACAGCATCAATATTGCATGAGACTGAACATCCAACGATTTCTTTCTTTAATGTGTGTAAGAGATCTGGGTCGAATCCTCTTAATGCTCTGAAATGAAACCGTGTTTTTTTTTTCATGGATTAAGCTGCCACGTTGAGCATGGAACATAGAAAGTGTCAAAAGCAGGAAATAGTAATAAATGTAAGCCAAAGTTAATCACAAAATCTGGAATTCCCAGTGCAAAGTCATGTGCTATTACTTTGCTGATACAACGACACAACTTCACCATAAGAATCAAATATAAAAGAACAAACATTTAAAAACAAAGAATAAAAGCCACAACCAGCAAGCATTAGCAAAATGCTGCAAAAGAAATGAGGCTTCAGCCTGATAATTCCAGAGCCATAAGAAGAAGTGGAAAAAGTCTACCTTGTTTATATGGAGCCGGGGCACTTCAGTGGCACTGTCAGTGCTGTAGCTGCAGGGTGCTTGTGTTTCCCCAGTGAACTGAAGCAGATGTCAGCAGAGACACCTGCTCTGGCTCAGCCTCCTCCTCCGCTGCCTGCCTGCCGGCCCGGGTGTTGGGGGTCGCCGCCCCTGCCCCAAAATACACCCATCGCTCAGCCCCCTGGCATGCTATTGTCTTAAGCACCGCCGCAAATTTATGAACTCATTAAGACATTTTCACACATTTCTCATCTGTTGCATGACCATTAAATGTTGTAAATTAAGAGAATGATTGCTGTTAACTTCTAAGCAAAAAGGGGCGTCATGAGGGTCCTTATTGGCGCAAAAATATGACTGTGATCGCTTTGATGAAAAGACCTAAATTAGTGATAAGCATGAAAAAAAAGATTCTAAGAAGCTTACAGTCTCTTAGCAAGGGACTAGGTCCGGGTGGGGGTGCAAGCGTGTGGTAGTGGCTGGCCATCTGTTTGGGATGTTTTATGGTGGACTTGCATCAGCACCCGTATGATTGATTGACAGTTGGGTAATCCAATCGCTGCCGTTCTAACTGGGAGTCGGGAGGCGCGGCACAAGGATTCTCTGTGACGAAGGATATTGAATCACGCAGCCTTCACAACTGCAAAAAAAAAGTCAGATGTTGTGTAACTTGGCAGTGACGGCTGGGCAGAGATCTTAGGCCATAGGTTGCTGCTTTAATCAGGGCCCTGCTCAGCAAAGACACGAGGAACAGTGACCTACATTCATCCTCATCTGAATGACAGATGTCCCCAGTGTCTTTGCTGCAGAGTAGTAGTATGTGCTCATTCTTTAGTGATTACTGCTGCACGCCACACGGCTCAGGCATCCACAGCTTCTACAGCAGCAAAGAGTGGGAACTATCTGAGAATTGTGTTCTGCGTAATTACACAGAACGCTCTCAAATGTAATGCGGCATTGTGCCTGGATGAACAACGTCATTACACAATAAAGATGATTTTATATGGACTATGACTTCAGATGAGTCTGTACAGAAAGTAGATCCTTTCATTTCTCTTTTGCAACGCTGGAGTATGGCCACAGACCCCCCACAGGGCCCAAAGGTTCCACGTTCACCTTGTGGCAAGTAGTTTGTGTGAAATGTCATTCTTGACTTTGACCAAATAATCTTAACTCAAGGACCACTTATTAGGTTTTAACTGCATCTTGTGGTCTTCTC
This sequence comes from Macquaria ambigua, assembly GCA_008360985.2. NCBI lineage: Eukaryota > Metazoa > Chordata > Actinopteri > Centrarchiformes > Percichthyidae > Macquaria > Macquaria ambigua. The sequence goes on from VMKM01000974.1 coordinate 105,173, forward strand.
AAGGAAAAAGCTAGTAAGTGGACCCTGAGTTAAGATTATTTGATTAACCCCAATTTAGTTTGTTAAAACTTAAGTAACCAAAGTTAAAACAGTTAGTCGGATAATCGACTGTGGTAATCGATTGTATCATTTTTAAACGTTCACTGCTTTCAGTTTCTCAGATGTGGGATTTCTTGTCATCTATGATATTAAATTGAGTGTCTTTGGGTTTTGGACTGTTGGTCAGCCAAACAAGACATTTGCATATGCCAACTTGGGCTTTGGGGACTTATTGGGGACTATTTTCTGACATTTTATAAACCAAAGGATGAATTGATTAATATAGAAAATAACTGACATATTAATCAATATATATAAATAATCATTAGATGCAGCCCTATATGCATCACTAAGGCACATTATGAACTGAAATGACAACATCCTCTATTATTACCTACTGTTGGTCGAAACCTATGTTGTAGATCTAGGTTTAAGGCCTTTATTATTTCAGTATTTACTGTGCGTACATAGTGCATTTTACTAAATCCGCTTAATCAAGCTAACACAAACGAATCACTGATTACTAACTAATACTTACACAATGCACAGAGAGTGGGAGAAACATTAATTCATTTTACTTGGGTTTAAGTTGTTTTAAAGTAAAGTTTTTGGAAAATATGCTTATTTGCTTTCTTTCTGAGATTGAGGTGAGAAGATCGATACCTCACATGTGTGGTACCAAACCTGGCAACATCACTGAGATTCCAGGAAGTTGCACACTGACTGTCATTGTGCCCAGCTGCTGTTAGCTAAAAAATAGTTCGCTCCTGCATATAACTCTTCCTAAAACTACAAAATGTCTTTCTTTTTCTGAACAGGTTAAACAAACAATACACACCATGTTAAATATCCAGATTCAGGGTGTGTGTTTTCTCTTTGGACAGAGCCAGGCTGGCTGTGTCCCCCTGCTAAATTACTACATTAGAAACTAGATGCATTGTCTATCCTATCCTAGTAACAATGTACTTACCCTTATGTTTCCTTGAGCAAGAGGGGTCTCTTATATAATAAAAATCTACAAAGAGAAGTAGTAGAGTGGGTAACAAAGTTATAAAATTACACTGTTGTAAGACAATACGTCTGGCACTTTGATATGGTTGAGCTTCTGTTGCCTTTTACCCACCTTTTGTGACTCAGTCTGTGGATCATAGTGAACCTCATAGCGCTTTGTTTTTTCTTTGACGTGACAAATGACTAATCTGGTTCATTCATCTCCACAGTCATACAATAGAAATCTGGCTGTCCAAAAGGCCTGGCTAATCTGTGGGCGTACTGGTAAGGGGATCGCATCTATCACATTACACACCTGTGCTGCTGTTCTTCACCATAAAGGCAAGGTCAGATTTCACTCTGGGCCACACACACACACACACACACACAGCCACACAGACACACACACCATGTACAAACAGCTAGTTTCGAGTCACTGGTATTTTAAGACTCTTTCTGCACCCAATCCATTGCAGGAGGCCAAGGGCAGAAATAAGCTACAGAGGTGCAGGTTATTTAAACCTAATCCTTCAAAACACTTGTGGTGCACAGTTGTAGACCAGTTTAACCACCGATCAATCAATAACACATGCCAACACCTCAGCACATGTGACCTACACTGTACACATTTCATTTTAGAAGGTACTTTACTTTTTACCTGAACATTCTGTCTTTAAATGAGATTCCATTTCCAATTCCACTTGCTTGAAATTGCTCAAATTATTGATTTATGATTGATATTGATTTACCAAAAACAAAAGTATGTGGGCCAAGTTCCCATTTGTCAAAGTCATTTTTTATGAGTTGTTACAGTCTGTAATTACAATGTAAGCCCGCTAATCAGGCTGAATTGCCATTTTTGTTTTCATTTTGTTTAAAAAATGTAGATGTGGGCAATGATTCAAAGGTGTGGAGCCAGGCTACAATGCCACCCTTTGTCGATATTGTCAATTTGTCTTTAAGGCTGGAATGTCTCTTACTTGAAGGCATTTTTTTCACTCACTCTAATCCAGGACGTGTGATGATTGTATACTGCACAAAGGTCACAAGGAGGAAGTAAGGGTGGATGGGCGTACAAAGCACAGGAACTTTACAGCAGAGACCAGGGTTCATGTCAGACCCAGGGTTTACAGATCCAGTCTTAAACCATTTCGAACCGCTCACAGACTAATCAGGCACCCCGATAATGATTATAACATGTTTGATATTTAGGAGTTAAAATCTGGATGATTACTTTCCAAGCGGGACCACAATAGCCAGTGATAGAGACAAGTCTAAAAGGAGACGGAAGTGAATGACTTTTGAGATGGCTAGCTAAACATAAGCGTTACATGCTAACGTTAGTACCGGAGCAGCTGACGGTGTTGTCATGCAACGCTAAACATTCCGACCCTTGAGGCTAACATTAGCTAGCATACAGAACTGACAGTTAAAATCGCACCTCCAGTGTGCCCAGTGTTGACCGCATCTCTCCAACCATTTTCTCATCCAGACTCGTTTAGCCCTCTGCTTTTGTTTTTTCTCACTGCAAAGCATTACTACAACAAGTTGTTGCACCACGCCAGTCTCCATTTTGTTTACATCTGCTTCCCCATGAGATCCCGTGAGGTGGTGCTCCCCCTGGCCCGATAATCTTAATAATATCCTGTTGTGTGTGATGCTCCATTATTTTCAAATCTTGTAGTGTGTGCATGTTTGAGATTAGAGAGAAAAACAGCTGGGAAGTTTCTCCTTATGTGCGTGATGCAACCTGATTTCAAAATCGGTTAGGAGTTTAAAACTCCTGTAGTCCGAACCCTGACCCAATATAGGACACGCACCCGTCACACAAAGCTTTTGTGTCTTTTCTGTTTGGGACCGCGTTCGAGATTTCTCTCTTCCATCTCCATGCATTGCTTTTAATGGGAGGGGAAAGAGGTGATTTGATCAATCATGACTGATGCCAGGCCCACAACACCTAGGGAAAATGTATTCCTCCCATTTCCATCTGCACCACACATGCACCACACGCCTCTGGCAATAAACTTAAAAGTCAGACACTATGCCCTTGTGCTGTGTGCCTTTGACTGAAATTGAGCTACGCGCCATTAGTCCACATAAATAAAGCCCTCTAAGCCAAGCCCTTTAAAGGTGTATGTAAAGATTGAATTTAGAAACCCAAACCCATTTCAGTTATATTCACTGTCAGTCCTAAAATGAGAAATCCATCCTGAGACATCATCCACTATGTGGAAAATGTCTAAGACCCAGCAGGCTTTGCTGCTCAACCTTAGGACTGTAGGTCATTGGTGTCCTCACCCAAACTGGCCAAGCAGATGGTCATTTGTTAAAATAAATTACCCATCATGAATTTCCCATACTGGGATAGCGTAAACAGGAGAGAGAGAGATCTTGTCATGCACAAGGTCTGCTGTTCAGTTTATAAGACTGTTTAAAATGCTTGGTAGAGAGGACTTGTGGTGCCTCAGGAACATTTTGTTTAAATGTATTAAGTGTTTTTCTCAGTTATTCTTAAAGAGAGGTTAAACAGACACATCTTGTGTTATTAATTATTAGTTAAATTAGTTAAATGTTAGTTGTAAATCAAATTGGATTTTGAATTATCTGATTTAAGATGCTCCACGAGGATTGTATTAGTGTTTATCGAGCTGATGCAAGTGTTACACAGAGATAGTGTCAGGTAAGGACCAGTAATAAAAATGTTATCTAAAATGTATCAGTCTGCAGTAATCTGCTGAGCTACAATCTACAGACCTGGTCTTCTGGTTCAACTGCCCATAGACCCCATCGTGACATTATCATTTTTAGGGGGTAGTGATGCCGAGTTCATAGGAATATCCCCCCGATGGACTCTATACACTGGTGGTGAAGGGTTAAAGAGAAAGGCTGAAGATCTGGATGGATGTGATGCGGAGCGGGACTTAGATGAGCTCGGTGGAAGGAGCTGTGGGAGCCGGATGTGATGAGAACTGGAGGTGAACATGGTGGAGGAGGTGTCATATGAGGGAGAGAGAACATGTGAATGAATGAGAGCATAGATAGTCTTCCTGATTGAACTTCCACTAAGCTTCATAACTGTGGATATATTCTATCAGACAGTCTTTGTCTGTGCTATGGAGTCTGACATGTTTCAGAATAATGCTGAATGTGTAGAGGAAGATCCTTTTTGAAACAGAAAGTCTCGCTCTGAAATCTCGCGAGAGGTGGAGTAACAGTCTGAGCCTGTCAGTGGCAAAAACAAGCACTTTTAGTGGACGGACTTTTCAATGGCACAATTGCCCCAAAGGATTACGTTGCAGCCATTGCAGCCCGTTCACAGATATTTGTCATTTAGACCCCAAAATATGTTAAAATAGGGCCCAGGTTTAAAAATACCAGAATTTCCCTTTAAATAAGTAGAGGTTTTACAGTGAGGATGAAAATCTGTGTCAGATATATCCAGATTTATCAGCTGGCACTAGAATACATCTCATATGCATCACACTATGTCTTCTCTTTATGTGGGAAACTGCAACGACTGTTAATCATAAATAATACACCTCTGTGCTGACAAGAAGACTGGGGGTTTTGTTTGGTACCTCGAGTTGAGAACAGACTTCTCCGACTTGTTTGATGTACACAAATCAGCCAAGGGTTTGCCATGAAGCACTCAATAACTAGCTGTTCCTTTAATGTAATGTAGCCTAGGATGCATTTGCGCTTACATTAAACTACATGCCTGTGAATATGCAGTGTGTAATTGGATCCAAATGTGTTCTTAGTGTGTCAAGGGTGCATTCACACCTGTATTTACCCTATACACACTTGGGTTAACAAGGCCATGATATATCAATACCGTGTGTGAGAACAGTCAAATATAAAACTTCAAAGAAGCTACACAAAGCAACAATAAAAGCTTTTTACAATCAGTACAGTTCAGGTTATAAGGGACTTTGAAGACTAACACCGATGCCAGTACGTCTGGGTGTAAACTGCTGAGAGCTGACATTTTATGCCAGTACAGCACTTTGTTCAACCTTAAAAAAAGGAAAACTACAGTTTATTACAACTTCGGTGTAGCCCTGGTCATCAGTTCCATTGGTTATGATAACACTGAATTCACCAAAGTAATTGCTGATTTCTTGGAACAGAGTGACGTCGCTAGAAATACATCAGACAGCAAGAAACACAAACACTCAGATGATTTTTAACGGTATTGTCGTGTTCCTAGATCTCATTTACTTTTAGGTAGATTGTTACCATAAATGACAGAACTCATGTCCAGAGCTATTAAACCCAGGTTGTAATAAATCCTAGTTTTCCTTTCAATTTTGTCTTGCTCATTCCAAAAGTCAATTTGTTAGAATTTGATTTGCTCAAGTCGCTTTTTAAAAAAGAGCATGGGTTCTCGAAGGCTTACACAGAGAATTCTTAGACATTTTTCCTGGCCTAATTGTAATTGTATGTGGAGGTGTGTACTGTATGTTTTTTCTTTTGCACTTATGTCCTTTATGTTTGCACTGATGTTGTATGTGGTGTACTGTCACAGCCGTTGTACTGTGATTCATTCATTCAAATACAGTGTAGTTTTAATCAATTTTAAAGCTGCATTAATCCAGTTTTTTTTTTTTTGGCCACTTGGGGGCAGAACTACACAACAAGCTAAAAATCACACACATTTTACATATTGTGGCCTTGTAAAGTTGATATAGCTAGCCCACTTGCCTATTTACACATCTGACAGACATGGAGCTACATTACCATTTATTTGGAGTCGCCACCTGACATACTTTTAGCGCTGTTTTGGTCTCCACCAACTCCTGAGAAAAAACTTGTAAACTATTCTAACTCAAACTTTCTGAAAGGCTTTTGTAGAAGAGGTAAGCACGCAAAATCAAATTAGAGGTTGGAAGCTTAGTGGAGGTGACGTTGAAGTCATGTGACCGTGGTGTAGTTCGTTTATAGCCTAACGTTAGCTTTTTACTTCTGGTGATGGCAATTACGCTTCAAAAATCATAAAAGTGGTTTCATTTGTGAAGATTATCTTGCTGAACAAAACGTGTAAGTATCATAAACTTTTGTTTGCCACAGAGCTTATTGTCTGCAGTAATCCAAAATCCAATGGAAAAATCCCATTGGCTTGTTGTCGAGGGAACCAGGGCGATGCTAACTTCCTGGTTGGCCTATAAAAATATGTCATCCCTGCAGCACTCTATTCTCCATGGCTTTGTCATTACAAGTGACCCCCTTCATATTACACATAGTCATTTGACCCATTGTTCATATAAATACATTGATTAGAGCAGCTTTAAAATGAATATTAACACACTGAGAAAAACAGTGTTTGTTGATTATGCCAGTAACATTTTGCTGTTTATAAAACTTGAGTATCATAATATGGGGAACAATTAATCTGGAGTTTCTTTAAATATACCCCTCCATTGGAAAGTTAATGTGCTTTATAGTTATAAGATCAAACATTAGGTTGCAGACTTCCAAGCCAACACACTGCTTTGTTCTCTGAACGTGAAGGTTAGAGTTTGTGGGGTGCAATAAAAACATCAAACTCTCCCTTGCTCCCCCTTGTAATGGAACTATTAGACCTGCTAACAGAAATATTGCAGAACAAACCCACAATGAATTAGATTTTTTTTCTATTGCCTTCCAGACGAGATGAAATTGTATTGAAAAGAAAGCGATGCCATTCACTGTTCATTGCCAAACAAGGAGAAATGAGCGGTGACAGATGCTCACAGAGGAGTATCATTTCAGAAACTCATTAAAATGAATGAGGAACACTAGATGGGGTCAAATGTTTTTATCTGTTGCCAATGGGAATTTCAAATTGATTGAGCATGCTCAGAGAACGGGGGGTTCAAATGAAAATTATTGGCATTTTGTGTCTTTGACAGACACCTCACTGCTGGCTTTGCTGACACTAGAAATTTCATTTTCATTCACAGATATTAAGCCCTTTGTTACTTATTTTTAAAATGAAATCAAAAGGGCAGAATTCAGTCATTGTCCACAGAAAGACAATGATTTATAGAAGTTGTTCTAAGACAAATGATGGTGAAAAAAATAGGCTCTGCATTTTTTCCCTTTGTCCATACCCTTTGTTCTACATTTTGCATCATTGTTGACCTCTGTTAGACCACACAGCTTCTACAACTCGTGTCCTCATAAGATTTATAGCTGCTCTAAATAACTCCAATTAGATATGACTAATGCTCAGTGATCCTGAATGAAAAGGTAAGGTAATTATTCATCTCTCCATTAGACCACCTATACTGTGAATATAAAGTCCCTGCTGTCAATCACACTGCATTGTGGTTTGTGTCCATGGCATTCACCATTAATGTGCATGTTATCCTTTTCAGATTTACTCTGAAGCTGTATATAGCTATATACTGTAGCTAGAAATCAACATGCTATAAGTCTATACAGTACTTTAACATAGAAAACATACCTGAAAAGGATAGGTGTGATAAGGGGTGTTGATCCAGCCATTTACATTGCAAATGAATATGAATATAGTCTAAATATAGTATGGTTACCTTTTTTTTCAAATTTAGGTTACTGGGACACAGGAAACTGTCTTGTCTTTAGCTGTAGTCCCTTGGGGTTTGTATTCTCTACATCAAAGCACTGCAAGTTGAAGCTACAGAAGAATAAGCACAGTTTTCTTAAACACACACTTTGGCTTTATTATCCAGCTAACTAGCCAGCAGGCAAAAGTAGCCACTAATGTTATATTCCAAAAGATATGTTAAAGGATAGGTTAGAGTTAAATATTAATGAAGGGCCAAACCAAAGCAAAAGGAAAAGAAATGTTCACAACCCAATTACGTTCAAAACATTTCATTGTATTCATTGTAATGGTGGATTTCTACTCAAAATGCACTCATAAATCATTAGCAATCAATCAAACAAATTCATTAGAATTTTGGTTAGGCAGTTTGATTAGGTTTAGGCACCAAAACTACTTGGTTAGGTTTAGGAAAAGATCATGGTTTGGGTTAAAATAATAAGTCATTGTTGAACTATAGTATGTACTTTTGGTGCCTAAACCTTACCAAACTGCAACTGTTTCACAGCGTTAAGAATGTGTTCTGGCAGAAAGCACTGAAGGCAAACTTCTCCCACGTGCATATAAACAGAAGCAATGATTATAGCAACCTTTAAACTCTTTAAACATACAGTATATGGGATGTAAGTAATTTTATTCAGACACACTTGAAAAAATCCAAAACCTATCCTTTAATATCTGTGTGTTTAAGCCAAGGACTGGCCTGTCAAGTCAAAAACAACACAGAAATGAAACATGAGAACACATACAGTATACTGTACATTAGGGAATACAAATTGCACTTTGAACCTCCAACATGGGCACCGAATTTAATTCAATGTTGTTTATTGCTGGCTATAATTAATGTAATGTAACAGATCAAAAGTCTAACAATAAAACAATTTATAAAATAATGCATATCATATTATTCTCTACCATGCCTACTCAGCATATGCATTTATACAGTACATACAATTCCTTATCATTGACATGTGGGTATATTTATGCTCCCAAACTTACAAAAGAAGACTGTTATATGTCAATCTAAAGAGATGTAGTTTCAGATGTTTTATTGTTCTACGACAATCGGATTACCTAGTGAGATCAGATTGTGTGAGATTTTGTGAACAATGAAACTCAAAGTCAAAGGCCTCGCAATGAAAAGACGATCTCCAGCAAAGTCCATCAAAACACAGAAAAACAAAAGTGTTGTTGTCATGGAGACACCAGTGTAAGACTGGGGAATTAGGTCAAACTTTTGAAATGATAAATCCATGTGGGCTTCTTTTTCTCTGTTCAATCTTTCAACAGGTAATATGACACGCAAGCTTCCCATCGGCTTGGTCAAAGTTGCCTGATACGCTCGCCTCAGCAGCTCTGCTGTAATTCAGACGTGTGATTCATGTATGATGACTGCATAGTCTGACTCACACACAGTAGACGTGTCCAACCGCCAACCACAGCTCATATTTCAAAATCATTCATGCTCTTTCCAACCATGCAGAGAGACCATGCACATTGAAACTTCTCTCTGTAAAGACAGATTGACTTTGCCTTTGCCTAAAAATACATTTGCACGTCATGAACTTGCAATGTGCATGACATGTTTCTCCCTGAAGTTAAACCAATAGAATTTATGTCTTCCAGCTTTTCCAGGTTTTGTTACCTCCAACAAGGCTGCACAATGCTCTAAATTTCGTATTTTAACAATAGAAAATGTTTAAATTGAATTAGCATCTGGATCTGCATCAAAATACACAATGATCCTGATTGGCTATTGGCCATAATTTTGGAGAAAACATACATCCTGTCTGGTAATACATTAGGACTTTGTCCAAGAATGAATTGACTTTGAAGGGAGTCAGCATTACTACTGAGCTATGGCCATTTAAATGTATCATGCTGCTGTAGTGTAGAGCAGCCCGTAGATGAAATAACATAAAATAGGCCATGCTGGAGGTGATCAGTATGTGAACAGACATATTTCTAACGCTGAATTCTCAAACTGAACCAAGTGTACTGAATCATTAGTGTCACTGACTGAATGTTGGTTTTTGTTATGGAGATCCACTTGTGATATACAGTATATTATATATAACCATGAGTGCTACAAAAACAATCATGATGCAGCAACTCTGTTGCAGATACGTGGTTGCTGAGCTGTTATCTTATTGGCCTATGTATCTATAGGCCTGTACAAGAACCAAACAGTACTTATATGGGCCTAGTTTTGTTCTGAATTGTCTGATGGCGTTTTCACACCTAACCTGTTTGGTTCGGTTAAAACAAACCCTGGTGTGTTTGCCCGGTTAGTGCGGTTCTTTTGGGCAGGTGCGAACACAGTAATCGCACTCTGGTGTGGACCAAACAGTAGTAGTAGGGCGTTTTCACACCTATTGTTCCTTTGCTCTGGTCCGAATCAGGTGATGAGTTTGGAAACTTGGAGCGATTTCCCCTTGGTTCAGTTTCTTGTCACACAGAGAAAAATCCAAGCAAACTAAAATGCATCACTACAAACCACATGAGACCCTTCACTCCACTTATTGGTCAGATGTGTCTGTAGTGATGCATTTTGGTTCTCTGTGTGAAAAGGAACTGAACCAAGGGGAAAACGCTCCAAGTTTACAAACTTATCGACTGATTCGGACCAGAGCAAACCAACTATAGGTGTGAAAATGCCCCTAGAATCCAAGACTGAACTGAAGACAGTCAGCAAGCAATTACTTACTGATGTGTGTTTAACAGTTATTCAATGACTTATGTTAAAAAAAACACCAACAGACTATGACCTGAATGAAATTATTCTGAAAATGGTATATGAAAAACATGGAGCAGAGTCCAGGCAGAGAACTGATGTTGCACTTGCATTAGCTGATTAGTATCAGCTGCTTCATTCATGCTCTGCAATCACTGGCTCATTCTTCAGCTCCTTGGCTACCAGCTGACTACCAACAACATGTGCTCCCACAGCTCCCACCACCACCCCAACCTCCTCCTTATGTACTACGTTTTTTGGTATTGTTCATTTGATTACAATCTAATGTTCATGTATGTGTTTGTTAATTAGCTTTTCCAGCAGAATCCTTGTAAAGTATATGTTTCCGAGTTACAGACCCTTTTAGTGTCCTAAAACTGGAGGCAAACAGGAATCACCTCAGAGTAGTAGCTACATAACCTACTGAAAATGTCATCTTGCTGTGTTGTTGGGTGCCAGAATCCAAGGAGTAATGGCTCCAGATTTAAATTATATCACATACCAGCTGCCACTGCCAGTCAAAAAAAATCAGAGACAAATAAAGGTGTAAACACGATAAGACAAAAGGATTGGACTGAGGCGATCATCACAAATGTTTGTGTTTGTAGCGCACACTTCATGTCAGGTAAGGTTAAATAAAGTATTGTTTGTTGGAGACAGGGTGGGAAATTAGCACCAACCAGGTAGATTTCAGACACAAAATAATGATTTACTATTGAGTGGCTGGTGAATTTGAACATTTATCGTCCATCCATTGAGTGAGCGTGTACGGGTCAGCCAATCTGGTCCCATTGGTTAATGTTAACTTTTTCAGGTAAAGTCCAGGAGAGTGAGTGACCGTACATATTCAGAGAAACTCATATTTTCTTCAGCCATTGTTAAAGAACAAGCCAACAAAACTTGCTAGCTACTGTTCTGCCTCCACCTAAGCTCCAAGTAACTTCTTGGAAGAGATTAAACATGTTGAACCCTGACCTGCAGCATCCACAACATCTGCTTTAGTCATATTATTTCTGTCAGCCAATGACTTAACTCTTTATTTAAGTTTTGTGCTATTAAGCATACATATAAATAAGTATCACTTCTTGCTTAATCGTTGATGTCACACTTGGAGTAAGCTCTTCAGATTTTTCATGTATTACTAGAGAAGGCCTGAGACGATCCTCCCCTCTGTTAAAACCCCATGTCAAAGTTTTCCTGCCCACCTAATGTCTGTCTCTGTGTCAGATGGTTTTCTCATTTACTGCGCCCACCTGCCAGAGAGTGCAAAAAGACTTCCCCCATCAAGCCAGAGCGGAAAGGCCAATGAAGGAGTACTGAGGCCCCGGGGAGGCCGTCATCCTCAGGTTACCAAGCTGAACATAACTCTCAGTTTGGACACCGAGAGGCTGATTAAAGCCAGAGATAGAGGAAGCCAGGGAGGGGTGAAGAGCGAGACAGAGACTGGAGAACTGACAGGAGAAGAAAAAGACTCTGTTGAACTGAAGACAAACTTTCAAACAATAAAAGTAGTAGCAATGAATAAAATGTGTAACATTCTGTCAGTCACATGCTATTTAAATCAATAAACAAACCAAACCAGCATGCTTCCTCCCGTTACAGTCTGTACACGGTTACAGAAAATTGGCACCTGGAGACAACATTTGTCTCAAAATATATACTTTGAGAAATTCTTTTTGATAAAGACAGATTAGGAAAAAAATCTAAAGACCTGAAGAACAGTCTAAAGCTTAAAGGAGAGTCAATATTGGACTTTAATTTGTCAGGTGGGCATAAACTGAATGCAATGAATGCTAATTTTGCTCTTTAAATAGGCAACACGTTCGCAATAACTTCTGCTGCAGATGGCAAAAACGTCAATTAATGCAGCTTAATAACCAAATTTAATATACAGTGTATATACAATATATAACTGTATATATAATATATATACAGTATATATATATATATTGGCCATATCATTATCAGATTTTCAAATATTGGGTAATTAACCAAAAATCAACAATACCTTCATTTTAATCACTGCCCAATGATACCTGTTACTGTATGAAAAATAACAGACTCATAGAGGCCACTTCTGACGACCATCCCTCAGCACTTAGTTCATGTATTAGAAAACAGCCCACAGGGACAGATGACAGATTTTCGGCTTCAGAAAGGTACAGAAATTGTCGGACACAGCCCCCCAGTTTTGAAACAGAAAGGTGTGGGGTGAGGGGGTTTCCAAGGCTATTCGACCATCTGACAAGCAGTTCCGATGAGGTATACTGGCGCCTTTAGACTGCCCTTTAGAATGAACTGAAAGACTGACAGAGAGAGAAAGAGCTACATAAAATTTACTCAAGTTATTGAATGTTAGGGAGACCATGTTCTATGAATGATTTAACCAGTAATGCAGTCTTTTCAATGGACAAACTGAAAGCAAGCCAGCGTCATATCTGGCCAGCATGATGCCGGGAGAACAGAAACTTGCTGATCGACTATTTGTCATTTCTTCTTTCTCTGTAGCCTTAGTTTCCATTCTGAGCTGGTAATCCTCAGCCTTCATCTCTGGAGACCAGACATTGTACGACTCATGTCTCACCTGCCCTCACTATTCATCAAACATGTGTGACTGTAACTAATGAGTGACCTCACCGTTCCAAATTGGGAGAGGATGTAGAGGAGTTACTTGTACCTTAGAGAACTTAGTGTTTCTCCATTGTGTGATAAATGACAGGAGTTGTGTTTAACATCTGGCAGGAGGACTAGGAACTGGGGGATACCTAGAGGAACAGTAGTAGTAGTAGTAGCTGCAAATTATTGTGTTTGTTTTAATCTGTGTTCACCGCCAGATGGTTGGGCTTTACTTTGGCTCAGAGAGTGGTAGGTAAGTTTTCAATGAGGGAAAAGTGCACCAAAGTGACTTTCCTGTTATTAGATACATGTCTGGCACTTACACTATGTCACAAATGGGGTAAAATCCCTTGGCATGACTTGGCTGAATAAAACATCAATCAAACTACTGTAATAGAGTATGCTGATACTGTTTTCTCCTTGCCTGACTCTGGAATCTGATAAATATTTCTTTCTTCTCAGCCATGATGCTGTAACATCTGTTTGGCTAAACTATGTGATACAGCTTCACCTGATCTCTATACATATTGGATGTGGGAGTCATCTAGTGTCATACAGTATATAGTTTAAGAAGAAGTGGCAAAGGTCTTAATATGGAATATGGTCAGTGCAGAAGTGCCTGAAGCGGCAGCTGGTCGACACATTGTGTTTTTACAGGGGATTCTGTGCCAAACTATTCCTTTGCTAGCCGTAGTCACTTCCTGTCCCGTCATCACCATGAAGTTACCAGGCAGCAGGGAAGACTACAGGAAAGTCACCGCGCCTGGACGGAAATAGTTCCAGCATGTAACTCCCATGTAAAACCACAACTTGTCAGTTTCACATTTCTGTTTGGGTAACATCTCAATTAGTGAACTTTAGAGGTGCTGGTAGAGCCAGGCTAGCTGTTTCCCTCTGCTTCCAGTCTTTATGATAAGCTAAACTAATCCCCTGCTTGTGCTAGCTTCATAATGCCAAACTATTCCCTTAAATTCTCAGATAATATCAATCTCTCTCTCTGTACCTTGTGCATTTGTGGTAATTATTGTTTCATTTAGTAGTTGTTAGGGCTTGTCACTAAATCCACTTACTTAGTACTTAGTAAATTATATACTCAATCAGAAACCAGTTCAACATCTTGTGCTAAGGTACTTAGGCAAAGAACAAATGATTTAACACAAAGTCAATTTTCTTTTGAGAAAAAAGTGAAATCATTTCACTTTATATAAGATGTCATTTATTTGCTTAACATGTATGAATGAATAAATAACTGAATGAATTAACAAATTAATTAATTAATAAATCAATGAAAATTTTTATTTTCATCCATTTACATGACCCCACCCATTTATGGAATTACACAGAGACAAATTCAAACAAACAAGTAAATAAAACAGACATTGAAATAATACCTCTAATACTATAATAGCCTACCTCCCAAGGCTCCACTTGCAGAGTCTGTTTAATGAATAATGTTTAATTACTGTACAAAACCGACACACATAACACTGATAATAAAATTCTTATTCCTGTACATTTTGTAACACTTTGTAAGGTTGTACACAATATCTGCAGAAAGAAAAACTGTCTGGCAGTTGGTTGAACATGAAACAAACCTTGAATGTCATTGCACATATGGGCCTATTTTTACTTCTCCTGGGTTTGATTCACTAGCCTGTAATCAGACTGTCTCGCTGAAGGAGAAGGAACACTGTGGAATGAACTGTGATATGTGAGTTCAACACAGACTGCCTGTTCTGCAAAGTTGCATTATAGGAACATATGGGCACATAGGAGATCCCTTGGGAGAGCAATTTGAGTTTCCATTCTCTAGAAAAAGATGGCAAACTCCAAAATAAATCCTTTCTGTCTTAAACAGTATTTCAGACTACCTATGAGTGCTGCTAGTCATTAGAGGGAACCATCTCACGGATCCCCCACCTCACAGTGCATTTATGTAACGACAAAGTCAGCAAAAGACACAACGTCTTTTTGTCTTTGCTCCCTGTTAGGTTTTTCCCCTGGTCTTAGCCTTTTTATATAATATTCTTTAGGAAACTAAGATGATATCCACATTTGCAGATACTGTATCCCTGCACTCAAAATGTCTGATTCTTGAAAGTCATCTAATCCTTCAGATTTGTGAATTTCAAAGCTTCGTCGTTCAACTAAGCTTTCGTTTAGCATTCTGATACACTGGTGAAGGGATGGATTAGTGTAACCCGATTACCGACTTGTCCTGCATCTGTGAGAGAGGTTTTTTATAATGTACATAAGACAGCCTTTCTAATTAGTATGCCTTGCATTCCCCAGAGGTTATTATGCTGTTATTAACACCAAATCAAAGGTTAAAGCTCTCTTCTGTGATTATACTCTCACCAAAACATGGCTTAACTAAAATAATGATCACATTGTATGTTGAGGCAAGCAACCCTTAATTTAAACAATGTAAGGGCTGGTGTTACTGTGACAAAAAATATTTGTTGACTACATTGTTTCCAGCATCAATGGATAAAAACTCAATAAAATAAAAAAACAAATGGACAAAATAAATAATTACTGTTTTAATGCAAAGTCCTATTCAACAACCCATGTACCACTGCAGAATCCCACATTTTATGCTCCTGATTGGTGAAACTGCCTAATGCTATCTCTTCAGAAGCTGATTTAGCTACTTGACCTGTTGAGCTAATAAGTAGCATCTTGCATTTCAGTAATGTTATGTATCTGCCAGAGATGTTAGCCAACATTACCAGTTCTTAAAAGGAAAGAGTAACATTCATCCACAATCTCAGTGAAAATTGGACAAGAAGGTGCAACAAAACAATTGGACGTAATGTTAATGTTACTTTCAACTGATTTCACTCTTTTGTATTAGTAGGCTACTATTAGGATACTATTTTAGGATACTATGTCAGCTTATTTGTCTGCTCGCCAAGAGTTGGTTGAGAAGATCGATACCACTATTATGTCTGTGTGTGAAGTACGGCGCTAGAACCAGGAGATGATTGGCTTAGCTTAGCATAAAGATTGGAAAAAGACTATACACCTACCAACATTTCTAAAGCTCACAAATTAACCAGTTAAAAACGACAAGTTGCACTTTTGTAGAGAGTCACATAGTGGAAGTATTTCTTGGTAAACAGCGACCTGGTGAAGTGACTATTTTTGAACTTTGGACAGAGCCAAGCTAGCTGTTTCTCCCTGCTTTTAGTCTTTATGCTAACTAGGCAATTCAGGCTCCTGGCTCAGACACGCAAGATCAATCTTTTTATCTTGTTCTCTGCAAAAAAGAGAAACATTAGTTCCTTTATGTTTTCATGGCAGACATTTTGACAAGTCATTGCAGGAAAAGCGCAGGTGAAAGAAATGTGTTAACAATGGCTCTGTTCCATCAAGTGTTCCAGTAATCCATGCCAGTGAGCCAGCACACACAACACCAGGACCCTGGAGCTAGCTCAGCTAAATGGAATGAACTGATTATTTATAATATTAAATACACCTGTGCTTAACATGATATCAAAATGTCCACTGTGAAAAGGTCTATTGCGCATGCTGTGCTTTTCCTATAACTAATTGAACTAACAATGATAAAATTACTAAAATGTGACTGAAATTAGAACTGGTAAGTGCAGTTTGGTGTGGTAAGAAACATCAATGCAATGCAGTCCGTAATCCTCGAATACAAAATATCAATATGCTGTGGAGCTTTTGGTAGCTGCAGTATATGCTTGTCATGCTGAAATTCTTTATGAGGCCTTTATGAGCTATTATAGCACAAGGTCAGCATGTAAAGACAGCACCATACACAGAATCGTTAAAATGATCAGAAGGGATGGAGCAAAGGAAGGAAGTGCTTTGTACTGTTTGCTACTAAGATCTGCTACCTCCCTCCTCACTTAAGCCCAAAGTAAAGAAAAATACACCACAGAAGCAGTGAAACACGTAAGCCATGTGGAGAATCAATTGGCATGTCTCTCTGTGTGATCAATTAAAGCAAGCCATGGCGATGAGTAGTTGGAGACTCATTTATCAAGGAAGCATGACTGAAGGTATCTAAACGTAGTTCTCATTGCTCATTAAGTTGCACTGTTTATCTTGTGGGACTGAAGAAGAAGATGGTCGATACTCTCATCTTGCTCTGACGGCTTAGGAAGCTGACACAACTTCCTGGAATGGCTGAAAGAAAGAGACAGTTACTATGGGAACGAGTGTGTAGATGGTTTACGAATGGAGTTGAAGTAGTTCAAACTGGAAAAAAAAGGATAGTTAAATACAGCACAAAAGATTTGCAATTTCCTTTGGGCTCTGACCTGTTAGACAGCTGAAATTTCTCCCAAAGAAAACTGCTAAGTAAAATATGAGCCTTTAAAGTATCTCTGGTGTGTACTCAGCAGGGACCCTCAAGAGAATTTTCATTAGATGCGTGAGTCTTGTGTGGGTTCACAGCGGTGGCATCAGGAAAATGGGGGGACGGCCCACTTTTTGGCATTTCTTTCTAATCATCTATTGAACTTGCCCCGGGTAATGACCTAATTCTCATTGAGCTTCCCAGTGTGCCACTGTGCCTCCATCTCTAGCCGCTGCCTCCTGTTTCCCTTCACTCATCGCTGCATTCATTGACTTCCAAAAGATGCAAAGGGACGGACATGGAGGCAAGCAGGAGCAGCTTGATAATGGCAGCATGAGAAGACTCACGTGAGAGAGGAGTCGGTGTAGTTGGTCACGCCCGGCTTCATCATCATAGGTCTGCCCAGCTGTAAGTGAAAATCAGGTCCGGCGGGGGCAAGAAGCACAACCTTCTTCCACTGTAAGTCAAAGGACATTGTGTGATTGAGTGGGCTCTATCTCTGTGAGTACCACTTACACACACTCACACATTGTCATCATATCTAACACCAGCCTGTCATGAGATGTAATATGAAGTGATTTACTGAGGAAAAAGTCTCCATACAAGTGAAGTGTGCGAGCGCCACTCTTTGTTTGAAAGCCTCATCATTCCTCAGTCATATGGCAATGTTCGTGATGAAGCACCCTGTTATTCCTGCACTGAAGACTGGATGGGTAATCAAGAAATATACTGTCCAGGCTGCAGGCGACCCCCTGCCTATCGCACTGCCTGTCATTTGGACTAATCCCCTGTCATCGTTGGGAAAGTGTAATGGACGGCAATCCTCTGAAGCATTCCACAAAGTCATTTTCTCAGTGATGAGAAAGATCTTCAAAGAGAAGAAAAACTCTGACACCTCAAATGCCCTTACTTTCTTACCATTAATCATATTATGTTCCTTTTACTGTAGTTTAGAGGTTTTTTTTAGGGGGGTAGGGGAGGCACATTATCAACTGCTGCTGACAATGTGTGCGTCACATTGATAAAGAATGTATGTAAAATGGCAGCGCTGGTGTATAAAGGGAGCCAGATCATCATAATCCTCTGATAGCTGGGATCCCATTAGCTACGGGTCCATGATTTACAATAAGAAGGGTCAGATTATTGCTGCGATCCAGCATCATAAGCTGTTGACACCACTCTGCTGCACTACCTACACCAGTGTGGAAATCTCTGTTAGTTTCTATTAGACTCACCTAAGCTGTGAGGAATGAGAGCCATACGTTCTGATCAACAAGCACATGATAACCGTCAACTTTTGTTATGTACAGTATTGGCAAGGACAGAGCCTCACAGCTGACTGATAAAAGCGCCAACAACAATGAATGCAACTTGTGTTATATATAGTACGTCGGTCGTGCATGAAGCACCACTGTATATCATCTCATTAGAGCAGTCCTTGAGAAACTACAGTTTAGCATGCTAAACTGGAGGTTGTGGTAATACTGGTTCACTTTTATTGCAAAGAGGTGTCAAATTCACATTATCCTCTCCATGTTTCGAAAGTTCACGTGTGATGATTGCACATGGGTTGGTTTGTCTAGCAACAGCACCTGAGTACAATGCTGTGCAGAAGCGCTCTCGCTCATTAGCACATGAACGTACCATACGTCAATGATAGACTTTTCAAATGATCTGCCATTGATGGGAAGTAACTACTAACTTACATATAGTTTAGAGCACTAGTGCTTTATTTGAGTATTTCCATTTTATGCTACATTATACTTCTATTTCACTATATTTCAGAAGAAAATGTTGTACTTTTTACTCCACTACATTTATTTGAGAGTTTAGTTACTCGTCACTTTGCAGATTGATTTAATGTTTACCATGTTCACCATCTTAGTTTAGCATGTTAGCATGCTAACATATATATATAACTAAACACAAAGTATTCCTTTGGGATTAATAAGGCACGCTATCTACTATCTATCTATCTAAACCAAAGTATTGGACAAATTGGAATTTTGATGTGATGATGGAGCTATAGCAAAAGTCTGTGTATCATCAGAAACATTCTTTGGTTTAAACCTCTGGGGACCATGAATGTTTCAAAATTTCATGGCAATCCATCTATTAGTTGTCCAGATATTTCAGTCAGGACCAAAGTGGTAGACTATAATGACTACTTTCGATTACTGAATTACATTTAGCTGAAAAAATGTGTGTACTTTTACTTGACTTAAATTTTGAATGTAGCACTTAATCCTAAATGTGTAGGGCTACGACATTCAAAATGTGTTTGAGTCAAGACAAAAGAAAAGATAACATGATTTTCAGTAGACTGCAGTTTCGTATACTACACCTGTGTTTTACAAATATCACATTCAAAGTTGGGAACATCTCCACAGTACAGAGCAACCTAAAGCAAAGCCATAAAGTGGTGCAGAATATCAAATGATGACAGATACAACCATTTATACATCTTTGCTTTAAATATTCATTTAAGTCCTTGTGGAAATAAGTCCTTGAATTTCCACATGAATACTATACCAGAACCCCTGTTTGTAACACATTAATCACAAATGTAGACTGCACAGCTGGACAATTACATCTCCAAAATTACATTTCTAATTGTATCATTGCACACACTTTGCCATCTGCGCATTGCAGCATGTTGCCAATTCAATACCTGCAGGTAGAAAGTGTAAAAACATCTGTTCCATGTGGATTTACAATTGCCTTACAATCATAATGCTGAGAAGAGGTCTTACATAACAGTAGCGACTCCCTTGACGGCTGTCCCGCACTTTTGCCTCTTCCGCAGCCCAGACATACATGGAGGACTGAATGTACGGTAGCAGGAACTGGCGTCTGGAGGTGAGGCAGGGGAAATGATACAGCGCTCTGTTCTCTCTGCCGGGATAATAACTGGACCAGACCTTTGGCAGGACACAAGCCAACAACTTCCCACTAGGCCAGGACGAAAGCCAGAGGGCTGGAAGCTGAGGTGCACTGGTATACATAGAGCAAGATATCACAGATAAGTAAAGCAAATATAAGGCCGCGACTGGTACCAAAAACAAGGACAGTAGTATGTTAGAAAACCGAAAATGAGACCCAAAGTAGCATGAGGTGATAAAGCCAATTTTCACAAAAATGATTAGTGGGCCCCATTGACCTCAACATTCCTTCCACTCTCTGTGCTTTGTAGATGTACCCAGTCACCTTCAAGGGCATATCAGGTACAGGTATCAGACATTTTATGTCCCAGATTCAGGAAGACCTATATTATTGTTGATTTTGAACTCTCTATGCAAAACTTTGGGCACTTAATGAAATGAAAATAATAGTAAAGAATGAAAGAGTGACAACTTATTAATTGTCTTCTAAGGGCTAATTTCTAGAAACAAGACCAAGAGTCTACAGCAATGTTAATGGTGCTGCTTTGAGCTAAATGCTAACATGTTCACAGTGACAGTGTTTACATGTTGATGTTTACTGGGTATAATGTTAACCATGTTCATCATCTTAGTTTAGTGTGTTAGCATGCTAACAATTGCTGATTAGCATTCATTAGCAATTGCTAATTAGCATTTTGCTGGGGGTACCTTCACTCTATTTAAGGAAACAGTGGGAGGGCTTGGCAAAGGTTGTTAAAATATGACAGATGACAAAAATCTTGAAGACCAAACAGATCCAGCAGGGTTGGAGTGTGTGTGTGTGTGTGTGTGTGTGTGTGTGTGTGTTTGTGTGTGTGCGTGTGTGATCTAGAAAATTTAATCTCAAAGATGTGTGCTAATGTGCAAATCCCTACACAATATACCTTTAATCTCATGATGGCTGGTTTTGAAGATCTAGAAGTGGGCACCAAGCAGGACAGAAGTGATCTTCATTGCCACAGTCAGTGTGTAAGAGGTTCAACAGGATGCTGAGTTTGTGGCTGGAAGCTCTGAGACAGACCAAACTCAGTAATCCTGTTCATGCTAGCTGAGGGGCTGAGAGCAGGTCCTGGTACCGTGGCAGGGAGACAATAGTGGCACTGTGAGGCAGACAGCTGGGTATCCACCCCCTCTCCCCTCCCCACCAGCCCCCACCGACGTGGCTTTGTTCCACTAGCTTAGACTGCAGCAGACCCAGGGCTTCCCCAAACCCTCTGACATCACTGCTCAGCTGATGGGCAGCAAAAAAGGATGCCTTCTATTTATAAACCATGAATGAGTGTCATGATTCCACTGCCTCAGTCATTTGTGCTGGACCTTCAGGCCAAACACTGTATTGTAAATCATAAAAAGAGGAGAATTGCCGAAATAAGCTTTGCTGATATCCAAAGGGAGACTGCCATATTGCAAACACCAGTAGTAGTGAAGTCCAAAGATTGCTATATAAGTATTTTACTCAAGTAGAAGTGCTTATGTTTTCCAAAATATGTATCTGTAACATACCTCAAGCAGGGCTGTAGTGGAGGGTAAATACATGTAAACACTTTCTGATTATTCGGAAATAGCGTTTACATAGCCCAGGAGTCAGGTGAGGGGGAGACGTGTACTGTACAAAGTCTCAAAGTCTGAGAAGACTAATTGATAGTTTTAGGACATAATCCTACTAAATTCAAAACAAAAGATTGGAACCGTCTATAAAATGACTGGCAGATATTTTACTCCAGGCACTTTGGTCCAGACTGAAATATCTCAACAACTATTGGATGGTTTGCCATGAAATTTGGTACAGACATACATATCCCCTTCAGGATGAATTCTAATAACTTTGGTGTTACCTTAATTTTTCATCTTGCGCCATCATCAGGTCAAAATGTCAGTTTGTGTCTTTGGTTTATGACCAAATACCTGCAATAATGACATCCCCATCAGCCTCAGCTGTACTTTGCGTTAAGTGCTAATTAGCAAATGTTAGCATGCTAACATGCTAAATTAAGAAGTTGAACGTGGTTAACATTATTCCCGCTGAACATCAGCAGGTCAGCATTGCCATTGTGAGCATGTTAGCATGCTGACTTTAGCATTTAGCTCAAGGCAACACTGTGCCTTGAGCTAAAAGCTAAATGTCAACTAAAAGTTCATACAGAATGTAGAAAAAGGGGAACACTGTTTCAACATGCTGGTGGAAATTATTTTTATTTGTGGGGTGCAGTAAACATCTTTCATTGTTTCCTGTTATAATTCAGCTTGGTAACTGATCCCCAATCTGTGCGTCTGTGTTTTCAATCACTCTATACTGTACATACCAAGAAGACTGTCACTCAGCATAACCACACACACATCTGCAGACTGGTTGTTCCTCTGTTAACTGTAATAAGGCATTTGTGGACAGTTTGAATGAGCTTGGATGATACGATTTCGTGAGGTAAGACTCTGGGTTTTTTGGCAAGGCCAGATGACATACAATGAACTGAGCCAGCTGGAGGGCAGTGTCTGCTCCAGATTCGAGAGTTTGCAAAAAGAGTGCGCCTGGAGGTATTTGTCCCTCTCCAAAATAATGTATCAGAGGGTTAAGTGCAAGGCTGGTTGGAATAAACCCAGCTAAGATACATTTGTACGCTGATGACACAATCATTTATACGTCGGCACCTTCTTTGAATCAAGCCATAGAGCTCTTGCAGGATGCTTTTCAATCACTGCAGCTCTCACTGTTAAAATTAAAACTGGTCATAAATTTAAAAAAGACCAAATATGACCTTCACTTGTTCTCGCTCTAAGGCAGCTGATCCCACTATCTTTGATAATTTATTGAAAAAGCTTAGGCCAATGCTGGGCTTTTTTTCCCATAAAACAAATTGTGCAAAGCTCATTTCTATCTGTATTAGACTATGGTTATGTGCATGCAACTTCGTCCCTACTTAAAAAACTGAACTCTGCATATCACGCTGCATTACATATTGTAACAAGTGCAGACTCACACACTCACCATTGCATTTTATGTGAATCTTTACGATGGTCCTTTCTATACCAGAGGAGAAAAATACACATGTTGCTATTTATTGCCAAGACGTTGTTAGGTAAACTACCTACTTATATCTCCAGAGTTTTATCCTATCATACCAGCAACTATACAGTGTTTCCCATTCATTAACTACTGTATGGCGGCCTGCCATAGATTAATTTCTTCCGCCATAGTGTCATAATGAACCGATTTTTTTTTCATCATCATCTCTCACTCCGCGTTAACCCTCTGAGACCCACAGGATCGTATCCGATCCCAAAAATCACGTTGTCTTTAACGTGTCATATCTCCGCAACAGTTAGAGCTAGAGACATGCCGTTTTTTCCTCTTAAATTAGAGAAACAGCGCTAACCGGTGATCCCCTGTTTGTCTATGTGAGCCATTAGGCTCATTCGAGATGAACTGCGCCTCGCTTGGAAAGTGGACGAGATCAGACGGGAGCAGCAGGGGGTGGTGACAAACAGCAGCAGTCAAGTCAGACAGTTTCCAGCAGCCTTCAACGAATAAGGAAGTCACAGAAATATTTACATCCTGTTAGATCCACCTGTAGGCTACCTGTAGTTTGCAGATTACGGTCAGATAGTTATGGCTGAAATAAACTTTATTATTATTCATATCAACCACACAAGATATGTTTGTTAACAGATGAAACCGTCACTGCACAACATACAGCTACAATCTAGCGTTAAATATTACAATTACACAGAAAATTAGGATATTCTACAAAACGTGATGTTTGTGGTCAAAATTAAGAGCCAATCAGCTCTTTGATCAGGCGACAGCCAGGCGTTTCCCATCATGCCCTGGGTCTTGCAGTCGGCGGAGAGCACCTGTAGCGCCTGGGTCTAAAAACTGCGGCCGCCTCGATCCTGTGAGGTTATCGTTGCCCCCGTGTGCATGACGTCAGAGCAAGTCAGGATAAAGTCGGACACAAATCTAACCGGCATGCATTGTGCGGCGATCGCCGTTGATCGATTCTGCGCAGGCCTGGCTCATCTCAAACGAGCCTATTTACTTCTGTCTGTAAAACTAATACATAAAGTTGTAAAAGATGTGGTCTCCCCTTTTGCCTGGCGCATTGCTTGTTCTACTTGTATGTATATCGATCAATTCTCACCCACCATCTTTGTTGGTGACATACTAGAATGTAAAGGTCACATTTCTATATCGGACACTGCTATTGGCTCCAGTGGATGCAGTTACAGCCAATCGGAGTGTCTTGATTCATTTATAGGTTCCTTGCTAGTAGTCAGCGCCCCCCCCCCAGTTGTATGCGCATATTTACACACAAACACACATACGCGCTGGAACTGACTGTCTGGAACAACATTTCTGGCGGCATTTTGAGGACACGACATTGTTTGATTTAAGTGGTTAACTAGCTAGCCTAGATAAGAAAATAGGAAAAGTTTCCTAGTGTGACTCGGTTGTCATGTCTATCCCAGTTTTATTTCTCGCTCGCAGCTGCCAGCTTGAATTTGTGCATGATGACTTATATCTTGCGAGTGGCAGATATTTGATTAAAGTGCAAGTAGTGTTACTGCCAGCTTTCATTCACAGTGAGTGTCATCATGAACAAGAGGAAGGGTGACATTCGTCAGTTTTTTGGGCAGCCTCAGAAAAGAAAAGTAAGTTGAGAGCAGTAGGAAAATGAGTACATTAGACTACCAGTCAGATGATAGAAGTAAGAGATGAGTCAATGTTTGATATAATAATAAATGGTTAATAACCCTTATTAATTAATAACCCGTATTTTGTGAACTGTGTTAAACAGACGTAGCTTCTTAATTTTGCTCTCAAAGTGCACCCCGAGGGTTCGGGGTCCTCCCCCAAGGATCTCATGAATCCTGTGGGAAACACTGCTATAGCACTAGATCTACTAAATCGGATTCTTTTAAATGTCCCCAGGGAGCACTCAGAGCTTGGTAAAACTGCTTTCCCCTTTTTTGCACCCTAGGCATTGGAATGAGCTGCAAAATACCATTACCTTAGAAGCACTGCCTTCTTTGAATACCGTTAAAGGTCTTTTACAAACTGCCCTGAAGGAAATATGTTGCATAATCCTGGACCTGAGGTGGAATGCGTTATGGATATCACTGGTATGGCCTGTAAACCTCTCTTTTACTATTTCCCTTGTGTTGTTTTTATGTGAGAGTGCTTGTGCTACCATCTTGACCAGGACTCCCTGGAAGAAGAGATCTTGTATCTCAACAGGACCTTCCTGGCTAAATAAAGGACCAATTTAAAAAATATATAAAATAAAAAAAAGAGCAGTCCTGCACATCTTAAATTACCTCACCAAGAGGAGAGAAGAGAGGTGAAGTGTAATCGATAAATCTAATATCCTACTTCTTCAGTGCTGGGAACAGTTAGAGAGGCACAACGTGCAGATACTCTAAAGATCTATCCTGGGATTTCCACCAACTTCACCACCACCAACGTCTTCCACATCCATTTTGATACTGACAGATACCATATCCTGTTGAGCCCGATAAATGTATTTGATGAAGCCTGGAGGTTAGTACATGACTGTTTAATATAAGCAATTTCCATCTAAATATTGACGTGCATAACTGACAGGCAGCACAAGGAGTAATTATGAATCGGAGAACATGTGGCAATGATTGTGCTTAAATATCATCAATTTCAGGACATCCTGGGTAACCCTTCCACTATCCTCGAGACTAATTAGAGTAATTCCTCTAAACCAAGAATGGGAAATGAGATAAGGAGTAACGTCATTTCCAGGTGAACATCCAAATGATCCACTAGTTTACACTTTTCAAGCCACTCCCTTGAGTCAAAGAAACTTTTCTATTTTATCACAATCATTAGTCAGAGTAAATGTTTGAAATTAAATCTATTGTATAAATAGAAATTATGACCTGATGACAGCCCTGGAAGAAAAGTCAGGGAATCAAAGCTATTAGAATTCATCCTCTTGGGACCATGAATGTCTGTTCCAAACTTTGCAGTAATCTATCCAATAGTTGTCGAGCTATTCAAAATGTCAACCTGCTGGTGGCGCTATAGAGGAAAAAGTCAGACGATCACCAAAGTCATTAGAAATCATCCCCTAGGGAAATGCCATGTTTCATATCTCAACAAATATTACAGAGATTGCCCTGAAATTTGCTACAGATATTCAAGGTCTATAGAGGATTGATTCTAATGATGATCTGATCCCCTGACTTTACCTCTAGCACCACAATGACATTCACATTTTTGTTTTTTATTGTGACACAGTCACTGACTATTAGATGGATTGCCTTGAAATTTGGAACAGATATTCATGTTCACCAGAGGATGAACTGTAATTGATCCCCTGACCTTTTATCTAGCACCATCATCTGGTCAAACTTCGGTTTATGACCAAATACCTGCAAAAATAATGACATTCCATCATCCTCAGCTGTAGTTTGTGTTTAGTGCTACTTAGTAAATGTTAGCATGCTAACGCGCTAAACTAACACAGTGAATATGGTAAACATTATACCTCCTAAACATCAACATGCTAGCATTATCATTGTGAGCATGTTAGCATGCTGATGTGAGCATTTAGCTCAAGTACAGCCTCACAGAGCCGTTAGTATGGCTGTAGAAAAGCAACCGCATCATTTGTTCAAACAGTTGTGAATACTGACTGTTGTCTCTCCGAAGCAAAGGTGGACGACATTGTTGTAGAACCACAGAACTAGGGATGAGGAGGGATGAGGTTCAGGGTGGCTTTGGCTGAGGAGGTAGAGTGGGTCGCCCATTAATCCCAGAGTTGGTGGTTTGATCTCTGTGTTGAAGTGTCCTTGAGCAACACACTAAACCCCAATTTGCTCCCGATGGGCAGGCCAGCGCCTTGCATGGCAGCTCCACCATTAAAAATGATGGCATTGGACTAGAGCTGAAAATATTAGTCGATTAACTGATAAGTTGATCGACAGAAAATTAATCTGCAACTATTTTGATAATCAATTAAAAAAGTCAAAATAGTGTTGGTTCCAGCTTCTCCAATGTGAGGATTTGCTACTTTGTTTATTTTATATCATTGTCAATTGAATATTTTGGGGTTTTGGACTGTTGGTCGGACAAAAGAAGGCATCTGAAGACTTCACCTTGGGCTCTGGGAACTTTAAATGTGTAGCTGTCACTATTTTTTGTCATTTTGTAGAAAAAACATTTTAGTTAGCATTAATTGCAGCCCTACACTTCATGTAAATAATGTTGCAACATTGTTGGCGAATAAATTCTCTGAATTTGACCGCAGTTCGCATCCTGTCAACAGGCAACAATAGTTTATTTTAACCATGGCCTGGATGTTTCCCTAAACTTAACCAAACCTTAATCATAGAGGTAGCCAATCAGAAAACACGATGGATCATTTTGGAAGGTAATGATAAATTACCTGCTGTATTCATCATTTAGGTAGGTACTTGTTGGAACATTTTCGTCAGGATATCGGACATCATCAGTCAACACTGGTTTGGAATCAAAGAAATCGTACACAGGAGCATGGCCCTGCTACTGACATGCAGCATTACTCTAAGACAATCAGCTACACACTTACAACTTATTCCAGCCTTCTGCGCCATTATTACTTTTCAAGACTATCTGTGTTCCCAGCAGAATTAAAGAAAATCCACTCACAAGCAGCCAGCTGTAAATGTATCTCAGTTTCACAATACTTTAAAACTCAATCGCAGACATGGGGAGACAGAGGGGCCAGAGGATTGGATTGCAGACCCCAGACAAGACAGCCAAACCCCCCCACTCTCTCTCACCCAATTTGCTTGACCTCTGGAGCGCAAAGAAAACACATGACTTTACCCTCTAGAGCCACGTTCAAATACTTATCTGATCATTAGCGACTTCTGCTAAATCCAGTGGGAACAATTATGGGCAAAGTAAAGCACAAAACTGAAGCCTCGGCCACTGTAGGTGTGCTGAGACTGGAGACTGTTACAGAGGGTGTAAAAGCAATCATAAGTGAGCGCCTTCGCTTTCTGTTTCCGCTCAGTGGTGCGGGGGGGGGTTTAATTTTGATTAATGGTGGCAATTAAACAGATGAAAAGAAGCGGACGCCTAATGAATCTATCAGCCTTTAGTCAGGAGAGTAGAGGGAGGCTCTGAAACTGGTCCCAGTGCCTCACACTCCTAATTTGATAGCATAAATCACCTCAAAGGCTTAAGTTAGGCTTTAGTCCTGTTAAACCCTATTCAACACTAATGGCCAACACAGAATGCTATCAGACCTCCCTAATTAGCCTGGCCGATGGGAGATACTAATCTGTAATAATTGCCATATGTTGATTTAATTGAGCCTGATGAGAACTCAATTTGTGTTGAATAGCTGACAATACAAGTGATATCATAGGACAAGTATACAATAGATTCTATGTTTAACTGAATGTCACTGGCAATATCTCAGTGGCTCTTTGAACTGAAAAGCAGAGGAAGCAGAGAAAACCAGATCCGTATCAATCTTCAGAGAGGATTAACCCTTTCCCCAGGGGCTCTTGATGCAATGGGAAAATATCCCTAACTTAAGACGACTGTGTCACAGGCAGGAATCAGTCATCATGTTGGTCTGTGTGTCTGCTTTACTGCATGTGATCCCCAGACAAACTCTGGGCCAGCTACAGGTCACCACACAGGCGCTCCACAGGAGGAGGCAAGATGCCAGAAGTTACCTCAGCTCCTTCTGAATCAGCCCACCAGGAGCCGTTCATCAGGTCATCAGCATAGCTAAACAGTGATGTCAGCTAAACAGCTACTAGAATTTACACAGACCATATACAATGTCATATATTTTGATTCAGCAGAAGATCCAGGCTGTTAAAATAAATTAGTAAGCTGCTTAATTTTCACGTGTTTCTTTTGTTACTTATTGATTGCTATAACACAATAGTCATTCAACTTATAGCCAGTTAATTTTTCCATGTGTGAACATCCTCCATGCTTAAAACAGGGTTAGGCTTCTGTTCGATTGGCAGCCAGCTGACCAAATCATTTTATGGTCGGGACATCGTCTGACAAAAATCATCATTAATACAGGTTAATGACAGCAGCTGTGCTGTATCATCGGCTATATCGATGTTTAAAATGTGTGATTACAGAAAAAGTTAGGGATGACAGAAAGTTGCCTTCATATCTGTTTTAATACAGCCAAATTCAGGATATTGTTATTGTCAAGACAACAGAACAAGTATGAAATAGATATTAAATCACGGCCCATATGTTCACCAGCAATCATTCCTAAGCTGCTGCACTGATTACTTTATAATCGTGACGTCATCTGACCAAAGTATAGGTTAATGACAACAGCTCTGCTGTGTATTTGGCTACATTGTCATTTTAAATGAACAACCTCAGAGAAAGTTAGAGATGGCTAAAGGCTGTCTTCTTAACTTTATTGTCTGCCACACATCCCCCAACGAGCCCCCGATGAGAACTGGATAGCTGACTCCAAGATGGCGCTCATTCATGCCAATAAAAGTTGCTCATCCAGTGCATACCCATTATTGTCTGTTTCCCTAGCCCTTAGCTGCTTGCTCATCCTGTAGACTTTACACTGACGTTCCGCTCATAAACATAGCTTTGGAAAATACAAATATTAAATTTTCATGGTTCAAATATTCATAACACAAAGAGTAATAATGGACCATGTTTGCAGTAAAAGTTGCACTGCAAATAGTTTTACAGACATCTCTTGTATAATGGTTGTCTATGAGGAAAATGTATTTTGGGCCACAGGGGATAGTTTTAGTTGCAGTGCTCTGGCTGTTGACACATAGTTTCCAGCTCTCTTAATATAGCCATGGTTGCTTTTCATTTGGCAATGCATGGTTATGTAAAATTGGTTGCAATTGGTTGATGGCAATGGCCAAAATTGAACTCTATGAAAAAGAATCGCACGAGCAAAACACTGTGGCTGACAAGACGCAGGAAACTCAAACTTCATCAATAGAAAAATCAAAAGAAAATGATCTCATAAGAAGAGACTTGTTATTGAAAAAAAAAAACTGGCAATGAGCTCCTAAAGATGTTGCTAAAATTAAACTTAAGTTTAAAAAATAAGGATTTTGCACAGACACATTTACACAGCTTTCCACTACAACCAGACTTCTACTCGTTGCCCACCAGAGCAGTCTCTCAATACCACATACTTGCTCAAGGGCACCTCAACAGTAGTTGCTGAGGGAAGGGAAATCGTTAGTCACTTCCCCCACCCACATTTCCAAGTAGGTTTGAGGCGTCTGACCACTCGCCAATGCAAAACCTGCAGTCTGCTTGTTCATGCCTCCCCACTGAACTGCATGCCTCTCTTTGGACAGTTTATTATTAAAACTACCTCCCACACTTCATTTGCAGTAGTGACCTTTGAATTTTGCCCTCTAGATCTCAAAAGGGGCATTGTGTCAGGAAGGCGATCTGTCCCTGAGGGGTGGTTACTCTGCGTTATGTCATAGTTTACGAGTAGTACGGTTCGAGTAGCAAATGTGACGTCAAGAAAAGTGTCTCTCACTGAGCGTATAATACAGAGACCGCGGCTGGGCCGAGCCAGAGGATCCCTGAGCAGCCGGCAGTCAGAGTCTCGGGCCTGTAGAGGTTGTTCTTGGTTGCCAGGATAGAAAACCTCAAAGAAGAGAGAGCCTTTGTGCTCAAGCCACACCACCAACCCTCTTGGTTCTGTGGTGTGACGCAGAAATGGAGAAAATCATGTGGCATTAACATGAGGTGAGGCCCCCGCTGCCACTCACACTGTTTATGGAGAGCAATGTGCCATGTCACTGCTTTTTAGTTCCACTGTAACCATAAATCATCCACATACCAATATTTTTCTCATCCTTGAAGTTGTGTACATTAAAGCTGATAACAGTACTATTGAAACGAGATTAGACATTTTCTGCCTATAGCTTCATGTTTTTCCATTTACATGGCTGATGTATTCAGTTATATTCTTAGTAGGGTGGAAAAGCTGCTGAAACAGCATGTAGACTGCGCTAAAACTGTTTTCCATTAAAAAGCTAATTCAATTATTTTATGTGGTTCGGCACCTCCTTAGGGCAAGGTAAACCACCAAATCTAATCAACTGTAGGGATGATGGATTTATACTGTTGGATTAAGAGTTAATTTAAAGAAGAAAATAGCAGGTTGTGAGGACTATTTTCATGTAGCTGTAATTAAAGCTGCTATAATCAATGTTGTTATATTAACAAAAGATTAAATCACTGTGTGTATTGTGAAAGGGGCTGCTGGTAGTGATGAACCCACAGAGAATGCTTACCAACTCTGCAGTCCCTCTCAGCTCTATGGAGCATTTTGAGCATTTTTCAGGTCATTGTTTTGGGTTTTTACGGCCCACAACTTTAACTGTTTTGCTTCACTCTCATCGCTCTCATCAGCATCACTTTTGGCTGACTCCAAAGCAGTTTTCAGCAAAAAGCTTAAAAAAAACCCATAATACTAAGAAACAAAATTTAACTCAGCCCCATCTACAACACAGGGCCCCGAGACTCTGTAATAATGCAGGTATCACATTAAGGCCTTGATCATTGGTGCCTTTGGGCCTGGAGGGTCTGGGGCCCCAGGCCATTCCCTGCTTTGCCTGGTTGGTAATGTAGCCTTACTGTTATGCCTCTCTGCTGTCACTGCAGTGTATGCTGTTTCTCCTGTCCACCACCAGTGTCAGGGCCCCATCTCTGGCTCCCAAGGGGATCTTTGGAATGACTGCAGTTTACAGGGTCTCACCCCTATAAATAGATTTCACTGCTGGGGTCCATGTCAAAGATCTTTTAATTACTGAAATAAACATCTGTAGAGCTGTGGTGTCTACCCTTATAGAAATATGTTTATGTTTTCTCTGCACTGGTTAAATGCCATTAGCCCAGGCTGTAACAACTTGACAGCAGCAATAAAAGGCATCCGGAGAGGCCCGCTCTTACAAAACTGCCACACAGCAAAGTTTGATGGAGAAAAGGAGAAAAGGAATTTTTAACTTGGTTGACTACCTGAATCTGTGCCAGTAATTTGTTCAACATAACTTCAAATCCATCAGCCTGTGCTACATGTACGCTGAGAAAGCTCAGCCAAGTCGCAAGGTTTTACCATTTCAATACAAAAAAAGCCAGGAAGCCAGTATAGTGCTGCTGACGCTTTGACTACTGCTGCTGGCATTTGTTTAGTCAGGTGAGTTGCCATAGCCACTGAGCTCCTAAATTAATTTTCTGACAGGATTCAAAAATACATGAAAAAAGGAAGGTACTCTGACAGTTTGTGTAGTTGGCAGTAGGTTTAAAAGTTGCACAGTCAGTCACCAGAAGGTCATAACAGTAACATGTATATCCATAGCCAGGTGTATTGCTGAAATAGTTTTGCATTTGATACCTCAAATACAATGTAAATAAACAGTTTATACGTAGTTTCACATCACCTTCTTCTTAACGTCTTGTGAATTCTCTCCACCATTTCTGTTTTGCAACTTAATGGTCATGTTGAGATGCCCCCATTCCATGTTAACACCCACCTCTCAAACAGCAGTAGATGTCAGTAATGACTATTATTATCATTTCTGCCACATAGTTGCACCTTGTAAACCATGAGGAAGATCCAGGTGCTCATAGTGCACCGGTCTTTGAACATGAATGATCAAAGCCTCAGGGGCGGGTGGTGGTGGTGGCTTGTCTAATGAATGGCTAGTTAAATCCACAGCTCATCCAGGCATCTTTAGTGAAGGTGTTAGTGTCATGACAGTGATTTAGAGGCAGGGCATTGAAAGTGAACCAGCCTTTTCAATTTTTGCAGCTCTTAACTCTATCATTCACCTTCTTCCACTACATAACCCAGCATACCACCTGTCTCCAAGCATCTGTCTGGGGAATCCACCTATCTCAACAATCCTTCCACGAAGGATGTTTATGTAATTTTTTATTTTTGCTTGAGAGAGAGTGACTTTTTTTTGGGAGAGCAAAGAAGTGCATTTTATTTTTTCTCAGCCCAAATTTATACCCAGCACCCAAAATTAGAAAACTAGAAATACTCAAATTACTCATGTAGTCATTTCTATAAACAGATATCTGCATATGAATGCAGAATCTGTAGGCAAGGGACAAGACTTTGGATTCAGAAGCATTCGGGTTTCCTTTTGTAGTCTGTTTGTAGTCTGAGTAGTACTGACCAATCACGTTTGAGCAGCCTTTGGTTTGCATGCAGGTAAACAGTCCATGTGGAGAGCAAAACGCATTGGCCAAATGCAATCTCAGAACCCATCAGCTATCATATGACGATGATTTCGCTTATTATCAATCTCAGAACCCTAGAGATTAGCTTCTTTTTAGCTTTTGACAAACTAAGACAGGTCATCGTCAGACGATAGCCAACTGGTTCCGAGACTGCAGACTGTAAACAAGGACCGGCGCGTGGAAGGGGAAGTCTTGGCCCACATCCATTGTCTGTTATCCAGATATCCACTGGCTATACCGGAAGCCCCGAAACATTGGCCATTGCCCCCAGAGGCTAAGTTGTTGCCAGACGTTAGCTGGTGGGTTCTGAAATTGCTCAGTTAGAGGTCCAGACCCACGTATACTGAGGAAACATAACACTTGAACCTTCCGGCATTACACCGAAAATCACGAAACTATGTCATCCACACCTGTTGTAAGAACGTATGAAGTTCTTTTTCTTCAGTTAAATACCCATAGCCATCAGCAGGAGGAATACGCAAGCTGTTAAATCTTCTGACAAATTGGGATCTAATGGTAACTGACCTTCCTCTTCTGCACACGTAGGCACTCAGTTACAGTTTGGAACAATATCAATATGGTCAGTTCATTAGTGCGCACAGGTTTTCTTCAATCCACGGCGATCTCAACACACACACTTTACTGTCCATTCTTGTCTAGTTAGCCGAACTGTTACCAAGACACTACAGCTTCGTATACAGTATCATCATCAAGGCTTTGGTTTAATAATGATGGACAAACATCTGATCTCATCAAGCTACAACAACACATTTCATTTAGTAGCTCTTGTTTCAAAAACAGAGATCAGCTGGAGTGAACGCACAATTTTGTTATGTTTACCATACATTTTGTGAATTTCCTTGATGTGGATATTGTGAAAATAATTATCCCATTAAGCAGATATTAATGAAATTGGGGTACATTATTAAGCATCTTAAATTCTTATTGGTATACCAATATTGTCATAGACTATTGCAGTTTTTTTTAGACAAAGGGAGTGTTCAAATACCAATAAAGCTGGAGAGGGCCTTGCTTTTTTTAAAAGTGAAACATAAGGTTCATTCCCCACTCCCATCCCAGTCATTTTTATACGGTCCCTAATAAAACGGTGCAATTCCATGAAAAGGCAGTTACAGCATGAATGGGAGTAAAATAAGTAGTGTGCACCAGGGTGGAAGACTTTGTGACCCATTTTCCTGCTTCAATGAAGACATGTAACTTAATTTTTAAAACAGGTTACACACATCTGCAGGATATTAAACACACAGCCGTGCCACTGGAGTCTAAATTAGATGACTTAAGCCACCGAACATGATTTACATCCCTCTACATCACATGCAACAGGCGTTCATTTCACAAAACAGCAACATCTGTGTAGCAGTCCGTTCAGAGCTAAGCTGGGCTCATAAATTGAAGGTTCAGTACAGAACGTGTGATAATGAGAACCATACTTTTTCGATGAGGGATTTTTTTGTTTTGCTCCACAAATGTCACTCAGTGGGGAAAACTCTTCACCTTATGCTACTGCAGCGCTATCAGTGAGAGCATGAGGCCTCTAAAGAAAACAGTAGCCTTTGACAAGGAAAACACAGCCCTGCCGAGAGGCCCTGGTGCTTTAGAGGATACTGCTTCCAGCAAAGAAAATAAAGCCTCCTATAAGTCCAGACCATCTAGAGACAGACAGACCCAAGCCTCCCGGAAGCCGACCGCAAGGCGATGTGAAAGGGATGAATGTTCTGACGGTTATAAAACTGTCCAAAGAATAGAGGCTTTATAAGAACATCACTGCCAGCACACCACCAGCACGCAGACAATGTACATTATGGGTTTGAGAACATATCTGTGGAGACTTTGTCTTTAAAGCACGAAGAAGGGAACCTGGGTTGAATTAGTACAATATTTTTGATTGGCAAGTCACTTATTTCATGTGTTAGGCAATTGAGTCTGTACATTCACAGGGAATCTCTATCACACCAGTGGAACCCTTGTACCGACTGTACCACAGGGTTAGTTTATATAAAATAATTCTGTTGCTTCATAAAATATTTTTGTATTAGATGAAATAACCATGTGTAATGTGAAAGGTGTTGCTTGTAGTGTAGTGATAAACCCAGAGAGAATTATCACACAATTTGCAGTTCCTCCTCAGCTCTACAGAGCATTTTAGCCTCCTTCATCTCAGTGTTTTGTTTTTACAGCGCACAACGTTACTGTTTTGGTTCAGTCTCACCGCTCGCATCATCCCCGTTTCCAACAGCAGCAGGCAGCTGTTCAGACAGAAAGCTCTGATAACCCGACTGTACGCTACCTGCCCAGCACCAAATGACAGACAGATGAATTTAGCATTCTTTTGCTGGTGCTCACAATTTTTGTTTTATGTTTTTTTGTTTTAATTCTCTTGAATGGTTGACATTGGCCAAAATATTCCATTGCAATAAGCCTGCCAAAATAAATGTGGAGCACTGGACTGTCAGCGTTTAGGTTATTGTAAGTGAAAAGCTTTACATCCGGTTTCATTTATACAGTTGTTCACGATCCAGACTCTAGAATCACTTCCTCTGAAGTGAGGAGCTGAATAGCTCTTTGGCACAACTATAGATCCTCTGTTACTTTTCACTGAAAGGTAGCTTTACAAATACCCTATTCATTTTTTTAGTGTTGCAAAGCATACCTGAAACTTTCCTTTGCAGTAGTAGGACTTGGCTGGCCTCCGTTTGTCAAATTCACTCAAGCCCTCAGTGTAAGGACATGGCTATAATCACATCTGAGCACATCTGAGCGTGGAGGGGTTTGTTTTATTAAATCGTACCCACCCACCCCCACCCCACCCCCAGCCTCGAACAGGCTGCAATGGCTGCAATGTAATTGATGCAATTGCGCCGTGAAAAGTCTGTCCACTAAAAGTGCTTGTTTTTGCCACTGACAGACTCAGACTCTTATTCTAAGTGTCTGACAACATTATGGAAAGGATCCATACAGAGACAGACCGGTTTGTTAAAGAGTAAGATCCTTTTTGTTTAACCAGAAACACTGACGTCTTCCTGCAACAACTCACCTCTCACAAGATTTCAAAGCAAAACTTTTCCTTGAGCGAGACTTCTGTTTCTGATTTAAAAATACTGGAATTACCCTTTAAGACTTGGTCTCAGCTCCCAAATTATTTCAGAGAGCTCATGAGGTTTCCTAAGTCAGTAGGAGTGACCAGCAGAGTCAGCAGCTACAGACTCTTCATATTTCAGAAATGTATGATGATAAATTGGAAGACCCACACTGCCACACAACATGAAAAAATTAATTATGGATTCAGCATGAATACAATTAAATGTTTATGTTACTGTGATTCTTCCTAATGTTCACATTAAACATCAATTATAAAAAGTGCAATACGTGAAATACAAGAAGTTTGAAAAACAATGAATAACAAAAACATTTAAAGGCAAATTAAAAATGATTCTAAGTAAACTTCATTTTTTATGGAGTTTCATTTTAAGAACTTTGGAAAAATAGGAACAATTGGACATGTATTTGAATAACATAAAATAGTTCTCCTTTTATTATTCAAGATTTCTATGAACAATATTCCAAACAGAGTGTATTGATATTATCAACATGACTGTATGGGAAATATCTTATACAAGCTTTCTTATTGCATGTTTCAATATATTGAAGCATTTATACAGTAATGTTGTATAATGAATTATGCATGTGGGTAGGGTGTTTTGGGTAGATATAATGTATTTTCCTACACTTTGGAGCAACAGCTGAATCACACTCAGACTTTGCTAAAAGTTACTTTTAGCTTCTTTATGCAAATATTTGAAGTCCTACTTTTTACTAAGAATATTTCGACTCATAAGTCAAAGTTTAGGACCCTTTGTAAGAAGTTTTATACATTCCAGCCCAGATTCTGTAGTTCACATCTCCAGTCAAACTCTTTACCCGTGTCTGTCTAAAAATGACTTCCTTCCTTCCTTCGTGCTATGAATACCGTGCATGTGTGAAATAAATACTAGATAACAATCAATACTTTATTTGCTGTGGCTGTCACGGTTTGCCCAATCACATAGAGGATATTTAATATGCAGAAAAGAAAATATTTCCATTTGACAAAGGAACATTTGCTTGCTTCATCCAAGACCAATTCCCACTTTAAAGAACTACAAATCAAAAGCATCCAACCCTCCATTTGTTTTAATTCATCTGTCACAGTTTCCTGATGTAAAGAAAACAGCATGCTACTTAAAAGTCATTGTCTCCGCCACTCATACTGTGCTCGTTATTACAAAGCCCTTGTAGATGGAATATTTGAGGAATATTGTATGTAAGTTGCAAGCTATGAGTACCAACACTCTGGAGAACGTTTCTTGTTATAAATGAAAAATTGCTTCTACCGAGTGTCTTCAGACAGCTGCTTTATCATCCCAATTCCCGAGAGATAGGATGCCTATATCCAACTCTAACCAGCTTCCATCTCTGAAACTCATCTTCTCCCCATCACGATGTTGTCCACAACAACCCAGCCTGGAGAAACAATGACTTGTGGAAAGGCCCAATGCCACGTGTGGTTTCTTACTCATGCATCTGTGCAATAATATGGCCTGGAGTGCCCTTTGATAGGGCCTGGTGACTCCCCAGAGAACATAGCTGTCACAGATATTTCACAGTTTCTCCACAACTCTCCCATGGAGGTGAACCCTAACATGACCCTGGCCATCTGCTTCAGCAGGCCAGCCACATGCTTCCATCTTGAGGTGATCACATGTATGACGGAGTGGATTTTTTAAATGATTATTTATTTCTGGCATTTTTTTTGCCTTTATTGAATAGTTACAGCTGCAGAGAGAGACAGGAAAGGCAGGATAGAGAGAGAGGATGACATGCAGCAAAGGGATCGGGCTGGAATCGAAACCGGGCCGCTGCGGTATGGACTCAGTCTTAATGGCAGGCGCTAAAGTGGCTTACAGCACCATGAGTGCATGCATTTTTCAGTCTGGGTGGCCCAAATGGGAAATTCTGGTTGTGGTAGAGCCATGCTGTACAACACTGAGCCACAAGAATAACCACAGCCAAGAGGGAAAGGAGATCTGATAGTGGTCTCCATGTCATGGAGATATGAGGAAAACCTAAATAAATACAGCACATTTGTATCTGACAGCCTGCATCCAGATGTTTGAGAAACGCCTGTCTGTACAGTGTTTATGGAGAAAGTCATTCACAAAGGAACCTAGGAAGCTGTCTCGACATTGCTGATGGTGTTGCCATGGCACCAGGAACAGGCGGTTTAGCTAAGCAGATTTTCGAGGTGTGGAAGGAGTCCGACCTCCTGTCATCTCCAGTTTGTTCCATTCGCACCAGCCACTGACGACCACGTACATCTGTTTCAAAGTGTGCATCTGTGTGTATCTGCAAGGACTAATGAAGGCCATTATGAGAATGTGTGTGTGTGTATTCACCACATCAGCAGGGGAAACAGAATCATAAGATCAAAGTCTGGAAGTGAGCTCAGGCCAGCAGAATGTGGGTTACACTGTTACAACACCACATGAAAGGACCTCCTCTGGGTTTTGTGGGAATCCATGATTTTTTTTTCCTCCACTGCAGGAGTTTTCCAGCCATGGGCCCCATGTTAATCAGGGGTTAAAGAGTGTTGCTGAGTGATACATGAACATGGCAAATCAGCTACTGTACGCTGACGTACCTCTGCAGACTTTACAATGACCACATTGAAAAACTGATACCATAATTGACATACAAGTGTGAGGTGAGGATGACTCACTCATTAACATGGAAACGACGTGGGCCTACTTGATCTGTTAGCCGAGATGAACTTTGGCATGTTGACCCAGAGCTAAGTTGTAAGCTACCTGATGTGTCTCTGGTGAGTCAGAGCTAAAAGGAGGCGATCACTTATAACTTTTCCGTCTTAGCTGGAATCCAAGCTTTTGGGTTAACAGACATATCAAGGTTTAGTTCAAAGTAAGGGCCGACAGGGGAGCGTTCAGAGGCAACCCAGCCGCTCGGTAGGTAACTCTTTACTGTAATGACGAACAACACAGCAGGTAGAAACTCTGAGGGCCCAGAGGCATCTCCTGAATGCCATTCACTATTTCCATTGAGTAGTAAAACAGCTGCCGGCCCAAAGACAAATAGACCAGAGAACACACAGTGCAGTGTGTCTTCTTGAGGGCCCCTAAAAGCAATAACAATAAGTGATTGTCTTGCGCAGAGTGATCTAAGACAAACATAAGAACATTATAACAACAGTATAGTCCAGTATATCTCTGCCAAGACAGATACCAGGGGGAATAAGATAGTAAAACTCAATATATATAGCCTCTAAAAAAAGGACTTCTCTTCCAAAAAAAACTTCATAATACAACTTTTCAAAGAGGTAATAGCAAAACTCTGACTGCAGATAAAATGTATTGATACACATTTCATAGTAGGTCCCAGGATAAAGCTGTTGGCCACTATTTTTTTCTGGGGAAAACAGACTATTCATTTTCTTCCTGAGAAGGTGGATTTCAGGTTTAGAAAGGAAAGAAAATAACACACTTAGTAGTGTAGTTACTATGTTGAATTAATGGTGAATGAATAAATGTAAGTGTGTTTCCATCCACATGTTTTCATACGCAGTTTCAATTTAACACGCATTGATTTGCATTTTCCTTTGGCAATTTTCTGGTAAATTGTTTGAAATTTGCACTAAATTTAGATGAGGTAACATGTAGCTCATTTGATTTTTTAAAATGGATGACAACAGAGGCTTGACTTGGCTTGATTTGGTTAAAAAGCAAAAACAAAATTTGACACCTAGGTTACATACTGTATAACCATTGTTCCAAAAACATTTCAATTTCAATTACAAGCTTAGTTGTTTATTAGGCACACCTAACTAAAACTAATGCAGTCTAATACAACAGTCCCGCAATACATCCTGAAGGTTAGAATGTTATACTGAGAGCTGTTTCTAATATTTAGTCTACCACCACTGATATAAATAGGGTGGACAAATTAATATAATGTGATATAACATCACCAAAAGTAAAGTAAATGACATGCCTCTAAAACTGATTCAACAAAAATTGAACTTTATAATCTTTATAGAAATAATAGACAAGTTTTAGCTAGGTGTAACTAAACTGGCAACTATGTGTTTATTTCAGCGTGTAGTTGAAATAGGGCCTGCTTCACGTTGAAATATAGTCATTTAAAAGTTGAAACAACTGTGGCCTAGACAGCTGATAATGTTACATTTTTCAACCAGCTCAGTTAAAACCGACACACACCGACATTGTTGGACTTTCAAATCAATCCTTACTGAGATACTGTGCATTGTAATTCACTGTAAAATTGTTGCTAAACCGATGTTTATTTTGTTAGCTAGCTAAAAGACTGGCTAACAGGGCTAGGGAACTAGCTAACAACACGCCAACAAGGCTAGAACACCAATTTAACTGTTTTGTTTGCTAATGACAGCTAATGACAAGCATGTAACAGGAAGCTAACCCAACATTTTTTCTCATGCTTGTTAAGTTTTGATTGAAATGCTACTTGCTGATTCATGATATTTATGGACAGCCTAAAATGTGTTCTCTCTAACTGATGAAATACAAAATGCAGCCAAGTTAAATTCTTAATTCAAAACACTGTTAAGTAAAAGGAACATTAATACTAAATACGGCACAAGTACAAAGTAGAAAGAGTTATTGTGTCCTGCTGGAACTTGTGGCTGTATTTCTCCCCCTGCATGGATGATGGAGTCCCATCCCCGATCTGCAGTGTAAATTAACTCAGCAGGGAGATTCCTCTGTGGCCACCCACTATTTACCTTTGAGATGGAAAATGGCTGCTTGTGTACCTAAGAGAGGAAACGCAAGAGTCCTCCTTGTAGACCTCTTCACCAACACTGGGCTTTGAGAGAAATCTGACAATCTGTGGTTTGGAGACTTTAGACCCAGAAGATGAGGGGAAGTGGTTAAAATGATATCATTGAGAGAAAAAAGGACGACGGCTGCTACCCATAATGCCTGATCACACTGTGACCATGCTGAGGAGGTGATAGGAGGGAGGGCAGGAGAGCAGGATGGACAGATGTATGGATGGACATCTCTACATCTCTAATGATACACACACAGGTATAGTGAATCACATATTGTGACAGTAGGTGTATGAGGTAGGTGTACAATACACTGGAAGAACAAAAGTTCTGGTAATCATAAATGAAACAGGATAAGGTTTATGGTATAAAAACACAAGAAAAGAAACTATATTATCGCTTATATTTGAGTAGGTGTTTCAGTGGAAACTGAGACAAGCCTGCCCTCTAGTGAGCAACATGATCTCCTCCTGAGACACAG
The DNA here is from genome assembly GCA_008360985.2 of Macquaria ambigua. Lineage (NCBI taxonomy): Eukaryota > Metazoa > Chordata > Actinopteri > Centrarchiformes > Percichthyidae > Macquaria > Macquaria ambigua. The sequence goes on from VMKM01000974.1 coordinate 146,983, forward strand.
CACAGAGGCACATCATACAAAATGTATGCAAGAGTTGGGATCAAGTCTTTTCCATAAGTTCGATAAATCAACAAAGAAATATTGAAAAACAACTTTCAGCCAGAATAGAGCATTCATTCTCTCATCTTTAATTCGAGTTAAGATTGACATTTTTAAGAAATAGTGTTTCCCAGCACCTTTAAATGAAAATGTCAATACTGGAGCAGTGCAGTTTGGTAGAAGTGTTGTCCATATACCAGTACCAGATGTCAGGTGATAATAAAATAACAACTGAACCCTATTCATTCAGATACAACAAGTTGCGGTATATGAATTGCACAGCTACACTGAGTGTGTTTACATGCACACAAGTATCCTGGTTATGATCAGGTTTTTAGAGTATCCAGGTCACGTGTTGCATATTTAAACACCATATCCTGGTTTCAGGAACCTGGATAAACCTTTATCCCTGTTTTGGGAAACCTGGAAATGCTAGCTGGAGTAATCCGATAGAAACTGGGATACCGTGGCACGTAATCACCTCCAGGTTTCGGATCATTTTCCATCATGTGTGCAGGTGCGTCATCAACGACCTGATATGATGGTAAATAATGTAATGTAGGCTAATGATGATCAACAAGCTGAAATAAAGGGAAAGTCTGATTTCAGTAATGCAATGCAGATCATAAATTGCATCGTCGCTCTTGTTTTTCATTACCGGTGATGATAAAAAAGCTAAATCCAGCAGAGTTTAGACAGCCAGAAACCAAAAAAAGTGGCTGAGATGTTCAGGATTCAACCTGGATACTGTTATGATGATGTAAACAGGGATATGAATAACCAGGTTATAACGCCATATCCCAAATATGATCAAACCAAGAATAAGACTCAGAACCAGGATACTAATGTGCATGTAAAGGTGCTCACTCCACACCTCCACATCAAGATATCATTATACTGCTAATCTGTGGCATCAGCAGGAGTTTCCAGTCTTTACATCGAAGGATAATTGCAGTTTATTATGGCTTTTGTCTATTTTTGTAGTTTGGTCATCATTCTTATTGGTTATGATACTGTAACATTATACTCACCAAAGTAATTGCTGAGATCTGGGAATGTGGCCACATTGCCACATCGAAGTCCAACGGGGAATGAAACATGGGCAGTCAGACGATCATACAGGAAGTAAACAAGACAACAGGTTAGCTGAATTATCTAAACCACAGGTAAAATTTAAAAAATTGTGCCCCAAAATAATATTTTTACCTTTAAATTTTAATGTTTGCCTTCTTTTTCTCTTCCACATAAATTGACTAACCTAGGATTTGTTTCCAGCCTGTCTGATTCTTGCCCAGTTTGAATTCTTTTTACCAATGTCACCACCTTCTCAGATCCCTGCAACTAAGTTGAGTATAATGTTATTATTACTGATGGGAATGATGGCCAAAACAATGAAAAAAAAAAAAAAATATATATATATATATATATATATTATCCTTTAAGATGTGCCTCTGGGTATATAGAGTCAATTCTCCCTCTAGGATATCCCTCGTGCTAATCCACATATTAGACCACATGTCCTGGCTCAGCTCACTGACTGCAGAAGTCATTATTAAGATTCTAATCGCATGCACTGTGCGATTACACTGGTAACTTAAGTAGTAATGCTCCGACCCACACTGACAATGCTGGGTTATATGACACGTCAGACTGGCTGCACAGACTAGACTGTCAGTATTATCTCAGCCATGTCCAAGTCAATTCCAGCACCACGTCTAGTCATGTTATGGTCAAGTGTGGATACAAAGGAGGTTGAGACCAAGTCAGGACAAAAAAAAAAAAAATCAAGACCAGAGTACAGTAAATTGAGTCAATTAAGAAGGGTTAGGGTTAGAGTTAGTCTCCTGTAGGTACACTGCTGTTGGGGTTAGGGTTAGGGGTAGGTACACTTCTGTTGACCCTTAAGAAAACTTAAGGGTCAACAGAAGTGTATCTCACCCTGCAGAAGCTCTGTTGTTAATACATAATGGATGCATTGAATGCAATCAGTGAGGACACCATATATTGGCAGGAAAAATTCAAGTCAACATCCAGTTGTTTTTAGCCATGCTAGCGGCATGGTTGTGGGGATGGCAATGTTGGTCTGTGGTCTGTTGGTTGGTCAGTCCACCACCATGGTACAGATTGAAAAGTCTCCACAACTATTGGATAGATTGCCATGAAATTTGGTACAGACATTCATGTCCCCCGTAGGATGAATTGTAATCACTGTGGTGATCCTCTGACCTTTCATCTAGCACTGTCGCCAGTTAAAAATTTTAAGTAGTCCAATACTTTGGTTTATGACCAAATACCTCCCACACTGACATTCCCATCAGCCTCAGCTGTACAAATGTTAGCATGCTAACATGCTAAACTAAGATGGCGACAATGGAGAACATTATACCTGCTAAACATCAGCATGTTATCCTTGTCATTGTGCTCATGTTAGTATGCTGATGTTAGTATTTAGCTCAAAGCACCGCTGTGCCAGAAGTACAGCCTCATACAGCTGCTAGCATGACATGTAGGCCAAACTCCAAGGCAGGGCAAAAAGGCTGTCATCATAGTATGGGATCAGATGCCATAATTGTTCAAATGGGGATAACGGTGCACACTCGTACAGTCTCTCCTCATAGACATTCATGGTGTTGCCTTTGTTTGTACACACGAAAAGTGATGGAGGTCACTGTGTGAAGAATAAAAAGAGATCTTTAGAGAGATGTTCAAATCTGGCCTTACTTTTACACCTCCACACACTTGGCCAATCGCTGCATGGAGTGCGCATGCAAGTCGAATTGTCGAGTACAATTCTGAATTTGAAAAGGTGTGGTGTGAGGGGGTTTTAGGCGCTGTTCGACAACAATTCATTTGAAGCATACTGAGCCTTTTATTCATTTTTCTCAGTGAGGTCTAATTCAGAAATACTTTAACTGCCAAGTACAATAAAAACACAGTGACAGTGGCAAGGAAGTCTCTGTTGAAGAAGAATCTCTATCCCAGAACTACACGTAATCCATATTTCAACAACTGTGCCTATGTTGTTTTAATGAGGTCTGCACCCTGAGAAGGCCTTTCTCAATTCTCTTTCCAGCTTGTGTGGTTTAAGGCAGCATATTAACCTGGATCAGGGGAAAATTGGAGGGCACTTCTCACAAAGATCAGCCTGTATGGACAACCAAAGCCTCATTCATAAAAATGGCAGGTAATGTTTCCTCATCCTTAAGACGAACTCACCGTATTCCTGAGTGCCTGTCACTGGTCATTTCCTCTATCCCAATGGTGCTGGCTACACCACATGCTCTCTGTCTTTGAAGCTATGCATTCAATACCATTTCCAACCTGCCCAAGAAGGAACCAAAAAATGGGTCTTTGTAAAGGCTACTTCTTGCTACTTAACGCAAAGTTTCCACATCACCACATGTAGAAGAAAATGAGCATGGCAATGATGATATTTTTTTGAGGGGCTCTACTTTCATGTTTAACCTCAAATATTCTCACGGTCCCTCATGTGTGGAGCAAGTTTCAGGACCCTAAACCTGCTTTTCTTATTTCTTAAAAATGTTCAAGCTATAAGCATGTGGCAGTAACAATAAGTTACCTTTTAGTTTTAGTTCTCTAGGGAGAACATCCAAATATATAAACCATCCAACATATTATTTGTTAATGGAAGTCATTCCCATTCATGCTCACTGCCACAGAATATGATTTACTGCCTGATCTTCAATTGCACACGCAGGAGGAAGTCTGTCGGTGGGACACGGGGAGATCTTTACCAGATGTGTGGAAGACATTAGCTTGTAGGAGTTCCAGAGGATTGACTAAAAACCACTGCTAGCAGGATGACGTAATGAGGAGTCAGTGATGCATATCAATTTCTAACTGACGTTAGTCCTCTAAAATCTTGGATGAGGATCAAGAAGAGCTTTTTGTGTGTGAATACGTCTGTGTTACCATTTTGGCATTCACAGTGAGTGGTCAGCAGTAAAATAAAGATGGAGTTAGGTATTAAGTATGGCCTTCTACTGTGACTGTACAAAATACATTTGTAGAACAATATGTATCTATGCTTGCATTTAACAGACTATACGTTATACATTCACTATTTATATTGCTGAATGTTATACATCCCAGAAACATTTTACTCAAGTGTTTACCATGACTTACAATTATAAATGCTTGAAAAGATAAACTGAGTTTAGGTGAGTTGATCCTCCAGTATATCTTATATCAGTGGTTCCCTAAGCTGAGGTTATTGTTGGCCAGCTGTTAATGATTTTGGTGTAATGAGTTGTATCTCAAGGTAAATGTTGCAAAAACCAAAGAAGAACACAGCCCCATATTACTAACACAACCATCCACAGTAAGGACAGTGATATTGTTTGTTTGTTTTTTTACTTTAGTTTATACCTTTCAGCATTATCACAGGTTCATAAAGACAATCGTCATTAAAAACACTGAATTATTTTGCTGTTACAATAAGACGTCAATACTAAATAGACCACAAAATGTAAAACAGACCCAAATTTAAAATTGCAATTATTTAAAAAACTAATATCTCTTATCACAGACCTGAAATCTCTTGTTCCTGAGTACAAATACTTGGGCACTGTAATTGATAACAAAAGGTCCAAGCAGCGTTCTTTCTTTCTAAGAAAGATTAATTGTGCAATGCTCTTAGAGTGGTCGAAAGTACATTTACTCAAATACTGTACTCCACTGCATTTATTTGACAGCTATAGCTACTTGTTACTTTTCATATTCAGATTGTTCATAAACCAATTAAATGATAAACTTTTAAAATACAATCCATTGTTAAATATTAAACCAGTGGTTCCCAAACTTTTGGGTTATAGTTAGATTGTGACCATGTACGAAAAAACTGTCGAATTGGGGCCCTTTGACAAGTTTCACGTTTCCCACCAGACTAAAGTGTGTATAAAGTAATTAAAACTATGTCCAAGGATCAGATTACTTCTTCCACCACTGTGCTTTTATGACTTTATTTTATTGAATCTGTTCTTACTGACTGCACTGTGGCTGGGTTTGGTTGCCTTAGCCAAGGTGGCCAGCAAGGTGATCTGTGTGCAGCAAGCCCAGCCTCAGGACATTTACAGTAAAAGAGGTATCAGTAGAAGGAGAGCACACATTACACCTGTTTTAAAATCGCTGCACTGGCTACCTGCTAGTTTTAGAAATGATTTTAAGGTCATTTTATTGGTCTACAAATAACTAAACCACTAGATCCCTCAGGTCCTCTGGTAGTTGTCTCGTGGTTGTTGACTTGCACATCCACACTTTGTTTACATATGTATATGTTATTACTATCATCTGTGACATAGTGTACATTCATTGAGTTAACTGCCTGTGAAGAGTCTCAGGTGTGTGATGGAAGCATGTACTTAAAGTATTCATCTGTCTCTGAGGAAGAGGTATTGTTTTAATCATGTAGCCATGATAATGAAGGCTATTTAGACATAGACATCTTTATTGTCCACTCACTTGGAAATTTGTCTTTGTCTTCAAAGCAAAGCACATGGTGTAATAAAAACAGAAATAAAACAAAGGGACATGACGAGGACAGTTCATACACACAGACATACATACACTCCAATTAAAACCCTTCTGGATAATATTGGCTGGCGATCTTAATATTCTCCAAGTACCCGTATTATGTAAAAACTTTTTTTTAAATGTTTACCTATTTTTAGCCTTGTAGTTTGTCCTTTGTACATTGAATCTGTATTGTTATAACGAAAGCACTGTCATTCTTAGTCTTAAATCACTGTATAATTACTCATACTACTGAATGTATGACCTGGTTATGAAAACTAAAATATAAACTTTAAAAAAAAAAAAAAAACATCCTACATAAATAAGTGGGTTTGTTGAGATTAAAGTGTTAAATAGAACAAAACAGCAGCAGTCACTAATAAAAAGTCATGTGTTTAGTAAGATGACAGAGGATGGAATAAAGGAATAAAAGATTGCTTAAGATGTTTGTCGTTGCTGTAGGTACCTTATATAGAGTTTTTCAAATACATTAAACAAAGGGTGTGAAGGGTCCTGAACTATTCATCTTTTCACTTTTGTATTTTAATGAAACAGCGTACCTTGTTTTTTCCCCACAAGAGAAGGAATCCTTTCCAAGCACAGGTGTTACTTACATTAATTACATTAACGATGGCTCCGTTCTATTCAGGTGCCCCAGGAGCCTGAAACTGAAGCAGCTAAATGGAATTCAGCTATCATTCATTTTGAAAATGTTATTATTTACACCTACTGTGACATGTCAAAATGTTCTCTGAAATGAGCAAAACACTGGCACGCTGCTGCTTGGTGTGTATGCATTTGCATTGTGCGCCCCCATGTGGTAAAACTATGTTATAGTCAAAGCTTCAATGTGCTGCTGGTGAGTTTGAAGTGTTCACGAGGAAAAATTGAGAAACGCTGCACTTCTTTGCATAGAGGGCATCTTAAAACCTTTAATAAAACAAAAGCAAATACAAATATGGAACAAATGTCCTGTAGTACAAAGAGTATACTAACACACGAGTCACTATCCACACAATGTAGCAGAGAGAACAACAAGTAGATTGCAGGTTGATGTCATTGCTACAGATGAAAGCGCTTCATCTTAATCTCAACATGGGCTTTAGAGAGATCCATACACAGAGAAATAGATATGTAAATAAACAGTTCTGTAGTGTTATTTGAAATACATACATCACATTGACATATTGGTTTTTTTTTTCTGTTGCAATAACAGTGAGGCAGTGTGGCATTTCCATACAAGTCAATATCGCTGATACAGCATAACATCAACCGGCTTGAAATGTGATATCGCTCCCCAGCTGGAGTCTGGAGGAGGTTCTGTCAGATCCATTCAACAGATCAAGCTACAGCCGGCGGAAAACAGACAAACGCGTATGCATGCCTTTATGTGACATTTAGCAGATGGAAATGAAATGTGAAGCCCTTTTGTTGTGTTCCCCAGCTATGAATAATTCTGAAGTCCCAGCCCACCGTCAAGTAACAAGATTTTATGAGAAAGAGCAAAGACAGTCATACATACTGTGCTGCCGGGCTACGAACACAAATCAGCACACAGGGCCGAACAAATAAGTAGCAGCTGATTTATTTGAGGCCGCAGTCACGCATGCAAAATGTAGTCTACAAAATGTGCAACAATAACATATTCCAAAGATGGGGGGAAAAAAAGAGGACATATGTTTCTGTAAAGGAAAAGTTGACCATTTCTGCTGAAAGAGTCAGGAACATTAGCTGCAACCTACTGAGGTCAGACTGCATCTTTCACAAATCAGCCAGAGGAACCAGATCGTGCTTTTAAAACACTCTCAACATAAAGTATAACTTTTTTTTCTTCAATAAGTACAATCTATATATTATTTATATTATATTATTTCTCACAGCAGCACACACCTCATCAAACTCAAGCACCAAAATTATATCACACGCTCATACGCTGTATATATTGATCATAAAATCATAAAATAAATAAAATGCTGGTCTACAATATGAACCAGTGTTTGATATATGTATTTTTCTCCTTCTGAAAGCTCTCATGCACAGAGAGGTTTCAGTATTTGTTGAGAGGTTTAAAAACAGGCTGGATGTTGTTTGGATGAAAACGCCAAAAGCTGGGTGTTAATGACATTCTGACCTCATTTTTACGCTGTAACATTCACTAGTTTTATGTATGCAAAAGGAAACATTCTTAGTCACTTAGATTTCATCACATCAGTAAGGGTCAAGTAAAGGGAGGGGCTAAAAATTAAAGATACAAATTTAAAAAAAACACTGCACAAAATCAAACGTTTCACATTTTGGTAGGTTGAAACTCACACAAAAGCACATCCACAACTCAGGGGGCTCATGAAACATAAAAAAAGAATTAAAAAAAAAAAAAAGGTACAGGCACTTCTTTTTCTGTAAAAAGTAGGTCAGTTCAAAGCTGTAAGGAAAGAAAAATAGGAACATTTTACAATAACATCAACCATTTCCTCTTTTAATACCTCAGCTCCGCCTTCATCCTGAGGCCTTCACATCTCGGTTCCAGCCTCTACATGCCTGTGTCTAAGCACGACCAAAGGCAACACCCATATGGAAATATAACTCAGTGTCTTCTCAAAGTGTTCACCAAGCCTGATGTTTTCTGCATTTAGTAATATTGCAGCATCAAGGTGATATGATTTAAGTTAGAATATCCGCACACAGCTGACAAAGCGCCGCAACGTCTGATTTGGTCTGAATACGGCCTAAGAGCATCGTAAGAAGCTCCAGAACCTGCAGGAGGACATTTTCATTGTTTTTGTTCATTTTCAAGCCTTTTACCATGAGCACCAATGTTCTTTGTTAAGTGACCTTTGATGTCAAATGAGTTATAATGTTTAAATTAGAAAATAATACTAAACTAACACACACATGAATTCAACAATTGATTTGCACAATTGATCTGCCAGTTTCTGTCGTCATGTATTCATCTCTTCTGGCTGAAATGACTCTTTCCTGATGGGATAGTTTCAGGTTCTGTATTTATTTATGGTGTGTATGTTGTTTGCCACATGCTTATAAACACAGCAGGTCTAATTCACAATAGATGACCTGCATATTCATGAAGCTATTGGAACCGCCATTGCTTCATTTTAGGTTTAAAACTAGAGTGCGGGACTTTTCCATACAAATGAACGTCGATGAGTTCACAGAATGCTGATTAAGCCTATCACCGCCAGGTAAATCTCTCTGTATTTCTCAGTATACCAGAGTTTTTAAATCTGGTGTGTGTGGTGGCATTCCTACGCTGGAGCACCGGTAGTAAAACCAGAGCCATGTAGAGAGAGAGTCACGTCAACAGAAGTTTAAAATGCTTGATGGTCACGTGATTCACGTAGACTTCAGATAGTTCTCTCTACATGACTCTGGTTTGCCAGAGCTGAGGGGAGCAACTGTAGAGACGGAGTAACTACAGCTACCAGGAGTATGGAGGAAAAACCTAAGAAGGTCCAAGAAAAGTTTCTGATGCTCCTGATAAAAAAGAAACTCTGCGTTCAGAGGAAGGATTAAAGTCAAAAAAAGAAAACGATCGACGGCGAGGACAAACATGGATAACCATTGGTGTAGCTTTTCCTCGTTGGAGAGGCTGAAAGAAGAGCAGGGACTGAGGACAGACAGGATGTGGCTTACTGCTCTTGGACAGGTTGGTCTTTGTAAAATATTTGGAGTAGGCTATGTAGGTATTACATTTACTCTACCTAAATAATGGATTGTTGTCTTGGAACTGTGGACATTTGAGCGAGCTCTCCTGTAGGCATATGTCATGAGCACATCCACAGTGTTTGTGTAATTACTCTCACTGCCAGAGGGAGGAGACAAAAGTTCCGCACTCCAGCTTTAATATGAGTTTAAGAGTAACGTCTGCCTCAAGCAGCAGCTAAAATCAATCAAAGTTTACTTTTTTAAACTTGGGAACATGAATTATAAAGAGCAGCAAGCTGAAAGCTGTAGACCGTTTACTTATCAACACACTCAACATTACTATTTTTAGAGAGCCCCATGCTCTTGCTATTGGGGCACAAAAATGTTTGTCCATTGGTCATTACGAATGATTTTGGAAAACTTAAAATTTAGGCAATACCACAAAATGCAAAAAAAAAAAAAAAAATGGAAATGAATACTTTGTGAAGACACTGCAGTGGACATATTTTTGATACACCTCTCATGTAGGTAAATATGTACAAAATCATTGCACAGATATATTCAATATTCTCTTTTGGCCATTTCAATATTTGTACATATGCACGTTAAATATTCTAAATTGCTAAAATGAAACTGAACACATCCTCGGTAAAATGGTCAAAGTCACTGTAAATATGCAGACAACAAATATTGAAAAAAAGCCAAAGTTTAATATCAAAAGGTATGTATTGGATCTATCAGAACTTGTTTGCAAATATATGTTTTATTTTTAAGAAAATATGTCATATTTCCATTTGGGAAAATCAGCTTGACTACCATCGGTTTCCTGGACAAACAGCCCAGAAACTGTTGCAAGCTACGGGGCATCTTCCACAGATCCAACATGAAAACTAACACTGCAACTAACAGCAAATAATGGAACAGTATACACTACACGCACACACTCACACACACTCACACACTATACTGCACTCAGAATTCATGGAATTCAAACAATGTCCACCACCACAAATGATTACCATTGAACACAGGACTTGAGAGTTGGAGGCATAGATGTTAAGAAACAGTAAACGAGTGTAAAAGTCCAACTGCACTACGAACTGTGTGCAAAGCTGGACAGTACTCTGAAGGCTACATGGGCGTCACACTGTTATTGGAACTCCACATTTGTAAATGCAAGAAACGCGATTTAAAAAAAATGATTACTTAACCAAATGTCAAGCAGGACACGCAAACAGTGAAGCGCCTAGACCTGCTTGATCTATCGCTGTGTTTATAGGCTGTTTAATCTACATAGCAACGGTGTCACTGGTCTAAGGCTCATTATTTTCAGTTTTTAAAAAAAAAAAAAAAAAAAAAAAATCTGGAAATGTATTGGTGTTTGAAATTTCAAACTTTAAACATACAAAAATACAATACAAAAACCCAGGTGAAAATTAGATAACAAAAATACTGTTTGCATCACAAGCACTTTAGTTTAACAGATTGTCGTTTTTTTTTAAAGCTGCACTATCAATATTTTTAAATTAACAATGGGCAAAATGTAGTAATATGAAACAGGTCATTAAAGTGACATACCTAGAGCACTAGCGCTACGCAGCGTTTTAGAGTCCTTTAGCTGATTTTAAGGGTCTCGCAATTTTACTGTTTTGGTTCACCGTTTTCATCCAGTTTTTTTCCAGCAGCAGCCCGCAGCTGTTTCCAGTGGAAAACGCTCTGATAAACCCACTGTACACTACCTGCAGACAGACAAAGTGAGCAACTAGCTGGTGAACATAATAAAGCGTCTAGCAAGCTAAAAAGCTAGATATTTATCTCAGGAGTTGGTGGAGACCAAAACAGAGCTAAAAGGAGAGAATATTGGACTTACATTTATCAGGTTGCCAGAGACACGGCTCCCAATGAATGCTAATGTAACTCTCTGTCTGCTGAATGTATGAATAAGTAATAGTTTGCTAACATGTTAGCCAAATCAACTTTTCAAGGCCATATACAAATGTGTCATTTTTAGTTTGTTGTGTTTTGCATAAAAGATTAATGCAGCTTTAATTATTTTGAGGGACTCAAGTTATGGTAGCTACTATTTAAGGCCCAATTATTTTGGGACATAACTAGCAGGTAGCAGCAATAACTGAGTTTCGTCACAAGAGAGGACATTATCTACACTGCAGCAGGATACAACAATGTTTGAATGTGAATGATCATAAAATCCTTGTTTAAATCTATCTGCTCCTTTTTTTTCAAATCAGGTCATTTTTCTGTGTAAAACTGAACATGATGAGCCTCATCTATGGTACAAGAAGCCATAGGATGATCAATGGAGATTAGAGACAATGTCATCTTAGTTGTCTACTTACTTCACAAGCATAATATTCTACCTAGGTCTTGGAATGCTTCTATGGATTCTGTTTGAGGGTCTTCTGCAGGGTGGGAAATCAACACCTCTCACCAGCCATATACTGGCATACTAATATATATGTGTGTGTGTGTTCACTCCTCTGCTCACTTTGGGTAGGTAATCCATGTTTTTGTCAAATAAAAAGCTTGATTGGTAAACTAGTTACAGTGGCTAAGGAACTTTGGAGAACCACCAGCCACTGTGGCCAGTGTTTCCTGCCCTGGTCTTGCATATTGCTGCCAACAATCCATACCAAAACCAAAAGAACTAGACAGACCCCCAAAGAGAAATGCCAGTTACTGGTGATACAGAAGCCTGGTGAACAGCTTAGTAGCAACAAAAGGCAGGGTTGGATTTATGCCCTCATTGTTTGCCTAGAGCCCAGTGAGGTCTACAATGGCCTTGATGAAGATGGTGTCGTCGCGTATGTAGGAGTTTTTAGAGTCCAGCTTGGAGAGAGGACAGAAGAGCGGGCAGCCGCTGGCGATGTTCATATCGCTGACGGGCCTCTGGAAGGATGAGGAGGAGATGTCGGGCCGGAAGGCATCAATTATGTGCTCCCTGTTGTTCTGGTCGAGCAGCATTAGGGTGACCTGGGTACAGATGTTAGGAGCCTAGCCTTACACCTGCTCTGATGGAAAAACTGGAGCTGACACACTAACGCAGTTCCAGTCTATAGTATGATGACACTTTAAGGTGCTAGTTATAATATGATTAACAGTGTACTCAAAATCAATAATGGATCATAGAAAAGGTAAATCAAATAAATAAAAAATATTGGTGCAAAAACAGAAACAACATGGTGCTTTTGGATTTCAAAGTCCTTTAAAAACAAAGCTAGCCAAAAGTGGCTAAAATAAACACCTGGCAAACAAATATATATCCAAAAACTGTGCATCTTATACACATTTGCTTTCTTCTTGAGAGTTAAATGAGAAGATAACTATCTCATTTCTTTACGTTTAAGTTTGAAGCTTAGCTTAGCATAAAGACTGTTAGCAGGGGAAAACAGCTAGCCTGGCTCTGTCTAAAGTTAAATTCAATACACCTACCAACATCTCTAAAACGCCCTAAATAACATGTTTGTGTTTATCTCATAAACATAAACTTAAAAATACTGCTAGCTAAGAAATAGTTCTAACATGTAACTTCTCCTAAGTCACAAATTGTTATTTTTGCATTTCTGTTTGTGTGCAGGTTACACAAACAAGATACAATGTGAGCTTTAGGCATACAGAACAGAACCAGACCGACTGTTTCCCCGTTTCAGTCTTCATGCTAAGCTAGGCTAACCACGTCCTGACTACAGCTCCGTCCTTTAAACTCACGGTGAAATGACAGTTACAGCATCATTAGCTTGGTTAGGTGGGGTTTAGATAAGAGAGGGATTTAAATTCAATCTTGAGATTTGATTGGATCGCTCAAAAGTGGGGGTGGGTTAGCAAATACACAGAGCATTAAGAGACATAAGGGGCCGTAGAGGACTGCTGGCTTTCATCCCGCACCTGCTTGAAATTTTATTTCTATTCTTATTTTTAATTTACATATTTCTACATTTTGTTTTTACTTTTCTCTATTCATCTTTACGTATTTCTGGTTGTGATGCTGCAACACCCGAGTTTCCCCTCTGGGGATCAATAAAGGCTTATGAATAAATCAGACCTCAGCCACATTCTTTGGAGATGTAAACAAAGTTTTTGTCGACTAGAATTCAAATACACACCTCTGACCCATGGAACCACTCTGCTACCTACTACGACATGAGCCAATGGTCAAGTGCTGTTTCATATGACGGGCGGGGTTAGCTGGTTTCCCGAAATCACATTTGATGGGATGAATTCATAAAAAATAAAAAAATTCTCAAAAATGACTACGTTGACATATATTTAGCATAAACACAGAGACAGCTTGAAGAACACAGATATGAGATTGGTATCGATCCTCTTATCTCACTCTTAGAAAGAAAGCAAATAAGAGTATTTTCCAAAATGTTGAATTATTCCTTTATCTGATTTATTTCATGATATGGACAGTTAATGAAACTAAATTTAATAATAAACTTTTGGTCATATTATCCACCGTAGGGGTGTGTGTGTGTTATTTAGAACAAAATACACCAGTGTGTGTGTGTGTGTATGTATTTAAGTATGTATATAAACACAAAATAATTACCATTGATGTACAGCAGCATTATTTCTGTCTGCAGGGCGAGAGACCCCTGATAATAATGAGTGTTACCTTCTGATTAAATGGCCACTTGAGGAGTGCGTCGCTGTGTCCTCTCATCACCACAAAGAACAGAGACAAGTGGGTGCCGCGGCCCGTCCCATCACCATTCAGGTAGATCCGCAGGCACATCTTGTAGCCGTATTTACTGGTATAAAAGGCTGGAAAACATAATACACCAATAAAGTGTAATGATGTCTTTTATTCACTGCAAGAAGTGGAAATCCGCTTCATCATTGTCTGGATTATAACTCAGATGTTAGTCATCATATGAAGTTGTTACCAGGAGAGAACATGGCAGGGGCGCGGCCGGCCACGGCGTCCTGCCTCTTCTTGGTGAAATCCGAGATCTTCCAGACAAAGATGCCGTCATATGTGGCTGCAGACATCTCCCTCATTTTCCCATCCATCTCCACGATGGACAGGTCCCTCAGACTCACTGTCCTCTCTAGCTGACGGACCTGCAGCACAGCAACACACGAACAAGACGGTTTACTTAACTTAACAAGCTTTCAGTCTTCAGTGAGACCAAAACTGATGCTCCCTGATAGAAGAGTGCTGTAGTAATGTGACAAATATGATGAGCAAACACCTGATCAAGCTTTTAGCAATGATTAAACTGAACTAAATATACGTAGAATTGTGTTAATATAGGACTATATAGAATTCTAGTACAATCATTTCCAACTTTTGCATTACGTTGCACAAGATGTTTGAGAAATGTCATATTATGCCCTTTTAGAGAAAACCCAAGATGGAACGGCAGGGACAGCGTCACTGAACTTCAATGCACCTTTGACTGACACAGGGATTAGTAGATTATTATCATTTTCATTTGTGGATGAGGTGATCCTTTCTAATTCTCTTTTAATTTCTGGTGCCTTGGCAATCTAATTTCTCTTCATTAAGATTTCAACTTGATCTAGTGAAACTCACAGCTAGACTGCAGAAGTCATGTGTCACTTTGTCACCTTGTTGTTGAGGATCTCGATCTTGTCCTGGTCCAGTCGGTGTTGGCGGTTGTAGGCCTCCATGGTGGTGCAGGAGCGCTCCATCTCTCGGTTGAGGACACAGACGATGTTCTCGAACGTGCTCACTTTGAGCTCCAGCTCCTGGCAACGCCGGCTCAGCTCGGCCACCTTGGTTTTTTCGCTCTGGAGCTGCAGCTCCAGGGCAGCGCCCAGGGCGCTGGGCAGCGGTGTGAAGGAAGTGGCCAGGGTCGGGGCGCATGCACCCTGCATGGGAGCTGCACCAACACCCCCCAGCTGGCTCATCTTCAGCTCCAGGTCCCTGAGGGACTGGTGGAGCTCCTGCAGTTTGTGGCTGGCCACATCCAGGCTCTGGGGCTGCAGGCTCTCCAGGCTCACCTTGATGCCCATTATGAAATGCAGGAGGAGGTTGAGGTGTTCATAAGAACACTGCCGCTCATGGTCATGGATCTTCTCTTTCTCCACCTTGGTGTCAAAGAAAGACACAAGCAGAAACACATTCAAAAACACAAAGAATAGTCCTCATCCATTACATACTGACAGAAATGACTGTTAATGATGTATGTGAAGAAGAAAATGGTAAAAGCATACAGCAAAGAAATAATGGAGCTTATAATGGATATATGCACAATACAAAGTATTCACCCCCGCAATTTTTCAGGTTTTATTGTTTAACCACATTGACACTGAACAACAGAAAAAAATGCTTTGATGTTAAAGTGATCTGACACATTGAGTACAAATATAAAACAGGCCTTCACACCATTTGCTATGACATTTTTGGAAGTTGCCTATTAAAGTAGAATGGAAACACGCTACGTGTAATGAAGGGGTGCAATTAATCACAGGTTAAATACATCTGGACGGTCCAACAGCTGATTAGTCAGTTTCCTGTCAAGAACTACATGGTGAAGAGAAAAACACATTTCAAACTAATCCAAATGAAAAGGACCATTCAAGGAAAGGTTCCAAGAAAATGTACAAGGCATCACTCTAGGTACAGTAAGGACAGTTACAAAAAAAAACCCCTGCAAAAATGTGGTACAGCCGTAAATCTGGCTCAAGAAGGTCATCCTCGAAAAAGGAGTGTCCTGAAATGGGCTCTAGTGAAGGAGGCCACCAAGGGCTGGGGTATACATGAAAAGAACTAGTTCGTAAGGCATGACGTCTGACCACATCAGAAGGCCAAAGTGTTTATACCTGTTCAAACACCAGCCTCTCCAGAAAGGTCTTCATAGTTTTGCACTTGGTTGTTCACGTGAAAAATGACAGAAATAGTTGTGCAAATTAAATTTAAAAAAGAGCTTTAGAAAGATCAATTCCGATGCTGGAAAGGTGTGGTGGCAGGGGGTTCCCAAAGCTGTTCGACCATCCATCAAGCACTTCTGTTGGAGTGTAATGGTGCCTTATGAGGCCAGTGGACGCTGTTGCCTCCGTGCTTCACCAGTCGCAGCTTTGTGGCTGTTGAAAAATCTCAAATTTCAGAGTCTTTCACATGCCACCTAGTCCAGTGTTCATTTTGGCATCGGATTTAGATTTAGTTTTAGTATTTTGATGAGAATGTATATTAGGTTTAGTAAAATTTTAGTTCATTTGATTTTTGTTTGTTTTAGTGTAGTTTTAGTCTAGTTTGTCCGAGGTGTTTTGTTGCTGCTTCTTGTCTAATTTTCACTGGGATTGTAGATGAATATTAGTCCATAAATCTGTTTAACTCTGCTTTTGTTCCTCCAAGAACTGGTTACGTCAGACATTACTGAATGCAGGTTGTTGAGTACATTAAAACTGCCCATTCTTTCACATTATCGTCACATTTTGTCATAGTTCTCATTTTTAAAAGGTGGCTTTTTATTTAGTTTTAGTCCCATTTTTGTTGTGTGAAAAAAGGGTTGCCAACGGATACTTCTTGCCATAGTTTTTGTTGACGGAAATAACACTGCTTTTGCCATGTAAGCCAAACATGGCAGAAGCATTCTAAACATAGCATCCCCAGCATGAAGCATGGTGCTGGCAGCATCATGCTGTGTGGATGCTTCCCTGCAGCAAGCCCTGGATGGATTGTGAAAGAAAGGTCAAACGATCCTGGAGGACAACCTGCTGCAAGAGAACTGCCACTTGGAACAAGATTTATATTTCAGTATTAGACTAATGCCAAACATAAAGCCAAGGGCACACGAGAAGGACGTCAGGAATAATGTTCTGCAGTGGCAGAGTCCAGATCTCAAACCAATCCAGGTCCATTTACAGGCTTTTTCTGGGGCTTTTAACCACATCTCATGGTCTTCTTAGTTAAATAATATGATCTCAATTTGACAAAGTTTGAGCAGTTTTGTAAAGAAGAATAAAAAAAGCTGCAGATGTTTAAAGTTGATATAGACCTGTGTGTTTCCAGGTATGAGGGGGTACTACTGCACATGAGAAAAAAGTTGTATGAAGCCTTTTGTATTCTCCAGAGAGAGCTGCGTGAAGTCTGATAAATGTCCTCAAGTGATGTCACTTGAGTCAGTGTCGGTTGGGGCCACAGACTACAAGTTTGAAAATGAAAGAAATCTGGGGGTGAGGAGTTAGAAAGAAGAGAGCTCTGTAGCCCACTCCTCATCTCTACTTGAGGATAGCAGCTCCAGGCTACATTAGCCGCTACTAGCATAACATACCTCAAAAGGAAGAAGAATGCATGGAATAAAAAAACATGATATCTCTGGTTCTGCTGCATTGATTTTGATACATTTTTTAAACTGTCCATAGAGAGTCCGACAGTGTTACAGTAGTATATATACTATATATAGTATAGGCTAACACTGCAATCAAATGTATGTTTTATATTTCTACTCAAGTCTTCAAAAATGGAACTAAATGGTTTTCAGTATTTCTGTTGATCAGTGTAAAAAAGCCTAAACATGCTCATACTATTACTATTTTACTCACTATTTTTAAGTTAGGTGAATACTTCATACAGGCATTGTGCATACACACACATAGGCTTCATACTCAACAACACAGGATTCATTTACAGGCATGTGGCAACAAATTCTGTAATAACTGTTGAATAATGTAAAAAAGTGGCAAACTAAGGAAAAGTTCTAAATGCAATAAAGAATAAATCTTATTTTCCCACAATATTTTGGTTCATGTACTGGGAAAATCATGTTGTTCATACATTTGTAATTAAATCATCAGTCTGAAAATGTTTCTCTCTATCCACTATGAGCTTGTTGAATTTTTCCAAGTCATTACATGATCCAGTAGTTATTACATTAGCCATTGTTACACATATAGCAAATTATGACAAAAATGTCTACTTACAGACGTATCGCAGCCAACAACATGAAATCTGCATGGTGCTTTAAATTTACTGCAGAACTTAATATGGTCCACATACTGCAAAACAAATCAAATGAAAGAAGCAAATGATCTATAGAATACGTTGCAGAATTTGATCCCTAGCTAAATGGTATATGAGATCAACAGATCAAACTGAATTGTGAAAAATCACTTGAAAATAAATATCTGGGTTACCTTTTCTCTGGGGATCTTTTTCTTTGCGCAACCTTCGCAAATCATCGGGTACTTTGGACAGATTTCATCATGAGCCTAAAACAAAGTAAGGAAAGTTAGTTCCCAATAACAGAAATATATATACAAGTTATAAATATAAGGGGTATTTTAAGACATCAGAGGCAGCTTTTTTATGAGAACAATTTTACTAAATATATGTTGAGGTACAAAGTTTGCAACAAAGTTTTGCTTGGAAACTCATTTGAACTATCTCACTTGTAAAACTCATAGACTGTATGTAAAGATGGACGACGCATCTCCACTTCCTCCCACTGTACAAAAATGAAGCCAAAATATTCCGGATAAGGGAGCTGCCATGTTCCACTGCTGACGTCATTTGGAGCCAGAGATCCAGTCCACGCACCCGCCTGAAGCAATCGCAAGCACACTCACAGTTCAATCATGATGTCTCACCACCTTTTTATAGCATCAAACAACTAATTAAAACTAAACTTATCTTCAACACCATCTTTGGGAAAAATGTATTTGACGTGTACTTTGATTTTTCAGTTTGGCCCATGTCCCATCCGCTAAACATGGAGGGGGCAGAGTTTATGACCTATACTGCAGCCAGCCACCAGGGGGCGATCCAGATGTTTTGGCTTCACTTTTGGGGAGCTGTCGTCTTTATATATAAAAACTCTGTTGAACATTTGCGCATGGAGGTTTATTCTTGACCTTGGGAACACATATCTGTGATAAACTACTCAAAATTCAAGGTTTGCTTACTAGCATTTTCCAGAGTTTTTGACCATATCTCACAACTTTCTTCAGAGAATGGAACCTGCTCAGGTGTCATCACATGGCTTATGGCAAGTCTGACACTCTGGGCCCTCAAGTAAAAAATCAGGACAAATCTCATGTTTCCGCATTGAAAAGCCGCGTCACCAGCGTTCGTAGTCACTGACGCCTACATCATTACCACAGCAACCCATGCAGATAGGCTGGTGATGTCTGAACACACAAATCCAATCTGATCACTTGCAAATGACAGTGTGGACAGTCTGTCTTAAAGATCTGATTTGAGAAACAAATCTGATTTGCCTGCAGTCTGAACAAAGCCAAGGAGTCAGCACTTCTTACAAACCATTCAACAAACCCTAAAGACAGGAGCTCCCCCTTGGTCACTCAGCAGGAGTTAGGACGACTGGAGAAAGATCATATACCACCTGTTATCATGTGACCGAACTTCTGTACTTGCATCACGTTACAACAACTGAGAAAGTTACATTTTCTGAGGATGGCCGTGAGACATGGTTGAATGCTCTGGGAAAGCTAAGTACTAAAGTCTAAAGCTAATAAGTGAAGTTTAGAATATTTATTCACAGACATTTAACAACATCCATTGACCATAACATAAGTATCTATATGCCTGGACTAAATAGGCTATCTGCATGTTACAATATTAAAATACAACATATTCCTGAAACAATGGCTTCCTAAATAAAGCAAATACTTGGACAGTGTCTGATTATACTAATACAGAGAAGCCTGACCTTGATGTTCTTTAACAGGAAGGGTTCTTTGCAGTATTTGCAGTTGAGCGTCCTCTCTGGACACTCTCTTTCGTTGTGGCGCTCCTGTTCATTGGCTCTCATCAGCTCTTTACAGGAAGGACACAGGATGATCATGAAGTCACAGTTGCCCTCGTGGCTGGCCTGCGGGTGACCAACAATAACCGTTTCAACATTTCGACACAATGTTGTTTGATGAATTTGGGTGTACCTTTGACTTGATGACGTCACTGAGTGTATGTACATATAAAGGTGTATCTGACAGTTGGGTTAAACTTGCCTGAAGAAGAAGAAGACAAAGAAGAAGAACCCAGATATATGTAAGAATTGCACATAGGTGATATTAGAAAAAAAAAGTCCAAACATTATTTTATAGTGGTCAGCTGTCTTTTTTTTTTGTTGTTGGCTAATTAACACATTTAGCAGAAAAATATATGTGTTTAAAATAGGATAGAATTTTCCTAATAACACAATAAAATTGATTCTGAGTTTTGAAAATGAAAAATAACATCTTTACATTTCTTGAGTTCGCAGTAATAAATGAAATGACACCATTCCAAAAGGTGGACACTCAACAACATTCAGAAAATAAGTGAGGTAATAATTCAGGCTCAGTAAAACAAAAAAGCTATTCTGATCAATGTTTTTGAATTTGGAAATGAGAAAATGAGCTGGGTACATATGTAGTATTTTTCAGATGGGTTTCTCATGTTGCCAACTTGTTCTGATTGGTGAACTAAAAGGACATGTTGACTATGGGTTACAGTTTGGAACGTTACTAATATGAGTTCATTAATGCGCGCACGTTGCTTCAGTCCACTGTGATCTGAAAACACATTTTATCATCCAGTCCTCCAGTTAGCCAAACGGTAACCAAGGCTCTTTGTTTATGCATGAATATTATACACTATATACACACTACACCATATACACTGTCAGGGGCATTTCTAGCTTTTTGGGGGCCCTATGCAGAATGTAGTTTGGGGGCAAATAAAAATAAATAAATAAATAAAGCCTAAAATGGCAGTTTCGGGGCCCTATACAACTGCATAGTCCGCATATAGCAAGAAACCACATGTCACTGAACACTGGACTTTAATTTGTGTTTTGATATTTAATGCTGTGCTCTATAGAACAGCAGTCTGGAGGAAAGGTCTCCAACACGCCTGGCCATGTGACTCAGACATCATGTAATTGGTGCATTTATGAAAATGTATTGCACTGTATTACAGTATATATCCTTGTTTATTATTCCATAAACATATACGGTTTCAATTAGGGTATGCCATCTTAAATGCTTGTGCTTTGCCTCTTTCAGTCATTAATAGTGAAATGGTACCAACTCAGCCTTCCTTGTGAGAGTATTTGTGACCCAGAGAAAATATTAATAACACAGGGTAGGGCCTTTGTTTTTTTTTTTTTTGTTTAGAAACTTTTACAGACGTATCACAGCCAACAACATGAAATCTGCAAAAGAAAGTTTAAAGTTTTTTTTTTTTTTTTTTTTAAATGTAATATTCAGTATCCTTCCCACCCGAATACATTTTGTACAAACCCTTAGTATTTTTGTATGTTATTGTGGGGGCAAATTATTTTAGATCAGCTGTCGTTCAGACCAAATAATAAAAAAAATAAATACGCAAAATATGTTGGTGGTGGCGTGTTGTTTTAGGTACCAGTGTCTTGATAAAATATTATCCAGGAGGTCCAGTTTGAGTAACAGATCCATGACTAGAAGGCTCATCGAACGCCAAAACGCTGCACAGCTGCTTATGATATTACGGCTTATTATGGCTTACATATATGAAGCAACAATCAGGAGGTAAACAGCAGAAATACAGCATCCACATTACAAAGTAATCCACCTGGAATGTGGGCTTGCATGTCTTTGATTGGCCAACACAGTGCCTTGCCAGACGACGTTGCGTTGTGTTGCCTTCTTGTTTTATAAATGTACCCTATGTAGTTTTTGACCACTAGTGGTGCTATAGAGCAATATTTGGAAGAGCACAATGACATTGGTCAATGTAGCCTAAATGAATTGCTCGGATTTTATGCAGTTTTGTTTTTATTTTGGACAGAGATATGTACTCCAGATTTAGCCTGTCTGTCGAACAATGTTCCGTTATCTTTGACATCCATTAAACATCTGTTCAAATGTCAACTAACTACGTTCTGTTCATTTGTGCGCACAAAGTATTGATTTGACAGCACAAATTAAGTCATCGATTTGGGTCCTGGTTAATTTAGCGACACCGGTGGTTACCGTGGCGACAGCAAGTGCGATTTAATACTACAGCAAACACTCTTTAAGCAGCTACTTTGTGAGAAATACGTCAGAGGAGCAGCTGGTGTATCTGTTTACAGTGCAGCCAAAAAAACTCCCATTGTTTTAATGAAGAAGAAAGTCAATAATCATCCTTTTTCCCATCATGCAATGTGCAACCATGATCGGATTTCCTGTGGCTGCTTTACAGTAAAGGCCACCCTGTTTTTCGCCAGCTGAAGGCTTTTAATGTGAAGCAGCAGCAGAAGGATGTTGTGTTTGCATTAGCAGGAACTTAATACAGCAAAAAATGAGGTTTGATTTCATTTACATTTTAAGCATTATAACTTTAACATGTTGGAAGTCCGAATCTTGTGTACATGTGGATTGTTATAACAATGTCACTGTACAGGACTTCATATCAGTTACACCTACAGGAAAACTTGCTCATGGCTTGTTGAACTTTTTGACCAGTAATGTAGCATAGAGAAGTTTTATAAATGTAGAACTTAGTAAATGTAGAACTCAAAATGTGATCAGCGGCAGAGACAGTATTCAAGATAGTAGAAACACCTGCGCACAGTCCCAGTAAGTGGCTGCTAGAGTAAACAAACACACCAGCCACGGTCAGGATTAAATGGACATTTGACTTGGGAGCGGGTGGTCATTTCCTAGCCTGCTTTGCATTAGTGTGCACCTCAAATTCTTTGATAGTTCCCGTCCACGTGCATCCTTCATTGGGACAGACAGCTGCCAAGGCCTCCACCTCTCTCCGAGCTGCGTTGTCAGGGAATGCCTGTGTGGAGAAGCGGAGGTTGTGGTCAGTCTGGTTGGTGTCTTCAGTTACAGTCTTCAGGGTAGTGTTACAAAACACTCTGCATCTGAGGATCAGAATGCCTGGAGCTCACTTTTCTCTCCTGGCTCTAATTTCTCCAGCACATATGGTCGTTCTAGACACAGGACTATCGTTGCTCCCATCTACTGCCTACACTGCCAAGAATGGTAGAGCAGTTAACGTTTTTTTTGTCATGTTGGCTCTATACTCCAGTACACTGGATCTGAAAACAAATAATGACTGTGACGTTACAGTGCTGACTCTCAGGATTATTTTGAGGGTTTTTACGTCAATCACCTCCACCCCAAAAATACTAAACCTGGCCCAACTCTACTCCTAATGACAGACTCTTCATTATCTTAACAAACTAGGGAACTTAAGTGCATACTACAGCTGCAACGATTAGTCAGCTGATAAAGAAAATTAATTGCCAACTATTTTGATAATCGATTAATCATTTCAGTCATTTTTCAAGAAAAAAATGTCAAATATTTGCATTTTATATGTTAACACACACATTTTATAGGCTAAATGATTAATCGGCAGATTGATCAATAATAAAAATAATGGTTAGTTGCAGCCCTGGTGCATACTAATGCTGTATTTAATATAACCATGAAAAACAATGAAAAAATGCAATGTAGGGTAAAAAAAAAAAGGTACTTACTCCACCTTGCTTGAGAATGGAGGTAGGTTCCTCAAACAAGTCTTCTTTGATGCAAGCACTGCATTTCTGTGGTCCAGAGCTTGAAGGGAGGAAAAACAAATACTTACATTAGCATAGATACAGTGCCAGCACTAAACTACCAGCTACCATGTGTCCCGCGAAGTCCCTCCACTTCCAGTGTCCTCCATGGGACCTTATTTCAGAAAACTTTTGTACGGTAGTCAATGGCGGGAGACAAATCATTTTTTGATCCCGTCTGAATTGTTCCATGAATAACACATATGATGTTTGTCAATTTAAAAGATAATTTTGCAAGTCAAGAACGTTTTTCAAGCAAAATTGACAAATATTTACTGGTTCCAGCTTCTCTAATGTAAAGATTTGCTGTTTTTCTCTGTTTTAGATCACTCTAAATTGAATATCTTTGGGTTTTGGACTGTTGGTAGAACAAAACTGGTCATTTGAATATGTCAATTTCGGCACTGGGGAAATGCGATGGACATTTTTCACTCATATCATAGACATATCGATTAACTGATTAATTGAGAAAAATATCGGCAATAATAATTGTTAGTTGTAGCCCTACACACATACCGTAGTCTGGTTTGTCATTTTATTGTAGAAGATACTGAAGAAGAAGAAGAACTAGCTTTATTACCTAAACTTTAATTTACAAATTGTAGCAAATGCTGCTCACATTTACACACACACAAACACATGAAACCAGATTACTGTGAGAAATGTGTTAACAAGACAGATAGATAAAGGGTGTTTTGTATAAGGGCATGTGCTTAAAGATTTCAGACAGGTTATAGCTTGCTGTGGCAGCAATCATTACTCTTGGCGGTGCTTGCCAAGACTAAAATGATGAAATGTGTCTGTTTCCATCACACACATGCGCACTGTAAGAAAAAAAATCAGTGATCACTACCAAATAGCGAAAAATAAATATGGATTTTTTTATGTATTCTTATATCATAAAAGAAATTCAGTCGTATTCTCGTTCCTACTACTGTCATTCTTATATAGAAAAACTATTGAAAACTACACGTAGTACAAGGATTGGATAGACACTTGTTAGGTCAAGTTATCGACTATATGCATAAAGGTCATGCTAAACTCCGATCAAAAAATACCCAATTTCATATTGGCTCGCTTATCGACAAAGATACACACTGAGTGGAATATATTATAAGACTTTAACAGTTGCCGGGACCTTTTAGTAAATTCGGCATAAATACCGACCTGATATTACTTATACAATACACTGTCAAGTTCAACTCTTCGATACTGCTTGCTCCGGTCAACCACAACATAGGTTAGCGGGACTAGACTACGAGGACACCTGGCCAACCCATCACACAAGTTCAGATTTAATTGGGATCAAGTGGTGATTGGTGAATTACCCGTACGCCGAATTTTTCAGTGGGTCTTTGCAATCTATATATCGTAACTAGTCTTTGTAGTCGTTTATAGCGTTACACGTGACAATAAGCAGGGCGGTATTAAATTGAAAGATATTTGAAGGAGGGTTGGTGACAAGCTCTGATTGCTCATGTAGGCTACACATCTAGCTAGCTCGCTAGCAACCATGACACTACTCACCTCACAATTTTGTTGAAACAGAACGAACAAAAGCGGTGACCACACTGAGCTTGCAAAGGCCTTCTCAAGATTTTCTGACACGAATTGCACAAATGCTTGTCTTCGTGGTTGTTGGCCAAAATTTTCTTTGGGAAGCCCGGTTTGTTGCCTTCCAGGGAAGATGGTGGAGACGGCTCCTGTGCAGCCATTATTCCCTTGAACAATATCGGGGTACTCAGCGGGGTGTGTTCAAGACAGCAAACCCAGCTGAATATAATTTTAGAAATAATCGCCAGCAACGACTCATTGCTCTCTGACAATTTATTACTACTTATGTTAAGGCCGCATAACGATATTTGATCTTCGTGTGCATAGACAAAATAAGACCAGGCGTTTTCATGTGATAAAAGTGACAGCTGAGGATGCTGTGTTCACTTGTAAATGACTACGTCTACCGCTAGGCGCCGCAAGCTCGGGAGCAGAGCATCCAGGCGAGTATCATCAGGAAGCAGGCTTCGCTGGATTGGACAGTATAGATTGGAGCACCACAGCTGCGGCAAGTTAGTTAAATTTAGCAAGTATAATCTCGGAAGTGTTGTCATTTGTCTTAATAAAAAAATCATTTTTTTATCACATGCTCTTCATCAGCAGATGGAGTTTGTCCAGTTATGGAATTATAGATGTTCAGATTTTAATTTTCTTATAACTCTCTATGACTGATTCTTATACTTTTAGGATTTGAGCTGAGGTTCAAAGTTCACTCTTGAGCTTGGAAACTACACCTGCTGAAAAAGATTAGTGTTATATAATGGAAAGCACCAATAGACACTGAATGGATCTTGTGGTGAGGTTGCTGTCTCAACTGCTGTTTCTAAGGTCAGACAAAAAGTAAAAAACAAAAAATAGACAACAATAAATATTATTTTGCAAGACTAAAAATGACAACAATAAAATGTTAAAAATAGATAAAAGTCAATAAAATAAGTAAAGACTAGGGATGCAAATAGTATGAAAACCAATGATTAACTTTAAACTAGGCAACAAATGACAAGGCACCTTAAGTAAAAGCCAGGCTAAAAAGATATGTCTCAAGGTTTCTTTTAAAAATGTCCACAGAGGTGGAGTCCCTCAGATCCTCAGGCAGACTGTTCCAGAGACTAGGGCCACAGTGGCTAAAGGCTGACTCTCTTTTTATCTGAGAACCTTGCAACCTGAAACTGAAACTATGTGCATGGCCAGACACCACAGGGGTTAAGTGAGAAAATATGTGATTTTGTCATTTGGGTGAACTGACCCTTTAATGTACAGTATATATCTAGCAGGACAGTTGTGGAAATGACAAATAATAGCCTCTATTTTCACGTATACCTATATGACGGAAATAATATTCCATAAAGTAATGGAATCACTCGACGTAAAATGGAAATAGGCAATGGTGTGTTTTTTTAACTGATTTCTGCATTTGCAATTTGTATTTTTTTATTTCTTAAACATAAGCTTATTTTGAAAGTTGTAACGGAAGTTGTGCGTTTTTTGTGTCACGCTTGACGCTGGCTCGATGTAGCTGCTTTCTTTGCAAAGGAATGTCGCTGCTTTATCTCTGTCGGGATGGAGGTCTGACAGATGTTTTGAGAAAAAGATGTCGGGACTGCAATTCCTTATCTTATTAAATAACGGTGAGTATTTGTAGCCGGTACCACCTGGAAGAAAACATTCAGTCTAGCCGCCGTTTAATGTCACTGAGCGTACAGGGGGAAAAGCTAAGCTAAAATCGGCTGGATAGCTAACTAGCTAAAACAGAGCCAAAAGATAACGTTACCGTTTAGCCGGGATAGATAACAAACCAGGCTGCCTCATCACTGTTTGAAGCTTGTGTTGACCTTGACATACCCTTTAAAATATTTCGATTTAACATTTTTAAGCAGAATTGCTTTAAAAATTCAGTACAGCCCTCTCTTAACCGAGCTAACAGCCCGAGCCGCTAATGCTAGGTGGATAACGTTAAAGGGAAAATTCACCCCCACAAATAATTGCTTCACTGTGTTATTGTTACAGTATTACACAGTTCGGCTTTGAATTTGAGCTAGTCTCCCCTTAAGCTAAACCGGAGACAAATCCCGAAGCTGATCTTCATAGTGAATAATGTAATACCTCCTGGGACAGTGACAGCTCCCTTTAGCCATTCTTAATGTATCACTAGTATGGCTCTAATATTTCACCTATACATCTATGAACCAGTTACTGATTCATTTTCAATGTACCTACTGACCACATCATGAAATCTAGCCCCAGCTTGAGCCTTTTATGTACTGGAATTACATTTGAGTCACAGAGCTAAGCATATGATTTAAAAAAAATAAATAACCAGTGGTCTTTGAAAAAGCCATAAGGTTACACTTGCTGCTGTTTTGTTATTTCCAGCCACCTCAAAGACTAAAGATGAATGTAAAAATATTCCAGGTACCTGCACAATATAAAAACATTTTCACCTGTTTACCAAATAGTGACCATACTTCCTATCCAGGGAAAAAATGTCCTTATCTGTTCTGTACAACACAAGAAAAATATAAGCACATTCATTTTGTATGAAAATATAAAATAATACAAAGTTGGGCTCCAACTAACGATTATTTTCATTATCGATTAACCTGCTGATTACTTTCTCGATTCATCGTTTGGTCTATAAAATGCAGCAAATGTCCGTCAACATTTCCCAGATCCAAAGGTGACGTCTCTAAAGTCCTTGTTAGATATTCAATTTACTACCAAAGAAGACTAAGAAAATACAGAAAATATTTCAGAACAAAAAATTGTTACGGGTACATTTTTCTGTCAATCGGCTAATCAAATAATGGTTTCAGCTCTAATACAATGAAACATCAATATAGACAAATATAACTGAGGATAAAACTTTTTCTTGTTTTACCTTGTACAAATTGAGCACAAACATATGTCATTTCTGGCTTCCATCTTTTTGTGGTGAAAAACAATTGTTATCACGCAGTGGATGGAATATTGTTCCATCCAGGTGGTCAGAACAGGGGGATAAATGATCACCTGGTAATTATTTTGCAGAAGAATGGATGCTTAGCTCGTAAACTTTTCCGTGACTCGAATGTAATGACAAAACATAAGAGGCACAACCTGGGGCTACACAAAATCAGGTCTTAATGGGTGTTATTTCCATCTAAGGGTTTCTCTTTCATCTTTCTTGATATTTATCAACTGAAAAGACTCAAATGTTTTATGTATGGGTGTATTTACTTTTAAGTCACCAGATCTGGCAGCATATTTCTATCACACCTTGTAACGAAGACATGATATTGTATGGGTTTATGTGTTGGACAAACCTGCCTTTTTATCATGCCTACACCTTTAAAGGGATAGAAGTCAATTCCCAAACATAACCTCTGTACCCCTCTGTTTTTTTACAGATGATGCTCAAATCAACATGGTAGTTACCTGCACCTCTGACTGGCAAGCAAGAACATCTAGTCAGATTTAAGAGAACCACTGCTAAATTTGGATATTATTTAGTCATTTGGCATCATATTTGCTTCTAAGCATGGGCCCTTAACTTCCACAGCCACCAGGATACATTGTTACGCTTTTCCTTCAGCTGTTGTGTGACGAATTGCCAGCAGAGTTCCACTGTACCACCTACTACACTACTTACTGTACAAGCTCGCAAAGCCTTGTCAGGATGTTTTCGGCGCTCAAGAAGCTGGTGGGGTCTGAGCCAGGCCAGCTCAGGGACAAGAACATCCCGGCTGGCCTGCAGTCGATGAACCAAAGTTTGCAGAGGCGCTTCGCCAAAGGGGTGCAGTATAATAGTAAGTGATGCAGCCAATCAGGTGAATTCTGTAGTCAAATATGTCTGTAACTTTTTTTTATTCAAAGTCCCCTTCCACTCAAACAAGATGTTTTTCTTCTTGTTCCTCTAGTTGAATGTTTGAGCTTCACTGTACAGAATGATGTGTGTGCAGAGTTTGACACATTGTTTTCACTTTCATCTGCTGAAAGTGGAAAGTTTCTATGTGCTCATTGAAAATCTGATTTTAAGAGGCGGGCCTACAAGCATGAACAAAGAACAAATGACAGAATTATAAGATATCAAAACATTCCTAACATCTACAGCCAGATGTACCTGCTTCCAAGTCATATAGAATCACTTTAAATGCAACCAATGAGACCAGCTCCCGGAAATTCAGGTGATTTTGCAACTTATTCCAAGCCGAGAGAGCAGCATACTTAAACGCCCTTTTTCCCAGTTCAGTACGGACTTTGGGGACAGTTAGTAGAAATATGTCCCGGCAACCTTATAAAATGTTGCCTCTTAGTTAAAAACTGTTTTTTGTTTTTTTTTACAAACTTAATATACAATCTCTTTTCCACTCAAGTGAAAATAGTCATCCGGGGAGATAGAAACACTGGGAAAAGCACTTTATGGCATCGACTGCAGGGCAAGAAGTTTGTGGAGGAGTACCTACCCACTCAGGAGATCCAAGCCACAAGTATCCATTGGAATTACAAAAGTAAGTCGAGCCAATTTGTGTCATTACTGAACATTATGTGATTTTATCACCACTGCTTTGGTTCTGTTCCTATTTTGGTGACTATTTGACATTTGCTGTTTGTGCCTCGGTGGTTTATTTCAGTGGCTCCATATCAAGGTAAAAAAATAGAGCGTTTAGATTAACTGATTTTTAGAGTAGGTGTCCTGTATTTGTGTTAGTCGTTCCATATACCAAGTAGCAAACCTTTTCCCACCTCTACTTCTTCTAGTGTTTTAGTTACTGGATCCACATTGACAGCCTGTACGTTTGAGTTATTTCCCTCTGTGGCCCAGGAACATGAATAATGAAAACACCCTTTCTGTTTCTCTCAGCTACTGATGATGTGGTCAAGGTAGAGGTGTGGGACGTGGTGGACAAAGGTGAGTGTTGACCCGCGTGCCAGTTAAAGAACCAGACTTTCCACTGTGGCTCACCTAGCTGTAAGAAGTGACATCTTTCTCTTCCTGCTGCAGTCAAGCTGCGACAGTATTTCATGACATTAGACAGACGCATGGTTGCTTGTTTGTCTTTCTGTCCTCAGTGTTGATGTTGTCTTTTTTGCACCTCTCTCGCACTCATCTCAGGCCAAAAATATCCTCTCCCCGAAGGTGTAGGTGAGCACCACTATAGTGTGTAGAAGTTGAACTTGCTTTGTCGTGGGTTTGCCCAGCCTTGCTCCACTCTTATCTGAATGTCAATAGTCTCAAGGTTTGGCTATTCCCAGGTTTGCTGCGTGGCTACATTTCCGAGTTTGGCTGAGTTTTCTGCTGTGTTTAGCTAGAGCCTGAGTGTCTGCACCGTGTAAGCCATGACTTAATGCCAGGTGTATTTAAAGGATAATGTGTGCTGAAATTATGCTTTTCCATAAGAAAAGCAGGTGTGCTGCTCTGCTTGCTTCACTCATTCTAAACTAACGTAAAGCAGCAAACTAAGTTGTAGATTGTGATGGTTTTTTTCTTTTCAGCTCATCTAACACTTGTGATTTCTTGTTCTTTCAGGCAAAGGCAAAAGGCGTGGAGACAATTTGAAACTGGAGAATGAGCCTCAAGAGGTGATTATCACATGACTGTCATGTGTTGAGGAGAAAAGGCTCATTTATAGCATGTGGCTCAGTGATGGAATTGGCCAGATGTCTTACAGAGTGTAAATGATCAAAAATATAAGTTGTCAAAATATAAGCATTGTGTTTCTTTCCTGTATCATGTGATTAATAGCTTTTGTTTGTTATGAATGTATGCGTGTTCTAGTCCGATGAGGTGGCCCTGGATGCAGAGTTCCTGGATGTGTACAAGAACTGTAATGGAGTCATCATGATGTTTGACATTACCAAGCAGTGGTAAGAGCCGTCGGCCTGAGTTTCTGTCCTAACACTGTCTCATCAGTGAACTCTAATGCTACAATATGCATGGGCAGATTAGGTTTCAGTCGGTCTGCGTGTGGCCGTGAAGCCGAGAGTTTCCACTGTTGGATTTTGTTCCCCTTCAAAGGCAAAAACCTTCAAAGACATTTCAACATTGCTATTTTGGGCATCATGTCAGAGGGAATAGATTTGTTTTTTTCTTTTTTTAAATAATAGCATGTCTTGCCACATTAAGGGACATGATGCACCAATAGGTATTGTTGTTTGTTTGTTTCTTGTTGTGCCATGCTGGTGTACTTTCCTTGTAGTAACAGTATTGGTATCACTTTCAGTATTTATTCATGCCAATCTCTCAGGCGTACATTTGAAACATTTTTCTAGTTCAGCACATACAGTAAATACTTGCTGATTTGACACTTAAAGGATGAGGCTGGTGATATTCTATATTTTTCTTATTGTCAACAAATCTCATCAACAGACCGAAACCATCAATAAATGTATCCTACTAAGTATCCAAAGCCTGATATATCCTTCCTCTGTGCCACAGAGCTCCATTGTTGTCCAAAAACACATCAGTGAGCCACACTGTTGCACTGGCTGACATGTTCCTTCATTACCATGAACACATACACTGTAGTTTATTGTGACTCAATCCCACACACACCGTGCTGCTGTCTGAAATACTCACTAGAGCACCAAATGTGTTTTAATCCACTGCTGAAAATAGTTCCCATCAAATGCACCACGTCCTCCTGTTTGAGGAACGTTAAACTATAGTGCCCAGTTCTTATTAAAAAATGAAAGAATACATCAGTGAGACGTTTTTAAAGAGTTACATCTTCAGTGGGAATCAATGAGAGCCACAGATGGGGTAGAGAAGCCAGAGAGTATTGAGATACAGACTAACATATTGTTGGTTTTGTTCTTTCCATGGGATTTGTTGACAATAAGAAAATCCTGTCAATGTTCTAATAAAGGCCCTCAACATTGAAGACTATACCCTGTTGTGCTGTTACAGGCACTGATGTGATACTTGGTACAGATTTGTACAGTATGTGCAAATATTGAACCTTCTTGCCTTAAGACCCGTAAAGTCCACCATCAGTTATTTTATAGTCACAGCAATCAACAACAGCAGTAAGATATTTCATTGTAATTCTATTATTTTTAAACATCTGCACAAAATGCGTAACTGTCCAAACTTCTGGCATGTAATCACTTAGTAAACTTGAAATTGTGCAGAATGATCAAAAACATTATTTTAAGTAGCTACATTTTGATATGTGCAGATTTAAACAAACTTTAGAGGGAAACCTATTAGATTTTCAAATTAGATGCCTTAGTAGTGCATATCTGGGTCTGAATTAAGAAATAAATTAACATAACATTTTTATAAACAAGATTCCTAATTATACCCATTGATGGGACTGTCACATCGCATTTTACTTTCATGATTTCGTGTATCTGACCTGGTTGGCCTTTTAATATGCGGTCAATCTGCCCAACTTAATTTTTTAATATACCTTTTCTTAATATACCTTTCTGAAACATTACAACTTTTATTGTTTTTGGTAAGAACACAGAACTGCAGTAACCTGTTCATTGGTGCCGTTCAGTTTTGATGTATGTTTGTACCCGTTAATGTCTTCAAAAGCTAATGTACCTCTGTAAAAGTGGTGTCTTAGATAAATATAAGTATCTTGACCATCTTAAATAAATTGTAAGCAACAACAAAAATTCAAGCATGCTAATATGGAGAAATCTTTAAATCCCTCCATTTCATCCTCCACTGAACTGAGCCTTCCTTTATGTTTTCTTGTGATGATCTGTGTGATTTTGTCAATTGCAGGACTTTTAGCTACATCCTGAGGGAACTGCCCAAAGTACCCACCCATGTGCCGGTGTGTGTGTTGGGAAACCACAGGGACATGGGTGAGCACCGCGTCATCCTCCCTGATGATATAAGAGACCTGATTGCTGGACTTAACAGGTAAAGAGCAACACTTTAGCTAAATGGTCAAATGTTAGGAATGGAAAGTTACTGTATTTGAAAGTCATTTCTCAGACCTGGTATCTACATCTGTGGAATCTGATTTAAAGGTGGAGTTTGAATGTGAAAGTGATCATGTGGATGTATCTTTAAGGCTGCATGGAGCTAAATCTATCATTTATCGGGTGGACACATAGATGACTAATGAATGGTAATGCTGCTCTGTGTGTGCTGGATGTGTAGAAGGACAATTGTTTCCTAACACATTCACCACCTTAATAAAGTGATGATATGTCAGATGTTTTTAAACCTTTCTCTGCTGCCCTCAAGTGGCTTGAAAATGAATGAATGCAGCTTTAACATGTTTACAATCTTAACCTTGTTATAATGAAGAGGATTACTAGGGACATACAGTACAAATATGCTGCATATGTTGGATTTGTCATGAAAGATAACTAGTAATTGTTGTGTTTTACAGACCAATGGGAGCATCTTACATCCACTATGCTGAGTCCTCAATGAAGAACGGGTTTGGCTTGAAGTATCTGCACAGGTTTTTCAACATCCCCTTCCTGCAGCTACAGGTTAGTTTTCACGCCTCGTATGTCATCATTAGTATCATCATTCTTTTATTTTTAATTTGTTTTTCCACCCTGTAAACAGTACTGGTTAACAGGATTTTAATTTGAAAAAATAAGATTGCTGTATTATTGTAACATTCTTTCCAATCATGCTTTCGTACAGCGTGAATATGAAGGCTTAATCTGAGCTCCTGTTCAGTCATTCATGTCAGGTGTGTGTGCGTGTGCGTGTGTGTGTGTGTGTGTGTGTGCGCGCGTGTGCATGTGCACGCGCAGAGAGAGACCCTCCTGAGGCAGCTGGAGACCAACCAGCTGGACATGGATGCCACCTTGGAGGAGCTTTCTGTCCAGCAGGAGACTGAAGATCAAAACTATGAGATGTACTGCCTCCTTTTTTCCCTCTCTCTCTGCTAGCATTGCGTAGTGTAGATCCCCTAGAGAAACATGAACCAAAGCTTTTTCCTCCACAAGTTTCTGGTGCGCACCAGATTAGTATACTGTGTGCACCTGATGCTTTCTGGTGAGCACCAGAAACTGGTCCACGCAGGGACTCTGTGTGCTGAGGCTGGGAACACACTATAGACTGTAACTGTGCTTCCATCCAGCTGTTGAGTTTTACACCGATTTATGAAATGTTGTGTCATTTGGGTACATTTCCTTCAGCTAAGTTTTTATTGTTATTGTAAGAATAAAGATTCAGCTAATGTTGGCTATATGTTGTCAGAAGACACAACAATTCAAACATGTAAAGGTGGCAGTGGATAGACTTACATGTACTAAGAAGTACTTTAAAGGTAGTCGACGCTGAGTCTGCAAAATCATTGAACTAACAAAGACAACTTCCTTTGCAAAGTTCTTGTCATGAGTTCCTCTTAAAAAACAGAAGTTGTTTTCCCCATGTTCTGTATTTCTTTGTGTCTAATAGCATAGCTAATATGCATTTATTTGAGTGATTAGCTTGCTTATAGCGCAGTATGATGTCAAGACAGTTGAAATATTCATGATGACTTTTGCTGAATCAAGAGCAGCATTTACACTCCTGGCCTCAGATATTAGTGCAGGTGAGTCAGAGTTTATTAACCCTCCCTGTTGTCATCTCTGCAGTTTCCTGGAGAACTTGGAATCTCGTAGTAAGGGCTATGGCTCTCCTGGTCCAGCCAACGGTCAGAGTCCTTCCTCGGGCTCCCAGTCCCCCATCGTCCCTCCCAGTGGTGCCTCCACAGGCAGCTCCAGCCCCAGCACTCCTCAGCCCCCTATTCCCTCCCAGGTGCTTCCACAGTCCCCGTCTGTGTCCGCTGCTTCCCCTCCACCTCCCTCAACAGCAGTTAACGTGACAGCTTCACCTACTGTTGAGTCAAAGCCATCGGCCCAGTCTCCCGAACACCTTCAGTCCTCAACTGCAGCCGGAGCGTCAGCCCCCCAGAAACGCAGCTTCATGTCCCGCTGGTTTGGTTCATCTGCTGCTGAGACTTCTGCTTCTGGACCAGGTGAGATTTCTCGAGCAGTAAACACTGTGGACAAATCTATAGCAGGCATATCAGAAAGGCATCTGGATGGTTGACACACAGCATGAATACCTGCAGATTCATTTGTACAGTGCTGATTATTTGGTGCAGCATACATTTAAAAATGTCAGTGTTCACTGTACTGTCTTTATTTTGAAATGTAGGTACACATAATCTTTTCAGCAGGCCTTAGCGGAGATGGAACAGCAAGACTCTGTCGCCACAGTTTAAACAGCATACATATTTATTACATATTATATATTGTTTGGTTTATGTAGTTCCTATATTGGACCTCCATTATATGATGTGAATATATCATATAATGAATGATATGATTATAACTGTTGGTCACACAGACCAGGAGCCAATCATCAGCAAGTGGCCACATATATACATATACAACACCCTCTATGCTTAGACCCCATTTCGGATAAGGAAAAACTCCCCAAAAAACCCTTAAACAGGGAAAAAATGGAAATAAGCTCAGGAAGAGCAGAAGAGGAGGGATCCCTCTCCCAGGACGGACAGACAGGAAATAGGGACAGACAGACATGTATGTAATTGCAGTGGTTTGCGACTAGTGCAAGAACCATACAGAGGCCCTAACTCAGCTCTTATCTGTTGTAAATCACAGTTAAGTGGGCTCTTAAGGGAGTATTGTATTACAGATAAACATAATGGCTCCAGAAATATTTGTTTCAGATGTAAATGTAAAGTCTATGGCAAAAAGCAATGAAGTCCAAACAAAGGTAGCTCTACAGTACAAATGATTTCTGACTGTGAGTCACTAACTAATGTTGATAATTAAATATAGCTATTTAGCCTCTTTCAGACCTTGTTACGTAAATGTGATGACAGTTGTACGTGTCTGTCTTACTCCTGAATAAACAAGTCACTTTTATGTAAAAGTCATGATGGTAATCTCACTGAGTCAGACCTGGTGGGTGTGCTAACCCCTTTTGTTTGCAGTGTGAAACAAAAGGGGGTTGCACACCCTTTTTGACAGGTCTTAATTACTGATGTTTTAACTAAATGAATCGCAACATGCGATCTGAAATACTGTTGAGATTAACGTCTGTTTTGGAGAATGACATGAGTTTCTGACTCAGTGGTGGACATTTACCAACATACAGCATTGCTGGTGAGATAATGCTGTAACGGTGGTACTCATTTTGTCCATAGCACTTACTCATACATGATTCAGCATGACTCAGCCAGTTAGAAAGATTGCAGCTATCATTAAGTTGTTGGCCAGGTTTTTTGACAAGCTTTCTTCTAAAGCAGTTAGGGGGTTAGCCAATAGCTAGTGTTTGTCTGTTTCAAACTATAATTGTAAATAGTAAACTTTTATTTTTAGATGAGCTTTTGAATGGATTGTCCAGCCGTAACTGAAACGTACCAAGTCCATAGTAAGTAGTCACAAGATTCGAGGCTTAGCCCTCGAGAAATGCAGAGCTTTTAAAATGATCAAAGGACTGGCTGCTATTGGAATGTCATGTGATTTCACTCTTTCACTGGCAGCACTGTGATGGGAGCTTTTTAATGTTAAGGTGTACATTTGAATAAAGTTAATTTATTTGATAGTTACTCACATAAATCGGGCTCTATGTTTTCCTCAGAGGACCCCCCTGCACCCGTGTGTCCTGCTAAGGTTCAGAGTGTGGATGATTTTGTGCCAGATGAGAGACTGGATAAAAGCTTCCTGGAGGACAGCCTGCCCTCGAAGACCAAGGTGCCTCAGCCTGCACCAGCTCCGGCTGTGGACAGCGACAGGTGAGATGTTTACGGATATTTTTGAGTCATCTTGGTAATCATTTGGGATGAAGAAGTTAGTATTTGTTGATGTCCTACATTTGATCTTTTTTACACTCTGAAACAAGCCTTCATGTGGATGAGAAACAAAGCTTTATTCATTGTATTCTTTTTGAGAATAAAATGTGTTTACTTAAAACTTTTCTGATCCGACATAATATACGAGTTATATTTATCAGAGTTCTGTGCATTTAAAAAGGTGCATATGTACATTCGATGTCACTGAGGTTCTGGTTTCAACCACGCCAGCTGTTCCAGTAGAGCTGCACAGTAGCCCACATTAGTAGACCCTCTCCCAGTGACTATGTTACATGGCCAAAATATTCAGTTTTTGCCCTTATTCTGAAAAAGACAATATTCCTACTAAGCTGTTTACATGACTAATGAAAATGAATATTCCACTAATATTCCCGTTTACATGCAGGCTTGTTCGACCATGCGAACACAGCCTCCCTCTTTCATTCGTCCAACCACCTTCTTGAAAAGGTCGGCGTTATTTGATATTGATATTTGCGCATATCTAGAAACCTGTTGATATCCAAGTCTTTCATAATGTTTAACAGTAGGTGTTTTTCTACTTCTGACCAGAAATGTGGGCTTTTCTTTTGTGCATGCATCTCTACCCTGGCCTTGCAAACTGTTGGCTAGTTGGTTCGTTTACAACACACAGAGCTGACTGTAAACATGCAAGAGGCCTTGTGTCACAAACTGTGGTAAAAACCCCAACTGAGACGCATATTTCGAATGTGCTGTATACATGTCCAAAGAATGCTCCTAAAACCTGAATAATATCAGCATATCCCACATGTCTTAATCTGAAAATGCTACATTCGGAAAAAGGCCTAATTTGGAAAATCCATATGGAATATGCTGTTTATATGACCCATATCAAATTCGGAATAATAGTGGAAAATTAGTGTGCATGTAAACATAGTCAGTGATTAAAGGTAAAAAGACAGTTTTCCTGTTCTTTTTCTGTCCCAGTGATGGTGAAGACAGAGGAAACCCCATGGTGTCCGGCTTCCAGGACGAGCTCGATCCTGACGACACCGTGCCCAGTCTTCCCCAACCTAAGACTCTGCCCCTCGGTAAAGATATCACTCTGACTAGTGACGAGGAGGAGGGAGTACCAGCAGCCCCCACTGTCACACAGGACCAAGACCTGGACAGTGAACCTGAGCTGAAAACGTAAGTCCTTTCTCAGAATGACATGGCCTTGAACCCCCAGAATTTAGCAGATCATAGAGTCTCAAATACATGTCGTGGTATTGAGGGTTGATGTCCATGTCGGCAACCTGGCAGGGATTTTAGATAAGAAACTTGAATGTTCACCACTGCTGCAGCAAAAGATCATACAGATTAGAATAGGAAATTTGAAGTCAACAAGTTAAGAACGTGAAAAATTTGTGAAAGAAGTGTAAAAACATACAATATATGTGGAATAAAATACTAATATATTATAAGGTAAACAAATCTTCCATATCTCTCTATTTCAGGTCTGTGATCCACATCACAAAACCAAAGGTGGCATCTAAAGTTGCAGAGCCCAGAGGCCAGACCGCAGCACCCATCTCCCTCACTTTAACTCCAGCAGCAGAGCAGCCGGCCCAACACCACAGCAAGAAGAAGGGGAACACGCCCAGAGCTGACGACTCCGATACAGACCCCGAGGCCCCTGTAGCCCAGCAGATGCTCTCGTTTGTCATGGATGACCCCGACTTTGAGTCTGAAGCATCAGACACACCAAAAATAGTGAAGGTAGAGTAGAACAGATTTACCATCCCAGCAGATTCCCTCTGAGGTAAACTCAGGTCACAGCTCTTTTTACTGCTGAACGCCTGAGCTTTTAACGTAATTGTTGGATTTTAGTCAGGTATTTTTATTTGTCAGTCATTCAGTCAATCTCACAGCATGATACAAAAATAATTCTGACATACTGGCTAGTAGTACTAAAGACTTTTTCATTGCACTTCTGTCAGAAGCCTTTGTTTTTCTCTGTTTTGGAAAAATCGAAACATTTGTTTTTGGCTGCCGTGTTCTTCCCAGGATACATTTCCAGTCAGAGATGAGCTTCTGTCTGACCTCTCTGATGATGACATGCAGTTAGCCAAGGTGCCAGAACCTCTGAAGCCCACTGTGATCTCCTTCAAACACAAGGACGATACCGACCTGTTTGGCCTCGGCATCCAAGAAGAGGCTCCCGTAGCCAAGGAGAGCAGCGAGGAGCAGGAAGGCAAGTCAAGAAATATCTGTCGATGTGTCTTTCTAACTCTTCTAATTCATACAAGTGTCCACAAATGAGCTGTTGCTATTGTTCTGATGAGTAACACATATGATCCTGAGGGAAAGGACATTTAGGAAAGTGTCCACCACTGGCTAAATGTCTTTTTTTAGAACCAGAAGTTGGTCTATGTGTTCCACCCTTTCTGCTTCAACACTAGTACCAGGGAAATCCTTTGTTATCTACCACGGCGCAAGGCTGCAGACCTTTTGAAATCAAAAAGGATATGTACCGAGATGTTTTCTTGACCCGATCAGAGTTGTCAGAACGTTTTGTAAAGCAGTTGTTGGCCAGCTCGTTCACTAGTGCTGGAGTTCAATCCTCCACTTCACTAACATCAGTCTCTGTGTGTTGGTGAACAAAACATTCACAAAATACTTCACCCATGTCTTGCAAAGCTAATTATTCATTTATTAAATCCGAACACTTGCCTTCTTTGAAGTCCGGGTGCATCACGGTGCTCTCTGCCTTTTCTATTCCCTCACATTTAACAACATATTACTTCTGGAATCTATGAATTGATTCAGAATTGTAGATGATAAGAGTTGGGATATATGTGAATCCCCAATTCTCCTCGCCTTATTATATGTACAGTCACTCTTTATACTAACAATTGATTCCGGTTCCAGTCTGTTATGCTGACTGCAAGAGCAGTTCATTGGATTTTTCCACAAAAAAATCTAATAATTCTGTCCTCAAGACAACATCACGCTCACTCCAAGAAATGGTGATTATCCAGGTATTACATACTGTTTCTGGTGGTCATCCAGAATGAATAGAACCATAGTAACAGTTATTAAAAATGACATTGGGAGTATGATGCCTGCATTTGAATGCATTTTTTAATATTTTATGTTTTGAATCATTGGATATTCAAGAAATAACGACATATAAAGTTTCTCCTTTTATAATGTTTTTCAAATGGTAAAAAAATGGGATTAATCTATCAGTTATTGGCCACTTCATTTGTACATCACCATAAGGCTGCTGTTAAGTATCTGCTCCTCTTTCAGAGAAAGAAAGCAAACACTCCTCCAAAGAAAAGAAGAAAAAGAAGAAGAAAAGCAAAGAGGTAAAGTTGTTGTTGTTGTTGTTCATATCATATACTGTAAGTAGTAACATGTCTACAAAACAGTAATATCAATACAATATATCGTGTTCTTCCGTTTTACAGGAGGATGAAAAGAGCAAGAAGAAACACAAATACAAGAAAAAGGAAAAAGACGAAGCTGCTGCAGTAGACGAAAAAAAGAAAAAGAAATCCCGGACCAAGAAAACAGAAGTAGACGAGTTGGAGGATTTTCTGGGTGGAGGAGCAGCATCGATCAAAAGAGATGATGGTGATTATGAAGAACTATAAAAGCTGCTGTTTTATTAGGAAATGGAGCCGCACAACAGCAGCGAGGCGCGTGGTCGTTCAAAAAAACCTCCTGGTTCCTTGACTTGTATGTGCATAACGCAGCATCTCCAAGCCATACGCAATACACAAGGCTACCAACGACACCCAGGTCAAAAATAACCAAGGACTGTGGTACCTGTATGTTCCTTCTGATTGATTTCCCCATCTGCACTACTGCTCTCACTTCCATTTGAACCAATAAGAAACGGCGAGGAGACCCACGTGTACTGTAGTAAGTCGTGACATTCAAATTTGATGATTGGTGTAGCTACAAATTGGCTCTTTGTACTTTGACATGATTGAATATGTTGGTTTAATACTTTCTTTGATTTGATACACTCTGCAAGTGATCCACTCCGAATCAGCTGCTGTAAATAGGGTTACCATTTTGTCTGAATGTTTGTGGGTGTAATAATCGAGAGCATGCTAAAAGTGAAACCTGACTCCTTAGAGACTCCATAGTGTTCTGTCTTTTCTTTCTTTCCTCCTTGTTGGCTTAAATGGTTAATGGCAGATTTAGTCTTGTGTCTCTAATTATGAACACTGAAGAAGAATTCAGAGTGAGTTGATTTAAGAATTTCGCCCATCACCAACAAAGGAAATGACTTTTCACTCTTGGAGTACGTCCACACTAAGCCGGCTGAATTTGAAAACATTTTCGCTTTGTTTTGGCCTCCATCCACACTTAGCTAGCCAGTCACAGCAAGAATGCATGACTCTGATAGCCTGATCTGACAGTGACCATCTTGAAAGACAAAAATATTGTTTAATCTGATCCTGGCATTACCCATTTCCCTGGCTTTTCAGTGTGGATGGAGATCTTCACAAAAATCCTAATGTGGACACGTGGTTTTCAAAGCATTTTCAAAATTAGCCATTTTAGTGTGGACGTAGTCTTGGGCTGCGGTTGAATAGTCTTTTTTGCTCAGGAAGGTTCCTAACTGAGTGAAATGACCCGGAAGTATTTTAAGTGGCAGCCATGATAAGAGCAAGTAGAATTCTCTAAATGCTAAGGAAAGGTGCTTCAATGCTTCCTTTCATATCTCCTTTAGCATAGGGTACACTGGACCATCCTTTACCAAAGGAGAGGAGATGAACGCCGGCCCACAATTCTTTGCGGCAGCAACATTTAAAGTTTAAAGTGCAGTGGGGTTCTCTTAGCACC
Organism: Macquaria ambigua; assembly: GCA_008360985.2. Taxonomy (NCBI): domain Eukaryota; kingdom Metazoa; phylum Chordata; class Actinopteri; order Centrarchiformes; family Percichthyidae; genus Macquaria; species Macquaria ambigua. The sequence continues at coordinate 188,897 of VMKM01000974.1, forward strand.
GCAGTCATCTTTTCCTAAGTCCTTATGAATTCTCCTTCATCTTTCCTTGACCTCATGACGTTTTCCATCAAGGTCAAGGACAAGTGTTTAGGAAAAGACACAGGACGCAATTTGTTTTGACTATTTGACCGCAGCCTTGGTGTGAAACTGACAACAGCCACTAGCCCAGTGTGGGCTTTTATCACCCCCTGAAGCCACTTGGGCAAGTCATCACTGGTGATCTTAGGATTTCACTGGTCAAAATAGCTGGTACAAGTTACTTTCCTGCCCTGTTGGCGCACAACTTAATGATTCATTTAATGGCCACCTTTGACATACAAATTATCTAAATGTTTTCTGCAGTTGCCTTAATGGAGGTTACTACAAGGGAATGATGTGCCGCTATCCTCATGAACCATTTTTAAGTGTTCTTACTGTAAAGTGTTAGGTAGCTCGGTTGGGTTCAGAATGTTGTCCTTGCTTTTTATTGGTGAAACATAATCTATCATCCTTAAAGTTATAAAATTGCAGTGAATCAGGACTTTTGTTTGTCTTTTGTTTTTGTTTGATTGGACAGCAAAACACCATCCTTATAAAGGAGTATTATGGAATTATGTTAATATTTCTCTGTAAGTAACATTTCTAGGATTTTCTCATTGTTTTATCCTTGTTATTTATTGCTTCTATTTTGTTTTGTCACTAAATGTCAGGATTTTGTTTGTGTGATTTGTGCTGAACTGTCCTCAACAGTCAAACACATGATGCAGCTTTTTATGGGTTACAGTTGTTCCCATTTCCTAACGTTTCCCTGTAATACATCCTCCAATGGTTTACTTCTACTGCTTTTAAGGACATGTTTGTGGTGATATGAACTGCTAAACCTTTCCTGCGTTATTTCTTTTGTCCAATGCCTCAAATTGCCTGCTCATGATAGACGGAGATGACGTGCAGTATCTTCCATAAATTGCATCACAGAATTGTTTCAAATAAGTGAAGCATTCTTGCATCTAAGAGAAATAATGTGTATTTTTCGACATGTTTTGACAACGATTTCATACAGTTTCCATCTCCCATACACATATGGTTGAACTCTGTTGGTTTACAAAGAAATTATGTTTGATATTCCAAAGTTGAAACTATGCAGCATTGATCCTGAATACTGTATGTTCTTTTTTTTTTGTCTTTTGTCATGTGATTGAGGATAAATGCTGAAAGCACAGTTTCAAGCAAAGCATGAGACTTAAATGTACAGCAAGAAAAGAATGTATAAAGTATATAAATAAATCTATACATTTGAAGAGCTTTGTTCCAAAAATGATATATACACCATGTGGAAACAATGTCACTGAAATCCTATAAAGTGATGCTGACAGGACAGATCCAATTGGGGAAATGATTGTAAAATTCTGCTGTCTAAAGTAATGACATTTCTGAGAATGGATATGCACTTTTTTCCAAATGGATGTGACATTTTGGAATGAAACCCTTCATTTATTTTTCACCCCATGACATGTTCCATCTTTACACTATGTGTGAGTTTGCCTATGTTTGGTTTGTCCAATAAATGCAAACTTATTTCTTCATAAAGAACAGTTCTTGTCTTTTTTTTAAAAAAAAAAAAAGGATTTCACCCTTGAAACAATTTGCACACCATGAAAAAAACACCTTGGGTGATCCTGTGTATGTCTTTGCCAAAAGACTTGCAAAACAACTTCACTAAACAGTAAAGCAAGTCACTCCTGTGTCCTTGTTTTTCTTTAAGTCTCTTAATGAAGCCAGAATATGATGGCATGTGAGACTCCTTTGATCATTTCCCTCATCACTCCAACTCACAGAAAGATGCTGCATTCTCATACTGTGGATCAGCCAGAGCTCTGCTCACAGTAACACCACCATAAGTCTCCTCTGCCTTCTAAAGAAAGAAAAGAAAAAGATGTTACACTAGTTGCTCTCAAGCAATCCATGATGTTCTATTTTCAATTTTTAAAATGTTTTGTTGCATGAAAACTGGGCAGTGTTGTACTTACAAATGTGTTTTGTTGTTGCTGTGAAAGAAAGATTTGAGAGTTTAGTTCATGTCCTCATCATGTGAATTGGTCATATTTACAGTAATCTGCATTAAAGATAAACTGTCAGCCTCCTCAAGATTTTAGTATCCACAATCATTCTAAGGAGAGAAACATTTGCTGCCTGTTCTGTTTGTGGTATTTGTACGTTTGCTTTTGATCTTTGTATTCCTTACTGTTTGCTGTCTATAATGTGCTCAAGTCAGATATAGTAAAGAGGAAGAAAAGCACTTTTTTAGGTGACAAAGCATCAAAAAATGTCTACCCAGACAGATACTGTTATCTGTCTTTGTGCTCAGGGGTTGGTTGTATCATATTATCTTATCACATAAAGAACTGGTTTAACAACTTGTGCCCAGAAAGAGTCTTATCGTAACTCATCTTAATAATAACCTGTGAGAAGGTGGATTTTTTTCACAAAGGGTGTTTGGTGCCAGTCTGCTCAACATTGTCAGCCTGCTCAACATTGTCAGCATAGATGGATTTTCTCTGCCAAATTCTTGAATCTCGGGCTTTTATTTTGAAAAGCTTGTGAGTCAGTATCGAGTGCTCTCATTGGCTCCTCTGTCAGCCAATGAAGGAAACTATTGTACGCACGTGTTCCTATCTCCATGTGAGTAGTGCTTGCCTGCTAGTTAGCTACTAGCTAAAGAAACATCATGGTAAGTTGAAAATGTTTTATGAGCATTAACGTCTCTTAATAGCTTGGTATGAAATATACGCTGGCGAACTAGCTAACTTACGAAGTTTCATTCGCAACCTAGCTAACGGTAGATTCATGAGCGCTTGATAATGCTCATTGAATGTAAACATTAGCTACAGTCTGGTCCACAACTTGATAAAGGTTGCTGAAGTTTGAGAAATCGATTATGTATTGTGTAGTGATACGTTACCATAGCTAATTTAACGTAGTCAGCTAGGCATATATCTCTTGTGTATGGAAATAGCCCCTTTGGGGATTGGCACAAAAAAGACACAGAACTGCTTTTAAAAAACAGGTTAATCACATTAGCTTATTCTTAGAAACCCGCATTTCTCGTAAAACATGACTAATCCAGATATTTCCTTTATTATCAAACGTTACACTTGCATTCAGCATTAACTTGGGTCCAATTCGCCAAGCAGCACTTCCTTAAAATAGGTGTCAACTTTAGGACAACTCCCACTGCTGAAGAGATGTGAATTAGAGAACGCAGAAGTCAAAATATTACCATTTCGCATGTAGCTGTTGAATTGAAAAGTGGTTGCTTATTATTAAGTAATGCCATATGAAGTGTTCAGCATGTTTTAAGTACTTAAAACGCAATACTTAACATTTTAGATCGATTTCACCACCATCCAACGTTAGTTCTTAAAAATGTAAAATGAACACATAATGATACCGTTTTTTATGGCCCTAGCATGCTTCTGAACCAAGCCTATCAAAATGACATAGGTGTATTAGGAGCCTGCATCTCTTTGCTTGGGATCATTTGGTGTAATGTTCTTGATGTAATGTTACTACAGCTTCGTCGAGAGGTGAGATTGAGGCGGGAGTACCTATACAGGAAGGCACAGGAAGACAGGCTTCGAACAATAGAGGAGAAGAAACAGAAGCTGAAGGGCGCACTTGATGGTAGGATGGCATGATCATTATAAGTTCCATTTTCCCTGCTGCATTTTGTATAACAAGTGGTCAGCAGTGCAAATGATCCTACCACAAATCCTGCTATAACACATGCTGTTGTTTTTTTTCTCTGCAGAAAATCATCTTCTTCCAACTGAGGTACGCAAAGACGCACTGCAGCTACAGAAACTACTGGAGTATGACGATGAAGGGGCAGAAGGCAAGTGTTATTATTTCTTGCTATTACCAACAGCATCCTGTCTGATAATACCAATGTATCAGTGTTAATCCCATTTTGTTTAATCATATTTATTTATGTTGATTTCTTGGGTCTCGTCTGTGCAGGTGTCAGCTCGCACATGGATGATGAGTATAAATGGGCTGGAGTTGAAGATCCTAAAGTCATGGTCACCACATCCAGAGACCCCAGCTCCAGGCTCAAAATGTTTGCCAAGGTCAGGCCAGTTTCTCTGTAATGAATTGCTCAGTTAGGGCAGCAGACGGACCTAGAGGTTGTCAGGGTGACCAGCTGCTAGCACGATTCCTGAGCACAGAGAGAATGGTGTAAACTAGCCGCGTAATGGTCCATGTATCACATACAGCTCATTGTTTTAGTGTCTCTGAGCAGGGCATTGAAACTTAAGCTACCGGCAGCTTTTCACACCCCACCCATGATGAAATGTATATGTGCGTGCTGTGTGGTTGGATATCTGCACTAGACGCAATTGTAACTCAGCCAGTCTGGTGACACTGAAAATGACAGTATTCAACATTTATGGCAACACTTTATTTGTTTAGTCTGTAATTTCCAAATAATTTAAGAAAAGGTTTCCTAAAAAGAACTATGTATTGTTGTTGCTTTTACTAATTATAGAGAAAATGGAGATGGTGTATCAATTGGTACACTTCCAATTAATTGCTAGCATCACCTAGAGTCTTTTTTGTCACTCTGACATGTATAGAGAACAAAGTTTCCAATATTAAATAGATAATAAAAGAATGCTTACTTGGGGTTAAATTGAGCTGCTCTTTAAAGGAAAAAAAACATAGACTGTATATAAAGATGGACGACACGTCTCCACTTCCTCCCACTGCACAAAAATGAAGCCAAAATATTCCAGATACGGGAGCTGCCATCTTGTGCTGCTGACATCATTTGGAGCCAGAACAAGGATGTATTATATGAACTGAATACCGGACCCAAAGATGGCGTCTATTCAGTCCAATGAGAATTGCTCGCCAGGCGCATATGCCAAAAAAGTTTCTAGCTTCCAGGTTTACTTCCGGGTTATACGGCTAACTGAATATGCGCAGTAGTGTTTCCCCCCAGCTGGCCCCGCTCGGCCCATGGACTTTACATTGTGATGATGTCACAGATTTTCAAACACTTTTCTCTGCTCGAGGAAAGTTTTACAAATATAAAACCTCCATGGATCAAAAATGCATAATCGAAAGAGTCATAATCGACCTTGTTTGCAGTTGGAGGTGTCCTGTCAACAGTTTTACAGACGTCTCTTTTACAATGGTGGTCTATGGGGAAAATGCTTTTTTGGCCGATTTTGGGATTTTTTCACTGCAATACCGCGAGTGGCCACTGGAAAAAATTGGAAGCAAGGCTGAGCGGCAGCACCGTATCCGGTTCTTATTATACATCCATGAGCCACACCCCCTTTTTATAGCATCAAATAACTAATTAAAACCAAACTTATTAGAAAGATTAACACTTGAACAAACATCAGTGTGATAAGAACTACCTAAAATAGAAACCGTCTTTGGGAAAAACTTATTTGACGTGTACTTTGACTTTTCAGTTTGGCCCATGTCCCATCCGCTAACATGGAGGGGGCGGGGTTTATGACCTATACTGCAGCCAGCCACCAGGGGTGATCCAGATGTTCACTTGCTTCACTTGTGGGGAGCTGTCATGTTTATATACGGTCTATGGAAAAAGCACACAATAACAGTACCAAATTACATAGTTCTTTCCAGGAAACTTCAATAGAAAGTTATTAGGAAATTATTCCTCACTTACAGACCTGAAAAATAAAACGTTACTACATTTAGTCCAGATTTTGTAAATATTCATTTTATTGACAGAATTTTACTTACTTACTTTGACTCAAACATCTTCCTCTTTAACTCTCTTTTCTTTATGAAAAAAATGAGAGGAAATATTGAAAAGAGAGTGGAGAATAACCTGATGTGTGTAACTTGTTACAGGAGGTGAAGCTGATGTTCCCTGGAGCCCAGCGCATGAACCGAGGAAACCATGAAATCGCTTCACTGGTGCGAGCCTGCAAAGCCAACAACGTTACAGACCTCGTCATCATGCATGAAACCAGAGGACAGCCAGGTCCGTCTGTTTACTCTTTTCTTTTTCTTAATTTTTAATATTTGTAACATTTGATTGGTTTCTGTGGCTTTGAGCAGGTAGTCCCTCTAGCTGTGTTACTACAGGGACCACATGAAGCAACCACTAAATCTTCTTGCTTTCTTTTTGTGAAATTTAATTGGCAGTGGCATCTTAAAGTCACTTTTTGATTGATGTCTATTAGCTGGGCTGTAGTTACCACTGAGAATACCGAGATCATGTTGAACTCATGACCCCAGTATTGGTTACGGTCCATCAGCACAATTATTGCATAATATCTTATTATTAAACGTCAGAATGTAAGCATGTTGTGTGTTAGCACTAAATTTAATGGCAATCAATTCAACAGTTATTGTCATACCACTCCCATGGCTAAATATATAACATTTTCCAAATGGTAAAAGGAAAATTGGAAAACAAGGTAAAATGTGAATTTTAAACAGAGTGCACCCTGTAATCAGAGTATTAATTTGAAAGTAAACTACAGTCAGTACAGAGAAACTGCAATTACTTTACTTTTTTTTTTTTTTTTTGTTCCTGTATATTTACAGATGGCCTGGTGGTGTGCCACTTGCCATTTGGACCCACGGCTTATTTCACACTTTATAACGTGGTAATGAGGCATGATGTTCCAGACATAGGCACCATGTCTGAGGCCTACCCCCACCTCATTTTTCACAACTTCACCTCACGACTCGGCAAGCGGGTGAGTGAGTGCTGGACCATGAACTGCGCACATGCTATTGATAATCTCTGTTACCACTTGTTTGTGCATACAATTAATTAATTCTGCTCGCACAGGTATCCAATATCCTCAAGTATCTTTTTCCAGTGCCAAAGGAGGACAGTAGGCGTGTCATCACATTCGCCAACCAAGAGGACTTCATCTCTTTCAGGTCAGTGTGAAAGGACTCCCTCAATGTAAATACCATGCAAACTTTGCATTATTTATAGCGTGGCCCTAAGAGCTCAACGCACATGCAAATTAAGAAAACATCTCACCAATTTGTGGCACACACAACAATGGAAACTGTTTCCAGGGGACACTAAAAAGTGATGCACAGAGCTGGGACACGCTTGTGTTGTTGTGGTTTGTGACTCATTAAGTTATTGAGGTCGGCTATCTGTAAGTGGTGTCGGAAAACGAGCTAAAATGTACATTTTTTTGTTGGACAACAAGCGTGTCCCAGCTGTGTCTGGGTGTGTTTGTCACATTTTCTTTCCCACTTTTTTTTTCATCGCAGTTTTTGTTGTCGTCTGTGTTTCTTGCAGTGTTTCTGTATTTTTGCGGCATTATTTCGAAATGCAGCGCATGTGTTTTGTCTATTTGCATGCGTTTTCTTAAATTGCAGTTATTTGAGGTAAACAGTACTAATGCATTTTTTTTTTATTACAGACATCACACCTACAAGAAAACTGACCACAAGAACATTGAGCTGACAGAAGTAGGACCCAGGTTTGAAATGAAATGTAAGTATTGATAGATAAAAAGATGTTAGCCTAGCTTAGCACTAAGACTGGAAGCAGGGGGGAAACAGTGTTGTAATTTATCATGAACAAAACTCAGGCGACTCTTGATGTATTGGTGACTAACTTGCTAGCTAACAAGATACAACATGTAAATATCACACAATATTGGTTGAAAGAGTTATCTTTTACGTTGTTGATGGAACTAGGCCGATATAATGATGTAATCCAGGAAGGGGGAGATTGAGGAATAGATCAATGAATTTGAGGGCTTATTAGGAGCTGAAACATTGCTCAGAAGTTTATATTACTACGAGACAGGATGTTAAAACTAAAAGAAAGTCATCAAATTAATGAGGGGGCAGCGTGTTTGCTAAAGCGTGACCAATAAATCAGCCAGGCCAATATATCGACCAATCTTAGCTTATCACAAATAAATTGGTACCGTTGTACTTGTTGACCAATGAATAACAAGAAATTGCAGTACAGATATGCTAAAGACATGTCTGTATGTCTGTAAAATGACCTAGTGCATATCTTGGGGCAAATGTTTTAATGACCAAATTTAAGGGATCCCTATACAGTTAAATAAAATAAATTTTAGCTGATATATCGGTATGAGACTTTTTAAACTCTCAAATATCAATGTCGGTATCTGCCTCAAAAATACAGTAACGTAAAGTACAGTCGGGCTAGTTCTTTTTCACGCAGTGCTAATGTCGGTGTGAACACGGCCTTGATTTTAAGCCAGGCTAAACATAGTAATTATAGTATAGTAATTTGGGGCCTTTTCCTATTAAAAAAACATCTGTCCTCTGTCCTGTTCCACTTTTCGTTTGGGATGTGTAAGATGTTTACATCTGTTCTTTTGTTTAGTGTACATGATCAAACTCGGCACCCTGGAGAATGAGAGCACCGCAGATGTCGAGTGGCGTCACCATGCATATACACACACATCTAAGAAAAGGAGGTTCCTCAGTGTGCAATAGGAACTAATACAGCATAACCAAAGTGTTGTGAAAAACTGTACTTTTTTTGGACTGTGTTTAATAAAATCCTTAAAATGTGGAGTTTATATAATGACAAGTGAGGTTTTGTTAGAGTAAGAGTAAGTGTAATCAGTTCAAGTCAAGGCTTTCCCATAGTCAACAATTATGGTCACCTATTTTGTAATAAAATGTGTTTCTAATGACCTGTATTGGCTCAGTGGTGTTTCATTTTGCCCATAGAGAAACAAACATTGGTTAACAAAGACCTAATGCATACTGTATTGAGTGTATTAAAAATGTTATGCTATTTTGTAAAAATAAATGTGTTTCTAATGACCTATTGGCTCAATGGTGTTTCATTTTGCCAATAGAGAAAAAAACAATTAAGTTCATACTTATCTAGATATGCAAATATACACTAAGTGTATAACTAACAATGCAAGTCTGCTTTTATATATGCTTTAAATATAATATTTGGAAAATTAAATATGTATTTATTTACTTATTTTGTATTAGTGGAAATAGTAGTGGTACATCCTTGTTGCAAAATGTGCAGTCTAGTTCATTTACATGACAAAACAGAACATATCCCACCTCTTGCATGTACAGCTGGTGTTGTCCAATGAAAGAACGCAGCTACAAGGATCTACCAATGAAGACGGAGCAATTCCGAGGTTTTCCGCTTTCGCCTAAATTCTTGACAGATCCGATTTCAGATTGAGAGAATTCAAGATGGCTGCTACAGGTAAGAGTTTAACTTGTATCCAAATTGTATTAAAACACGGAAGGAGGTTTTGCTGTTAAAATGGCAAATGTATAGCGACAACTGTACCGTGCTGTTTTACGCATGTCAATTAAATAAGTCACTAATGTATTTTGGGAAGACACCAGAAGTAGCCAACAAGCTGACGCGGTGGTAAACCCCCCCAAGTTGGCTAACGTTAGCTGGCTAGGAGTAGCATAAATGCTCTACACAGTAAAGTAAGCTAGCCACTGAGTTAGCCAGATAATCTCTCCCACTCCAGTCAGCACTTAGCCAGCTAGCTAGCACTGTTTCAAATCGAGCTGAGAGGAATTTACAAAAACTTTGATAAGTTTGCATCGTTAGCATTATATTGTCATCATGTCATTTCTTACCCATTTGCTAGTACCTTTTAAAAGTAGTTGGTTAGTCAGCCAAAGTCGTTTAACTGGCGCCCCGAGGGGAACATGGCCTCCCAAAACTCGAAATGTCATATTGCATAGCAGGCAAATCCCATGCTAAGCTAACTGGCTAACGTCAGCTAGCATTAGCATCATGCGAGTAGTTGGCAAGTTTGCTGGTTTGCGGCTTTGACTGTCAGCGCTTCATTTCAACATTAAGTTATAGCTCGACCTGGCATATCCTTGGTTACATCATTATGGGTAAGTTAATGTGTTCTGTCAGGTAATCCTAGCTGTAAACATAGTTGTCGTTTGTCTACGCTAACGATAAGACCCGGTACATTGTATCGCCAGACATAATTCAAAACCCAGGCAATTAATTGTTTTCCTCCTCGTGATAAAGTTTTTTACCTATGTGAGAATGACTAAGAACCTTTTACGTCTCGTTAGGGTTTATTTGGTGTATCCGGCATAATGTATCCACCGAACAAATATCGTTATAAGATTTTAAAGATTCCGTTCTGCTTGATATCCAGCAGACTAGTGATTCTTGTTATGCGAGATAGTTATCTCTGCTCAGCTGTCAGCATTTTAGTAGATTTTGGAATCACATTCTATCCATACATACAATGTCAGTGTTGAGACAGTACAGATGCACAGCTTGTGTTGTTTAGCTATATGAATTTTTTTCCCTCACATCTTTTAAAATCATGTACAATGTCAGGGGTGATTGGGACAGGCTTTATGCATTATGTTGGATTCTTACAGTTGGTTTCTTTGAAGGGGCATCTACATGCAAGGTATATTGCATCCAAACTGATATATGTCCATCTTGCAGGTTCTAAGTAAAGGACTAACTCTTCTGGATCCCACTGTGCATGAAGCTCTCCTGAGGTTGTGGTGTCTAAAGTGCTGCGTCCCCCCAGCTCCTCCTGCCTCTCATCATGTCCTCCACCTCCTCCTCCTACTCCTCCTCGGGGGAGACTAGTCCAGAGGATGTACCCCGAGGTGGGGGCACCATCCGAGTCTACCTCCCCAACAAACAGAGGACAGTGGTGAGATGATCAATGACACAGCATCTCTTGTTAGAAAAACACATTTTTACATACAGCACATAATAAATATGAGTATGCTGGGCTAGATTAATTAGTGACAGTTGACTATTAACACCTCTGTGAAAGAATGATGCCAGTACTGTTGGTTGTAAGTGTAATTACTCACACAAAATTTGACATCTTTCACAGCATGTTAGTGAGTAAGCTAGTGGGCAGTTGGTGTCAGGTTTCACAGATGGTGCCTGCCACCATCTTTCCGTTTGTTTGACTTATTATTCTTAGCAGACATGGATTTCTTGTTTTCATATTCTGAAAAATAGCTGCTAAATTGTAACATTAGTGATAATGATGACTGTGCATGGTAGTTAAAATTGTGTCTCCCCTGTGTCCGACCTTTACAATGCAGAACATCTGTAAACCTGCAAGGCCTGCATACATGTCCACTTTCCATGCCTTTAAGTAAAACAGTTTTTGCAACATTTGCCGTAAATATTGCAGACAACCCATTGCTGAAAAATATTGCTGAGGGGATATGTAGATATGCATTAGCTCATGTAGTCTCCTCATCCAGCACAGACAGAAACACAGTAATGTAAGAGCCAACCACAGTTTGGCTGAGCTCTTCCTGTTTTCCTGCTTGGCTGTTTATATCAAATGAACAAACATCCAGCACTATGTACCAAATCTGTTTTGTATTACTATGTTAGAAATGCACATATAATTGTGGAACATCTTGTGTGGTAATATCACCATGGAACCAGCAGCTGTGGTTGAGAGCTTTGTTGTGGTCAGAGGAGAACAGGAATGTAGCATTATTATTTTGGGGAAAAGTAAGTCTAGTCTCTTCCTAGTCTGTAGGAAGTTCTGTCACAACACAGATCATTTATAGTGTCAGCATTAACTCAATGTGCAGGTGTCATTTTTGCTTGTCACTACTTTCAGTATGCCTCCTTGTTACTTGTGTGTGTGTGTGTGTGTGTGTGTGTGTGTGTGTGTGTGTACCTGGTCAATGAGTGTCATTTCAAAGTCACACCTGTTCAAATACGGTTTCCTGTTCTCAGGTGAATGTTCGCCAAGGACAGACTGTGCACGAGAGTCTAGATAAAGCGCTCAAAGTGAGAGGCCTGAGCCAAGAATGCTGTGCTGTATTTCGCCTTCTGGAAGGGTAAGATTGTATTATTGTCTGCTGAATGTCCTCCCAGACCATATAGGGATAATGGGTGGCATTCCTAATTGCCTACATAACGGATCAACAGGCAACAGCAAATCTCAGTCTCAGTTCTACATATTGTACATAGTGCTTTGTTGATGTATTTGTGAAATATTAAGACTGAAGGCAGAGTATAGTGCAAACCCATTTTGTGTGTTTAAGTTATTTATACATACTCAATAATACAGTACCTACCTAATATACATTACTCTTGTAGTGTGTGTGTGTGTATATAT
>VMKM01000975.1:0-200921 GCA_008360985.2 Macquaria ambigua
AAGCAGGAAAAATGGGCAAGTGTAAGGATGTGAGCGACTTTGACAAGGGCCAAATTGAGATGGCTAGACGACTGGGTCAGAGCATCTCCAAAACTGCAGCTCTTGTGGGGTGTTCCAGTCTGCAGTGGTCAGTACCTACCAAAAGTGATCCAAGGAAGGAAAACCGGTGAACCGGCGACAGGGTCATGGGCGGCCAAGGCTCACTGATGCACGTGGGGAGCGAAGGCTGGCCCGTGTGGTCCGATCCAACAGAAGAGCTACTGTAGCTCAAATTGCTGAAAAAGTTAATGCTGGTTCTGATAGAAAGGTGTCAGAACACACAGTGCATCGCAGTTTGTTGCGTATGGGGCTGCGTAGCCGCAGACCGGTCAAGGTGCCCATGCTGACCCCTGTCCACCACCGAAAACACCTACACTGGGCATGTGAGCATCAGAACTGGACCACCGAGCAATGGCAGAAGGTGGCCTGGTCTGATGAATCACATTTTCTTTTACATCATGTGGATGGCCGGGTGCGTGTGCGTCGCTTACCTGGGGAAGACATGGCACCAGGATGCACTATGGGAAGAAGGCAAGCCGGTGGAGGCAGTGTGATGCTTTGGGCAATGTTCTGCTGGGAAACCTTGGGTCCTGCCATTCATGTGGATGTTACTTTGACACGTACCACCTACCTAAACATTGTTGCAGACCAAGTACACCCCTTCATGGAAACAGTATTCCCTAATGGCAGTGGCCTCTTTCAGCAGGATAATGCGCCCTGCCTCACTGCAGAAATGGTTCAGGAATGGTTTGAGGAACACGACGAGTTCAAGGTGTTGACTTGGTCTCCAAATTCCCCAGATCTCAGTCCAATCGAGCATCTGTGGGATGTGCTCGACAAACAAGTCTGGTCCATGGAGGCCCCACCTCGCAACTTACAGGACTCAAATGATCTGCTGCTAACTTCTTGGTGCCAGATACCACAGCATACCTTCAGAGGTCTAGTGGAGTCCATGCCTCGACGGGTCAGGGCTGTTTTGGAGGCAAAAGGGGGACCTACACAATATTAGGCAGGTGGTCATAATGTTATGGCTGATCAGTGTAAAGTGGACATTGAAAGTACTTTTAAATTAAGCAGACTGGAGAAGCTATCAAAACCACCAAAATATTTTCTTATCTAAATTGAAGCACTCAAAGCTCAGCGAGACATGCTTTTAGATATTAGAGTTGTGAAATGACAAACTCAGCACCTTTCATCTGATATTTAATTTGATTTGTAAGCTGTCTTGGTACTCAGAGCTCTCATTTCTATCAAAGGAAAAGAGCTGAATAAAAGTGATAATTCTGAAGCTTTGAGGACACATGAGATCTCTTCTGCAGAGAAAATAGGATCTTTGGATGGTTCTGCAGGCTTTGTGCTGTTTGGACAATTGCCTTGTCAGATCACAATGAAAGGCTAATCCTCCAGTAGCAAGTACTTTGTTATGGTGGTGAGTTGCTAAATACCAGTCAGTTAATAAACTGATTAGAGGCAGTTTCTAGCATGCCACATGTATTTGAATGACTAATTAAAATACAGTATGAGTCATCATGGACATTGTAAGCACATTATACTTGCATTGTAACTGCCTTGACTGTAAATGAAATAAATTCTGTTTATATATGACTATTTGTGAAATTGGCGGCAGTGTAGTTTTGCGGTAGTTTTGCAGGTATTTGGTCATAAACCAAAGTACTGGACAAATAAAACATTCGACCTGGTGATTGCTACATGAAAAGTCAAGGGAACACCAAAGTTACCAGGATTCATCCTCTGGGCACCTTGGATAGCTGTACCAAATGTCATGGCATTACACTCAGTAGTTGTTGAAAAATTTTACTAAAAACCCCAAATATCAACCTGCTAATGGCTCTAAAGGAAATGGCAGGAGATCACCAAAGTCAGTAGGTGTCATCCACTGGGGACCATAAATGTCTTTACAAAGTTTAATGGCAGTTCATGTAATTGTTGTGGAGATATTTCAGTCTGGACCAACATGGTGGAGCAACCACCCAACAGACTGCAAGACAGACAAACTGACATTGCCATTAGAACCACTACTACATACTAAAAATGTATTAATGAAAGGTAGTTTAGGCAGAGTTAACTTTAGATTTATGCAGTGGATCCTTAAAGTTCAAACTGTTTTATGTCCAGTAAAGGGGGGCACTGGCACTGCCTGTGGTTAACACAGACCCAAAAGACTTGACTAATGGGTACAAAGAAGTGCTCGTACGTGCAGTACGTATTTTGGATGTGTATATCAGCCTCGCAGTGTTTATTTTTTACTGTGAGAATCTCCAGGGCCAAATATCTGTAAAACTCTCTGGGGCCCCACCATCGCATCCACAAACACACTCACAAACACGCACGCAACCATTACACAACAGCCAACAAACAATTCTATTTGCCTTCCCCCAGACGCAGATTCCTTCATTGCAGCATTAAAGGGGAGAGATTATTTCCTCTATTTCCAGGGAAATGGATTTTATATCAGTTGTGTGTTTGTAAATCAGACCTCCATTTCCAAGAAAGCAGGGGGTATTACTCTTATCTCCTTGACTGTATTTGTAAAAGCTCAACAATATAGGTTACATCTTCTCAGATGTCCTACCTGCCTACTGGGAACATGCTTTTACTGTTACAGCTGGTACATCTCCAGTGGAATAAATCAATTAAAGTACAAAGGCAGAATAAAGAAACATGAACACACCATGCTTCCTGCCACTTTTTAAAATAGATGTTTTTAGATAGATATATGATTTTTCATGATTGGTTATCACTCTCTTTGAACCCAATCTCCCAACACTAAGTTAAGGAATACAGTATATAATTAGCATTTAGACGGATAAGTTACTGGAGGAAATTCAGATCATTCTATTGACAACGCTTACTGAATTAAGTTCAATTTTGCATGCCTTCACTTGTCACGGAAAGTTTGGAAATGCTGATCCCAGTTTGCTGATAATGTGGGAGCTGTGGGATAAAAGACCCTGGACTGCTCAAACTTCGCTTATCCAGATTCCTACCCACGCACACCCACTGGGGCACAGTAAAGTTGGTCCGGCCACCATCAAAGTTTTTTTTTTTGGTTCATCATAGACTTGTAAGATAACATACCGACAAGAGGGGAGAGGAAAATGCAGAGAGAGAGAAATCGCAGATCAAAATCGATGAAGATGACGAAGACTAAGGTAGTCTGATTGAAATCTGCAGGGCTTAAGTCATTTATGAGATCTGCAAAACCAAATGTGATTACCCATACCTCCCTGGACCTCCCTCCCCCATCCCCCCTACTCCTTCTCTCTTTTCATTCTTCACTGGATCTGTCACTCAGCCCTGAAATATTCATGCCCGGCTCTGAAAAATGAATGCATCTGCCGAAAGGAGCAGAAGTTGAAGAGAGGGAAGTTAGTCGTTTTGCAAGATCCTCTCTCATGATGAAAGTGACAGAGGGCTTTGAGTGAAGCCGTTGCTTCAGGAAACGTGGATTGAAATGTGTGATTGTGTGCGTATGTTTACGCGTGTGAGTCTACATTGAATGTGTGTATGTGCACATGCATGTGTCACGTTTGCATGTGATGATGTGAGAAAATCAAGGTAACATTATGCCATTTTAAGTGAGGTAGGCTGAAAAGTAACGGCGATAGGGAGACTCACAGTCTTCTCCTAAGAGAGTGAATGAATGAATGAATGAGAGAGAGATCTGAAGATTTGCTGAGTTTGTATTACTACCACATAAATAAGTCAGAGGTGATTTCTACCATATTTGACCTCAGGATTCTACTGGTTGATGAGACTGACAAGTTCAGTAAATGCACCACACACACAGTAACAACTGGGTGAGACTGGGTGTGTTCGGATCAATGCATTGTGCATAGTGAAAATAATGGACCTTCATTGGAGGTTCTCTCTACTACTACTACTGCTCTCTTTCTCTCTCGCTCTCTCTCTCTGATCTTTCTATTTAATTGGCTGCAGAGTTTCTTGGCTCTCAGTCTCTACAAAGTACATTTTGTATT
Source organism: Macquaria ambigua (assembly GCA_008360985.2). Classification (NCBI taxonomy): domain Eukaryota; kingdom Metazoa; phylum Chordata; class Actinopteri; order Centrarchiformes; family Percichthyidae; genus Macquaria; species Macquaria ambigua. The sequence continues at coordinate 4,041 of VMKM01000975.1, forward strand.
GATCCTCTTTCCTTGGCTTCACAGACTCTGCTTCCCATAGTTATCCCATCTACTGCTGGTGTCTCTATCAGTTGGCCACACACACTGGAGAACACAAACACTTAAATAGTGCCTCTTTATGAAGTCTTATGTAAAGCCTTGGGAAATTAAATTGGGCACAATTTGTCACAGACACTCCTTTTCTTTTAGTCTTCAGTTTTTCCTAGTCACTCCACTTTGCAATTAGCTCTGATGTGACAAAAATCTAAAATTTCACATTCACTTCTTTCTGAAAAAAAACCCCAAAACAAAATCCATAGATCTCATACAATCTGTAAAAGTTTAAGTTCATAGTATAATTTAGCCAGTAGGTGTATAACTAGTGTCACTCCTTACTATAATGATTAGTGGGCCAATTAGTGGACTGGCAACCCACTAGTCAGGACTACCAGCCCACTAGTCACCATCAACAGTCAGGCAACATGACAATGAGGGGTGCATCTTATGAAAATACATTGAAAATGACTCCACACTCACCCACTTAATAATAATTAATTCAACTTTTAATGCAAAGGAAACAGCAATGTTATTAAGTTATACTTGGTGCAATAAAACATAAAATTACAGGTTTATAGAAAATAGGTTTTTGGGTCCTTGGAGACATAAAATATGGGTGAAAAGGCTTTAAAAAGTGGTGTGTGATACAAATATATTTTTTATTCGAAACATTCAGAATTGCTTCAATACTGCTGCATCTGCCTTGTTCTCAGGGCTGCAACTGAATGTCATGAAGATGCAGTTTTGTATAATCCAGATTGCAAATTGTCTCACAATTAGAAATCTACACTAAGTCATTTGTTACCCTTCATGCACATCTCATTCTTCCTGAGGGTAGACTTTAAAAGAAACAATTTAATGTAGAGGTGATAACTTTTATTGGGAATGTGTAATATTTTGTACCGCCAATGAGGTATTCCAGAGTACTATAGCGAGGTGACAAACCTATATTTAATAACATAGTGAAGAAAATGGTAATCTGGTGACCTCAACAGGAAACAAATCAGACCACTATTCACTGAAAGACCCCTGTTGACGTGGTAACTGTGCTATGAACGGCAGTCACTGAAGCCAGTCTTTTACCATCTCAAATCACTTAACTCTAAATGCCCACTGATGTCAGAGGTGGTTGACACACCTGTGCAAAGCTTTAATGCTCTTTGGTTTTCCTAAAGCTTTGTCACATAACTGGATGGGGGGTACTCATGAATAATACACACCGGCAAGGCTGTACACAACACACTGCTGTTCTGACACACAGTCGAATTGTGTACCAACATACTTACAATATCGCACATACACTGAAACACACATGCAGTTGTACGGGGCGTCCCACAGGTAGCTAATGCAGAATAACATTGTTTCCAGCACGCCGACCTATTAATCATGGATGAACTCCTGCATCACTGACAAATCAGCCTAATCTCACAGGGGAGGGTGTGAGTGTGTGTACACAGGCACATGCACACACACACCCGAACACACACACACAGACACAAATGCATGCATACACACAGAGTGTGTGTGGGCACGCACGCGCTCATACACACATGCATTTTATCAGTCTAATCTCATAGGAAAGAGCATGCTCTGACTAGCAAACAGAGAATTAATGCAGAGCAGGGGGCTCTCCTCCCTTCTCCCTCCTCCTGTCTCAGTCTTTACTTATCTGTCTTTCTCATGTCCTTCTCCTCCCCACCTCGTCTTCTCTCTCTCCTTTTCTCTTGTTTCTTTATGTGGAAAACAACAAAACAACATCTGCACGCAGTCTGCAGACAGGCTGGTGAAACACGGCCAGCAGATTGATGGTCTCAGAGACAATCCTTGGATTTTTCCTGAATTTTTATCGAATAACACACCTCTCTCACGTCTACTGTAATAACTATCAGGAATAAAAACAGGTGCTTCTTCATTCAGCACACACACACACACACACGCACACACATGCACACACATTTAATGACTAAACAGACTAATGGCATGAGGAACATACTGAACGAGAGGCTACTCTGCAGCAGAGCAGTTGAATTTCTACTATGCATGAGGTGTGGGTCCATGCAGGTTTACGTGTGTGTTTATTAGGGCTGTACCCGACTCAGTCAAATCAGATTTGGCTGTTCAATACAAATATTCGACTATTCGTTCCTTTTTTTTTCATATAGACCATCAAGCAACTCTTTATTGAACTGCCAGATTTTTGAATGGGGTTCGGCGGAATGTTCAGGGTGACAGCAAAGTTCATGTAATATAGTAAACAAGCCAAGTTAGCCCTCCGAGCTAATGCTTGCTTATTACGCTAACGACAGATTGGAAATGTGCTACAACATTTTTTGCAGACACTAGCTATCAAACAAAAGCCAGAGACGATATCGTATTGAGTGGCTGTGAGCTGTAAGTTCACCACTTTTAAGCAGAAGGCAGAAGATAACGTTATCTCGGAGCCTGACCGGGCAAGGCCTCTCTTCCTCCCGGCAGCTGCCTCCGTCTCACTCAGACTCACCCTGCGTCCGGGTCCGCAGCTGCTTGTACCCGACGCAGACATCTTCACCGAGCAGACGGGACGACTTGACGCAGTGGAATGATTCTACCCCAGAGAGCAGCCTGAAAGCGAGGAGCGCTTACTCTGCAGCTACTTCTGGGGACAGAAATGGTCCACTGACTGACTTTTAAAACGAAATAAAAACCGACTGCTCGACTTGAAGAATCACAGTCGACTGAGGGGTCTCCGACTGATGATTCGAATCTTCGACTTTCAGGGGGCAGCCCTAGTGTTTGTGAGTTCAAGTGTGTGCATGGTCAAGAGAAAGAGGACAAATGAGAGAGAGGTCAGCACAGAGAGCACGTGTTCAGAAATCTGTTCAGAATGAAGGGGGAGCGAGCATGAAAAGGTTCGGCAGCAGGGGTTGATGCAAAGTGCTGAAGGGTAATCTTATTTACATTCATGTTGGCATGTGTCTACGCGTGTGCTGTGGGCACAAATATGTGCAAATATTGTATGTTGGTGTGGATTGAAACACTTGTGCATGTATGCCTGCATTCATGAATCACAAACAGCCCTTTGACTTCTGAAGCCTCCTTTAGCTGTATCTTAAACACTTGCATATCTCTCACATCCCTGTTGGAACATACAATGACATCCTGTCCCCTTAACGCCCACCTCTGTTTCCATTCCCTTTTCCCTTGGCCCTCTGACTGGCTGCTTTGTACCCTGACAGATATACAGCTCCTGGCTGCCCTACAGGGCTCTGGGGAAATGAGATACAAATGCCACAGTATCTGCGGTATCACTGCCCAAAACCAATGCTGCAGCCCGTGGCAATAAAACAGAAGCTAGGACACTGACACCACAATGGTTGGGATAAAACAACACAATATATGATAAACCAAGATGACTCTGAACACACAGTAGAATTGGATTTCATACAGGACTGCTTTGATTCTAACTCTCTCATTTATCCTGGTACGATGTATTTAATTTCCTCTGGCCTTGAGGCTAATCTGTAAGTTTATTCCTTTGGTGCAATTAAGGGGTTAAGCTTCAAAGCATTGTATGAGTCATTATGAATGCAGGGCATGTATTCTTTTCACTGCTTGTCATGTAGCGTAAATAGGATTTTAATCTCTGATCCAAACATGGAAGACACACAAATGTTCTTACATCACTGTATATCTAACACAGTGTATCTATGTGTCCTTTCATTTGCCTGGCTAATGCAGCACTCTAGCATAGTGATAAGAGAGTGTAATCTTCTTAGGTGTGGCGAAAGCTTAATCAATATTAACATATTCCTCAGCTCCCTCTCCATTGAATAATTGATATCCCCACACAGTCTTGCTGAGAATGAAATAAGATGTAGGAGTATTAAAATAACTTCCCCGAGATAAAAGAAAATTGATTAAAAAAAGATGGCTGAAAATTAAAGAGAAGGAAAGGAAGCCTAAGGGATCGGACTTTGCATACAAATGAAGAAAAGGGGTTTGGGGGGAGGAGAAAAAAGGAACTTTAGGGAAGTTATGAGCCCATTTATCTAACTCCAGTCATTGCACACTCGGCCGGCCGGGTTTTTACCGAACCAGTCAAAGCGGTTAATCTGAGGGATCCACTGTAGCCTCACCAATCCCTGACCTCCTTGTAAAACATGTAGTTATTAATCAATGATTGCTCATCTGTAATTTCCGCATGATTACCTCTTCATTAAAACTTGCAGCAGCACATCTCAGAGTTCACCTGACAGGCTACCTCTCTGTCCCCAACTCTAACATCCCAAGCATTCTTCAGGCCTAACAGACCGTTGCCTGCAGGCTCTGGCCGACCTGGGCAATAATTTCCCAGCAAGAATGATAATTAGAATTAATTGAAGTTTTTAAAACTTCTTTCTTTCACAGGGTCCTCTAGTTCAACAGCTGTATTTTAAAGTTTAAAGTTTGCCAGCTAGCCACAAATTGCTAAATTACTTAAAAGTAAAAGAAAAATGTCACAATGCATTTAAGTCCCTGGCCTGGGGACTATAAGCTCATCCTCCACAGCTGTAGGGACAACACAGGGAAGGATTTTCAAGATGGATGCAGTGAGAGGATCAGGGTTAAGAGGAATCATGCATTTGGACCACCTCAGTACTATCAGATCACTGCTGACACCTCACCTACCTCCCCCGGGGCTTTAGCACAGATCACAAGTTGAGAGGGAGGAAGGCAGACAGATGCTTGTGAGTTTGTGCTTGTGTGTACGTTTGTGTGCGCGACTGCGTCTGTGCCATATTTGCGCGAGAGGGAGAGAGAAGGACAGAAACTTCTTCAGCTGTCAGCAGACGGGGACAGAGACAGCCCGTCTCAAGGTTACTGCGCTCACATAGGCGACACATGAAGGACGAATGTTTGTGAGGTGTTGAGCGGCACGTCTGACAGCTGTGTTCAATCAGCGAGAGAAAAACTGATGGGTGAAAATGAGATGTCAACAAGATGAGGATGAGGCCAATATGGAACAAAGATAAAGGCAGCAACCACACATGCATACAGCATTATATGATATAAATACACAGGATGTAAACAGCGCTGTTCTATATGTCCCCTGTAGAAAATAATTACGTGTCGGAGATGATGACTTGAGAATGAAATGAGACAGTACAAGATGGAGTGATTGAAGAAGTGTTTGTGTGTGCATTAAACTGGTCTCTCATTCATTCAGCACTGTATCAGATACCCTCCATCTCTATCTGACAGGCAGCTGACGTGCAGTGAGGTGAGATGGCAGCTCCGATCAATGTCTTCGATCTACACACACTGACAGTTACTAACACACTCGCAGACCTATCCTTCATGATTAACTTGTTTTTTTTTTACATGAAGAAAAATAAATTATAATTAAACTCATACTGTCTGTCCTCTCGATCCTAAACTGAATCAGCCAACTGTCACGATTAATGGTTGGAGGATTCACTCTAAACACCTACTTTAATTCTTGAAAAGCTATGGTAGGTAGCCATGATGACAACTTATGACAATGCAATTAAAAGGGACAAAAATCTTTTTCATAGCCATTCTTTTAATAGCAGGCATTAAGATGATGAATTCATGGGGAGAAAATGGCAAATTGCAGCCGTTTGTGGCTCCATCTCATGCTTCTGACTAATCAAACTGTAGCCCGTTAACTGTCTGTTCTAATTACGCTGCGTCGATACACAGACTGACTTCACTATCTGCCTGTCTGAGGGTCTGGTTGTGCTCTGTTATGAGGAAAGTGCTATGATAGGGAGAGGAATTGACAATGTACTACTGCCACACACTCTCGTAGCAGGCTGGCACAATTTTCTTTCTAATTTTTCGGTCAAACTCCCCTTGCATGAATTATGGATAAACGTGTGAATTTTGTGTCTGATGTGGGTGAAATGTCCCTGTCCTATTCTCACTCCCTCTCTGTCCTCTCCCTTTTCACTTTCTGTTCTGTTTCCTTTCCCTTTTTTTTTCTCTCCGTCTCTGCTGCCCTGGGCTCCTGTCAGCTGAAACAAATAGCTGTGTCTCAAACAACCAGGGCACTGGGCAGGTGTCAGTCAGCCTGCAGAGCACAAAAATTGATCATGGTTGGGTACAAAGTCAATACAAACTAAAATAACATACTCTTTTTACCAGCAATATACACACATGTAATGTTCATGTGGTACATTGGTTGTACACTTTTCTATCCATTCGTTTCTCTATCCAGTATAAGAGTTGTGTTCTGCAATGACATGTTGCAGTAATTTTGAGTGGAAGTATCCACACTATATAAACTATATGTTGCATCTCTCTCATCTCCATTCAGTAAGTTCATAATTTGTTGCTGTCTTTACATTTAATGTTGGACATACATACTAAGCTATTTGAGATTAAGGCGTAGTGTTCTCACCACTGGTGCTACCAAGTTTTCCTGATCATGCACAGGTGTTACCTGCATTTTGAGTGGATGGTGGAATACATTTTGTGATGTAATGTTTATGCCACGCATTCTTCTTCCTTGTCAAAATCTGGCGGCCACATTACCCCAATTTGGGTGTGTTATGCTAGTAGCGACTAATGTAGACGCTAACCGCTAGCCTGAAACAGAGATGTGGAGCAGGCTACCCACAGTAACTGTGTTTGCATGCTTTCACTCACTGCGTGATATGAACGAAGGTGGGGAGGTTCGCTTTGTTTCATTTCTGAATATGAGTCTATTCTGTGCGGTCGCTGTATTTACATTGTTTCCTTCACTGTGATGAAGAGCGGGGGTATAAATGATAGAAGTATAGATGAAGCTTAAGAGTACTGTACTGTTTCAGAAGTGTAACAAATCATAAATCTGAGGTTGTTATTTAAAAAAAATAACAACCTTTTATTCTTACTGTGTTGTCTGTGCAGATAATCATCTAGTTGTTTGGTGAGATCTATATCTGTGTTTCCTTGCAAACTTTAGAAAACTTCCCCTCGTGAGGTTTCTATGGCTACAGCCGACAAGAATGGTGTCAGCTAATGTTGTTCCTGTCAATGCGTGAATCAGACCCTGTTTACTGCCAAACCCCGGTCTGGCTTGCTCTGCCTTCTGGCTTCACAAGTAGAACAGCATTCAGTCCACCATCTTTGCTCACAGTTTCACTTTTTCACTATCTCGTAGTCCCCTATGTTTTGTGCTGCTTGACTGACGCATACAGCAGTGATGATGGGAGACTTTTGTCTACTTGATTATAATAATTGATCAATGAATTGTTTTGTTTATAAAATGTTCCAGATTAAGAAACATTCATCCCAGATTAAGACAAATAAAAAAACAGTTTTCACACACTGAGCATCAGATCCCAAAGTTTAATCTTCAAGTTCATTGTTTTGTCCTGCCGAGGAATTCAATTTACATTTATGTAGAGAAACAATACATCACATACAGTATGAGAAGTTGGAACTGGCGCATGTCTTACTTGATAAATAACTTAGTTAAATTGTTGAGCATTAATTTTCTATTCATTTTTGATTCATCAGTTAATGTTTTCACCACCTTTACCACTAATTTGATCAAATGTTTCACACAACTAATCTGACAGCACACAATGAATCAAAACTAAATTAAATACTAAATACAAAGAAAAGGAGAGACTTGAGTCTGTTTCACTCATTGGACAGTGCGATTAAAGAAAACATTTTTGTGTTGTGTTGTGCAGAAAGCGACAGCTCATTAGTCACAACAACTTTAAATATAAAGAGCTGGATAAACAAGGTAATGAGACATTGCTGGTGCAGTGATACTATGGCTACTTAAAGCCCCGTTAGGCCATAAAGTAGATGAGACAGTCCCAGACAGGGCTAGGCTAATGTTACTTATTGTCCGACACAAAACAGATAGGTGTACTGTTAACGAAGCTGAAAACCTGTGCCAACAAAGTTGTGAGCAGAGTGCAATTGCTTACACTCCCACCAGTAATTGGACGCATCCACAGGAATGAGTAGCAGCTCTTAGACTACAAATCGTAACATTACCATCAAAAATGAGGGACTTTAACTGAAACGGAACTGACCCAAGGTATGAGCTCCTTGGCTGTAAACATTTCACACTGACAAATTAATAAGGATTTAGACAGATTTAGAAGATTTTTGTATAAATATATTATTTAGTATTATTTTAGGATTGCCTTAAGCTATACAGAAATAAAGACTTCATTCAAATCATGATATACAGTGTATATACTGTATATTAACTGAGAGGAAAAATCATATTGCCCAGCCTTGTAAACATATAGTTATTCCCTGCCTCACAGTAATTCTGTTGTTGACCAGCAAGTCATTAAATTAGGCCATTTTGTCTGTCACCAACAGTTGTTTACACACACACACGCACACACATACAACAAATGTGCTTCTGACATAAGGTGAGTGAAAATGTAAGGAAGCAGCACAGGAAATGCTGGGTGTCATGCAGGTCCTTTCTTGTCTTACAGATGTCCAACCCACGTTGCAGCTATTTTCGACCGCCTGTTTTCTGCTCTTTTTACTTGACATGCATTGGAGCTGACTTCTTCCATTTACATTCAGGGAAACATGGAAGGAAAACCTCATCTACCCTCATCTAGTCCATCAGGGGGAGAGAGACAGACAGACAGGGCGACAGACGGAGCAGGAAATGTTTGAAAGCACAGGAAACACCACTAAAAAACTATTTCCATCGTTAGACCCCACACCACCATCTCCAGCGTCACTCACTGCCCTCCCCACGCACACACTAAAACATTTATACCGCCATGCCTGTCTGCTGATGGTTCTGCCTGTGAATTATTTACCAGTGGAAATGCAGGAACAATCTAATTGAAGAGAAGGGAACTCCATTGGAGATGAAACTGCTTTTTTTTCCCTTATAAGATAAATGCTTTTCAGTTGATGCGGTCCGATTCTGTTGCCGTTGTCTGTGTCGTTTTGTATTCTCATAGCTTGCCGCCTCCAGCTGTCCGCAATTACCGCACCGTTAATGACTTCTCCTCTGTGAGTAACATATCGGAACGCTATCCTTAAATGTGTAGTTTCAGTAAGTATGTGTCTGCTCCATAGGCTGTTTGTATTACTAACGCAGTCTGAAGCAGTACGAGGCAAATGCTGTCTAACTCACAGTTAACATCTGGCCAATTAACACTGGTGTCCGTCAAATAAAGTGGGAGATGTGCTGATTTCAATTTTCCCACCTCAGTAGATGACTTCTAAGGCTTGTTATTTTACGTTAGAGAGAGAGCTACCAGAAAGATTTCCAACAAACCCTGTCCTTGTTATTATGAAAGATGGGTATGTAGCCAGAATATACTTTTCTTGAAGGAAGGCTGCGGTTTATACTCTGGAAGAAATAATATCTGATCTTTTGTTAATTATTCGTTGCCTTATTCAATTCATATCTCTACAACAGCAAGTAAGTTTTCAGCCATAAGAGAACCTGAATGGAAACGACAGAAATGTGAGAAAAAGGGCCTAAATATTGCAGAAAGGTTTACACGGTTGGCTGTGGTGGAGAAGTTGTTTATCAGTAAAAATGAGATTCACAGACAGCAAATCGAAACAGAGTATTTGAATAAACAATGACATAGTGGGAGCTGGTCAACATGTTCTTTTTATTTTATTTCCAGCGTGGATGCTGCTTCACCATACTGCTGCCAGATCGCATTTCTCCCCCATCTGAGAGCCCAAATAATAAAAACACAGACCAAAACAACAGATTTTAAGCACATAGAGGAAGAACTGACACAAATGCTACATTAGGTATGATGCAGCAGAGGTACAGGCGATAGGTTATGTTTGATAATTTGACTGGTAATTTCCTTAAAAATTTGCATCTGGTAAAATATGTGGGTGGTGATATACGAGCTGCTGCTGCTAACAAACATACAAGCAAACGTCCTTCGCAAGACATCACACTTTTGAGCAAAACCCAAGTTGCTTACGGCACATTCCAGATTAAAAAAAAAAAGGAAAACAGTTTGCACACACTGCAGGATAAATATTGGCTGGGGACATCGCTGTTGTGCGCCTGATGATGAGATTCCCTGCATATAGCAAAAAAAAAAAATCTCTCATTTACACTGTATTGCACGTGTACACACTCCCACAGTTACACACACATGCAGCTCTCCCTCCTTTGAAGTGCTGCATCACTAGACTGTAATGGAATTCTATAGCTGACTGCTGACTGGAGGCTTTGGAGGGGAATAGATGGAGAAATGGATGGATGGAGAGAGAAATGAAAGGAAAGGTAGGTGGAAAGGTGGGAAAAATTGATTGAAGGAAAAATGGTGGACTGTTTTTGTGTTCATGCATTTGAAGAATTGCGCCTCCTGCTTCCACGGGGTTTTGCATGCCTGCGCGTGTTTGTGTGTGTGTGGATACTCCTAGGGTGATGCCATCGATATTGTGTGTGACACGCCGAGGTACAAAGGTTCATTTTCTTCTAATGCCTGTTTTAAAAACCCCACCTTGCGCACAACTTCAAAAAGGCTCCCCGGGGTGAGGATGTAAGTGTATGCAACAACTCCCGCCCTCCTTCCCTTCCTCCTTTTCAACCTACGTTTTAGCAGGGGACAAGAGGGTACTGTAAATTACCTTTTGATTCATCCCCTTTAATTATGCAAATAGACTTCATCATATGACTCTAAAGTGTTGTGGAATGTACTCATTAGTCTGCACGTAGAGCTGTGAGAGTGTTCATTGAGGGCTACTCAAGTGTGTACAATTTTGCATGCTCCCTTTTTATAGTTGCAAGTGTACAATGTATTCAACGAGTTGTGTGTGGAAGTGTTTGTGTGTGTGTGTGTGTGTGTGTGTGTGTGTGCACCTGTCTGTGCAATGTGACTCTTAAAGTGCGTTTTTAGGTTCCCTAATGTGACGTATTTTACTCAACTTGTCCGGTTAGTGTGGTTCGTTTGGGCATGTGTGAACACAGTAATTGGACTTGGGTGCGGGCCAAAACCACCATACCGAGACCCTTTAGAGGAGGTGGTCTCGGTCCGGTTACAAACGAACTCTGGAGCGGTTCGTTTGTGGTGGGAACGTGAGTACATTTGAGCTAAACGGCTCCTGTAGCCAGGTGTGCTTTGCATTCTGGGATGCGTCAGTACCCGCAAACTGTTTCTAGTAGTAGCAGCTAGCTGGAGAACAAACCAGCAATGTTTCTCTCACAGAAATATGCACTAGTTCAGAACACAGGACCTTCTTCCTGTATTTACTTTCTTCTTCTTCTTCTTTGGTTTTGCTGGTGGACTATAAACCAACGTCAATGGTGCATGCTGCCACCTACTGTACCGGCGTGTGTAACATCCCCAGACACATCTGACCAATAAGCAGAGTGAACGTTCTCACATGGTTTGTAGTGATGCATTTTGGTTTGCTTGGATTTTTCCTCTGTGTGAAAAGAAACCGAACCAAGGGGAAAACGCTCCAAGTCTACAAACTCATCAACTGATTCAGACCAGAGCAAACGAACTATAAGTGTGAAATCGCCCTACAACAACATTTACACCAGCATGGGATACATGTAGGAGAAAACACAAACAGCCCAAGCTGACCGTTCACAGATGTCTCCACATGGTACTTCTGTTGCCGCTGTTACATTTTTGAGGAGGTGCATGTTAGCTTTGGTGTGACCTACGACATAAGCCGCCTATGTGCGTAAGTCACGATGCAGTGCTCCTAACACACACGTATAAATTCAGCTGTGTGCATCAGTCTGCGTTACTTATTTCACTCCATAAAACTTGTGCGTTCTCTCAGTGACAAACACAGACACGTCCTTTGGTTGAGCCTATGTTTAGAACAGGAACTCTCCTGAGTTTTGAATTCAGCACAAACTGTATGTGACTGTAATTATGCAAAAGAGGTCATTAACTTAATAAACATTGTCTGTAAACAACAGCACAAAGACACAGTTTCCTTGCTTCCTCCCTTTCGCTCTCTGTCTCTCAGTTCACTCTCTCTGTCTCTCTAGCCATTACTTCTCTCCCTTTATCCTTCTCCAAATTTAACACAGGGGTCTTTCAGTCTTGGTGATGAGCGTCTGAATTTGAGAGAAGCGTCTGAAGTCGAGAGAGGAAAACATCCGCACTATCTCAATAGCTGAATAAACAGCTGATGGCGCAGCAAGGGAGCTGAATGGGTTTAATGAGTAGACTATGGCAGTGTGACCCAGATCTAGTTACTAGAGTGTCACTAAGCCGGCTACAAAAACCAAACTGACAATAACAATCATCAACAACAATTCCCATTAATTACAGTGGCGACACTCATGGTCTCCATTCTCAAAATCGACCCAAACAAACTCCCCTGTGTCTGCTGTGTGTGTGTGTGTGTGAGATATCTCTCTCAATCGTTGTCCCTGTCTCCCCCTAATCTCCCTTACTTCTCCTCATCCCCCTATCTCTTCCATGTTCTGTAATGCTCTTATTTAACTTGGCATCATCCCACCCTCACATCCTCAGTGCTCCCCACTAAATGTCAACAACTGAATATTCATCACAACGCTGACACCCCTCCCCTCTGTCTCTCTAAATCTCATCCCAGACGGGTTTTTTTTTTTTTTTTTTTTTTTTGTCTCTTTCGCTCCACAGACTGATTAGCAGCAGATTTGAATATTACCAATTACCAATATTAGAATAGTAATTTCCTGCAATATTCTGCTTCTCCACCCTCCTAGTGATTCAAAGAGCTCAGAGCTTTTTCTCCTTGTTTACCTAATTTCAAGGCATACAGCATATTTTCTGTAACAGTATTTTATAATTCCTTGGTCTCAATCGTTTCAAAGTGTACAACTAGTATGCTACATTTTTAGTGTACATTTAAACACAAAATACAGGCAAAGTGCAGAGCTCTAAATTGCAAATTTGCTAAGGAAATGAGAGAAAGGGAGTGGTGGGAAAATGGAGTGATAAATAATAGCACAGATATTGCATATATTATTAGACTTACAAAGAAAAAAGAACCGAACACTCTTACCTATGATTCACAGCATGACCAGTAACCCTTCTCTAGCAACATCATAATTTATCACATAAGCTGACACAGCACACAAACGCCCAGCAGGGAATTCAGTGGTGTACTGCCGAGCTATCCTGAGGCAAACAGTGCAAGGGCCTGACAGGCTCAATCTGAGAAGATGACAGAAATAGGGGTGGCCAAACTATGACCAGAAGGCCATCTGTGGCCTGACACCGTTAATGAAACCCTTTGGTTGTGGCCCTTGAGTTATTTTAGAACTACATTTATTTTTCCTGTTAAAATGCTTTGAAAATGTAGTTACAAGTTTGAATGGTGGGTGTCACTCTCCCTAAAGGATTCTTTTTCTTTCTTCTTTTTCTGTTTACCAAAGATGCTTTTGTCATTCCCAAATAAAAGACATGGCAGAAGCAAGAAATTAAAAAATGTGCAGCATTTGTTTAATTTGCCAGGAGTCAATCTCTGTGAAGAAGGAATAAAAACAAAAACAAAACATGAGTCCTTCAAGTCCTGCACTGGTGAGGAGAGAGGAGAAGGTAAGACAGTTTGCAGTTAGCCAATCCGCTCAACACTAGTGTTTCAAATCTGCACTTCAAGACCTACACCCAACACCACTTTTCCCATTGCTATTAACTGATGAATGAAATTCATACCTTATTGGTATCGAGCATACATTGCTCACTCATTAAGAAGGGCCTAGGACTACACTTTCACATCTGGTTCCAAGCAGGGCGGGAAATTAACTTTTTAAAATGTGAACATCTACCAGCCACTGGCAATTAAATGTTCAATTTCACCAGACACTCAAAAGTAAATCATTATTTTGTGTCTGAAATATACCAGCCACTTTCATATTTTACCAGCATTTGGCTGGTGGCTGGTGCCAATTTACATCCCTGGTTCCAAGGTATGAAAGGACACACCTGCCTTAAAGAATAGATGATTATTAGTAATGCTGCGCAGAGATGACGGGTTGTATAGTATAGAACAACTGTCTGAATCTCATGAATTTAGGTTTTGGTACAAGATATTTGTCTAGAATGCATTCAGTGAGAAACGCTGAATCCACTCTGCAGGTGGAAGCAAACCAATCCGAATGCCGTGCAGTGAATCTTGTGAGTAACTAGTCTATTTTAACTGGGTGAGCAGCTGATTCACCAGCTGCATGGCCTACTTCTCATCTCAAAATTATTCAAAAACTATTTTGGTGGATAATTTGGGAGAAATTTTCCAAACAGTCACCGTGTTGACTAATGACATCCCAGTCAGAGGTGCATTCTGCATCATATTGATGTCAAGCACTTGCCAGTCATCTATTGTGCAGGCACAGGTGACAGTTGCCCGTCCCTCGGAAATGCCTCTTGAGCCTTGCCTGACCACAATAAACGAAATGCGGGGGTTGGCTTTGTGAGGCTGTTTGTGTCCCTGTGGACAGAATGTGTCAGCAACCTGCTTGTGAGTCTAGATGTCATGGAAATTAATACCATAAGACCACACATACAGACTAGCACACACACACACACACACACACACACACACACACACACATTATGCAGCAAGTATAGATGAGAGGTCATCTTATCTGTGTGAGTCATAAGTACAACCTTAATCACTGTGACTCATATTTAACGCTCATTCAGGAGCGACTCCTGAGAATAGAATGGATAAAAGGAGGTGTATGCTTCCCTTGACATGAATGACACTGTCAGGGTTGGGGTTATCTGCCTTTGTGTGTGTGTGTGTGTGGATATCAGGAAGTGCGTTTGAGGAAAGTGACAGGTTCAGACCGCCATGTAAAGAACCCTTTGGACCTGTGCCACTTATCAGTCCCACACACACTCTTTCTTTCTCGCATTCTATCCACCTTGCACACACAAAGACACACATACTCACACTCAGCTGAATTATATGTCACGCTGATCTGTTGAGTTCATTTGTAACCTGCTCAGATCTGCTCTGTTCTCCAAGTCTCACGACAGAAGCCATATTACTTTTAGGCCATCACTTCGCACTAGCATCACAGGACTCCCCCTCCATTATTTCCGTCTTTCCACTTCCCTCTTTCTTTCCTCGCCATCCTCTCATGTCTTTATCTGTGTGTCAGAATCAGAGGAATCAGACAAGAGAGAAGGGTTATGGCTGTATGCCTGCACACCACACAAACTGGATGGGACATTGAATTATAAGGAATATCAAAGATGTTTCAGGAATTACATGTTTGTTTTAAGGGATACAAGGCACATAGGCTTGTGGGACACATCTTTACTTTCTGGTTCAGTTTACATGTGTTATGTGATGTGGCTATTGTCAAGACTCGGTTCAGTTGTGTACATCGACTATATATAAATGATTTAAGGTGAAGTGTAGGGTTTTGTATTTACAGATACAGAAAATATCTTTACTTTACACCCTTAGCAGGTACCTAGTGCAGGGCGGCTGTGGCTCAGGAGGATCGCTGGGTTGGCGGTTCGATCTCCAGCTCCTCCTGTTCACATGTCTGAATGTCCTTGGGCAAGACACTGAACCCCAAATAGATCCCGATGGTCAGGCCAGCGCCTTGCATGGTAGCTCACTGCCATCCATGGGTGAATGTTAAGCACTTTGGCCGCATATAAATGCAGTGCCATTTGCCTTGACAGCTGTTGGTACACTGTGGCCAAACTGTAACCATTTTTTTATTGGAAATTAACAAAATCAACCTGCTCATCTTGACTGCTCATCGTCTTACTTAAAAATGACAGATGCACTCTGTGGCCAGTTTAGAAGTTTAGCATCTTACCCTGGTAATTCTGTCCCAGTTATGCTGTTTGGTTTCCAAAAAAGTCTGGATTACTTGAGTGACTGTGTCAAATCCAGAGATCTCTGTGCATGTAAACCTATCCACTGTCACTGACAATGCCGATGTTATTTGTAGAGTAATTATTTATACTTCTTTTTATACTATTTCTAGTTCTCCTTGCAGACAATGTGTTGCCAAAGTCAGCTATGATAGCCAGCACTGAGCTAAGCAAACAATGGCTAAATGTCAACTCCAATACTTACGTGCTTGACTTGATAATGAAAAAGCAGAGAGGAGCGTCATTACAGTTTGAGAACTTGATTCGTGTTGCACAAGGGAACAATTAAGACATACAACTGCTCATTTTCTCATCTGAGTCAACTGGCACTGTGCTGTATACTGTGAAAGGTAACACTGTTGGTACATGATGCATCACACTTGAAATAAATCATTGGGCTTAATATTCATGCTTGTCAACCTTGTCAAGTTATCGACATATTTTTATTTACTAAATGACATGCCTGTCCTTTTAATTCTCTCCAAATGATACAGAGTAATTATAATTAGTAAACTATAATAATTAAGTATTAAATAACATAATTATTGTTAATTATAACAACAATTGCCATGTAAAGTTTATTTGTGTCAGTTAACAGGTCTACATCAGCAACAGTTCCAAAAAAAGAAAAAAAATTCTGTTGTAATAATAGACTGTTCTCACAAAGGATATGTCATACCAGGTAAAGCACAGGTGTAACTAATAACATTAATGATTGGTCTGTTTATTTCAGTCTTGGCTCTTGGCTGACACACCATAGTAATATGCAGCCACTGTTAAGGTTATCACAGTAGGTTCACGTGTGTCAAGTCAAAATGTCCACCGTGAGAAAGTTCTATGAATATATATGCAAAGTTCAGCAATAGAATTATAGGATTAAATTCAATATTGATTTGGCGAGTCCAATATAATGGTATACTATAATGATAAGTATATAAGATAAGTCCAGTGAATATAAGTCAGAGAAAAATAAATAAAAAATCAGTTATTAATATCAGGAGGAGCCAGGAGCCAATACCAAGAGGAGCTTGTTGGGGTGGTGGGGGGCAGTTCTCCCAACCCAGAAGAGGAGAGCAACATGGATATCTGAAAGCAAAGAGAACCCAACCTGTTTGAAGGGGAGGACCCAGTAGGGCGTCAGGTTCATCACAATTACACACGATAGGGTGGGTGGGGTCCACCTTATCCCGGGACTTTACGTTAGTAGGACATGTGCAAATAATAGTCATAATAGAGAATCTTCTAATGGTGAGAAGACCCTAAATGCTGGATGCTGTGCCCACTAAACAAATTAGTTAAACTAACAACTAGTTAACATAAAACTAGTTAAGACTGAGCCAAGCCTGCGCTGAAAAAGAGAACAACTATGGTCATATCTGAAAATTTAACATTAGAAATAACAACTTTTGGTTTACAAGAAGGAAAAAAATGAAGCAATGTTTATTGTTCAGTCCTTTGGCGCTTTAACTGGTTAATTCTGTCAGGTTCCTGGAGTTTACTTTCCATATTCTAAGACAAGTTGACATCCACTACAGTACTTGCAATTAGAGATTGAAACCTTTGTGGTTTTAACAAAGTTACACAATGATTACTTAATGAGCACAGGAAAAACTACAGCTCCCATGAAGCGTGGGCGTAACTTGGTTTCATCCACCAACTCTCTCTTCTAAAGTAATTTCCCCCCCCATTTTTTTAGCTGTAATCTCTGCTCTCTGAAAAATAACCGCGACCCCTCGATTTGCTCATGGACTCGCGTCTTTTTTCGAGCCACGATGTTTAGCCCCCAAAGCTGCAGGGCTTATGGGAAATGGTGTTCGTTAAAGACCACTACAAATATTATTAAATATTAAATAAACAATGATATTCGATATTTTGTCCAAAATGGAAGATCCTTATCTAGACATATGAAGCGAGCCACAAGACATGTCGTTGAGAAGTTGCAAGGTTATTTAGCATTGTCACAAATGTCAATGCGGTTTTGAATGAGGATCTGCTAATTCTGGAACAGAACCTGGAAGTTCAGAATCAGAATCAGCTTTACTGGTGTGTGTACACATACAAGGAATCTCAGTGTACATACATAGGAGTAGACATACATACAGCTGAAAACAAGGACAACAAGCTTGACAAGGTAAACATTCTGGTTTCACTTCGGCTCTTTATGAAACATACAGGCATGGTTAAGCATGTTTGTGCAGGCCATTCAACCCTTGTGAATGTGTCACCTTCCTCTAATCATCGTCCTAGTAGTGACATATCGACATCTAGGGTAGCCTGTTTCCTCATTCGGCCGGCTGTAGCATCTGCTCTGGCATCTGTTGTTAGCAGCGACCGCTTCATTGCCACTGCTGACCAGAGCACTCACTGACTAATCTCAGCATCGTCTGGATATTCAGAGTATAGTCACAAATGACGAGATTAATGCTCAGCAGCAGTGTTGATCCGAGCTGTCAGACAGACAGGAGGAAGCTGTTAGAGCTACACCTGATACCTAAATATTTTGTGTAACTGCGCCACAGTGAGACTGGGTTGGTATTAGATGTGCTGAGGAAGAATTTAAACAAGCCTCACATGGTTGACTCATGATTGGATTCACACGCAGCTTGAGAACCACCTTGCGAGCAGTTAACAAGAACAGTCAAAAATATTCCTATTCTGATGTCAAAACCCTTTTACACATATTTCTCTCTCTAATTATAGCAGTCTGTTTCATGCTCAGTTCCTCTTTCTCGCCTCTTGTCTGTGTATGTGTGGGAATCTGAATGTGGGTTTATTCTCTGTAATCTTTTAATGACATGCACTAACGACGCGTTGAGGCCCAGGAAGAGCCCAGGCCATGAAATACACACACACACACGCACACACGCTGAATGACTGAGGCTCAGTGGAAGGCCGCAGCCCCTGAGAGGATCCACTGGGAGATTAGCCAAATCAGAAAAGCGTTTTAGAGAAAGGCAGCTTTAACGCAACACAACACAGATAGTGTGTGTGTGTGTGTGTGTGTGTGTGTGTGTCATGAAAGAAGAGATAGGCTACATGTCCACAGCTTCAAGCCCAACATTTTGTTTGAAACTTTCTCAGTCTGAACCCTCTTGTTTCATCTCCTTCATCATCAGGTTTACAACAGATGCATCCTGCCACTCAGCATCAGCATCTATCACTGGCAGTTGCATGCTTACAGTACAATACATCCTGCTGTTTTGATTCCATTTTTCCACAGCAGACTGTTACAATTAATCAAAATATTATCCAAATAGCAATATCCAAATCGCACGAGCTGCAGTTTTTTGATAGAGGTAAAATGTGTCACAACATACCATTAGAAATGAAGCATTGTGGTGCTACAGAGGCGCCAAGGCTTACAAATCACATTCTCCAGACCTAAGGGAACATGCTTGTTTGATACAGACCCCAGCAAAAAATTACATCATCGTTTTTATATATTTCTCAGTGAAAATGAAATGCAAGAATTACCATTCCCAGTGTAATCATGACTCGCAATATCTGTCAAAATAATCAATTTTTTTTTTTTTTTTTTTGCATATCGTTCAGCCCTAGCAGACTGTATTGTCTTTAAATGGTTCTATATTTAAACCTACATCAACCTCATCTTACTGTAATACTTAATGACAGTACTTGGCTCTCCTGGGTTGTGACTGAGTCTCATCTAATTGTCAAACTTGATGGCTTACACAGATGGTAGGAATGGAAAATTTAAAAGTCTGGGCAGTATATAACCATACACATAACCTGATTGGAGAGCAGATATACAGTACAATACATAGCGTACTTAACAGTAGGCACTAGTCATGTTCCTGTGATCATTTGATGTTGATCCATCATACTGTTGTTACTGAGAGCTGTCGTACGGTCATAGCATATTTGCATCAGGTGTCTGTGCAGCGCTATTTGGATCCGGTTGAAGTGGATATGAGGAAATTTGTTCTGACAAGGTACCATATTTATTTGATGTAATGTGACCAAGTTGAAGAACTCATGTGGGTGTCTTATTCCCCATCTTACAGCTACAAGAAATATGGTCTTTTTTCTCAATCTATATATATATATACAATAGTTGTGCATTAGAAACTGAACAATGCAGGATTTTTGAAGCCGATACAATATGACTATTTGAAAGTTTAAAAAAATCACTAAAAATATACAGGTGATATTCTTTTTTTTTTACATAAACAAATAGCACAGACAAACACTTTTGAATAGGATCCCTAAAATTTGGTTATTAAAGGATTGATTGCAAGATATGCACTGAGAGGGACATTTTACAGTTGACAAATAAATGCTCTCTGGTGGATAAACTATGCAGAGCCAACAGCTTCAAACCCAACATTTTTTTAATGAAATATAATATTAGGCTTACCACCTCCGCTCGAGGGGGAAACTGATATGTGATGCCAACAATTTTTCTATGACCTCAAAATGTCTTATCTGCCTGATGAATACCTCAATATGATACATTTGTGATATGCTTTAATCAGCTGATAATATCGGCCATGCTTGAATATACAGTGCCACCTAAATAACAAAGTAAAGCCACCACAGAACAACAAATACAGGTGGCACAAGGTTGCTGTGGCAACATGTGCACCATGCTGTACACTTTGTAGGTAACAGAGGAATCCCATAGTCATAATGTGTGAGTTTGAGGCAGATGAGCTTTTAACAACCCAAACTGAAAATACAGCATGTCTTGCTGTGTCACTTTCTAAATGGAAAGTTTGTTTGTGCTGACCGAGTATCAGTACACCTGAGATATTAGACCAGCTTATGTGTGTCATGCACCAAATCTTTTCAACACAACAACGCCATAAATGGTAAACTAAGATCTGCATTTCACTGTGTGTATTTGAGGCAGAGGCAATATGGAATAGGGACACACTAACTTAGCAATGCCAACAGCTGTTTAACATTAACACATCAGCCCAAAGCTTCAGCTGTAACAGCACAATGCGTGTTGGTATTAAACATAGTATCATCCAATTCACAATCCATGTTGAAGAACTCACCTTTTGATCGAGGTCCACAAAATGCCAAAAATAGAAACATCCTGCACTAAATCTTGTTAACCAGCCCAGTTTGTTTTCTGAGTTGTGGCTCAAATGTCTTAAAGACCCTTAATTCTGGTTGAATCTTCACAAAGATTCATTTGCAGGGCTGAAACAAAATGCAGAGATTTGTCTTTTCTTTTGAAAGGTTTTATTCATTTCATATAATACTGACACATGTACTCAATAGCGGTTAACAGGCGTTTAAAAACACAGATATTAAAACCATTAGAGCGTCAATTTATTTTTAGCCCCATTGATTCCATGGACCATTTTTTACACGTTTACATGTTTCAATATACCATAACATCTACTTGGTATTAGTCTAATCTCACCCCTGAAAGGATTTTGTCCTCTGTCAAAAGACCAAAGAAAAAAGAAGACTGGCAAACTGTCTCCCCATTTTAAAAAATGGCATGTGGTAAGCCACAAACTATTCAAGGTAAAATATTCTTATGGAGGTGAAATCTGAAAAAAACAGAAAAGGTTCGGTTTCAGATCTGAGGAACATTTTGACAGCATCAAGTGTGTCATATGTGGCACAGTTAAATTGAAATGTGTCATCCAGACTACATGAGACAGCCATTCTGGATACACTCCCTTTTTTTTTTTTTTGTAGTGACGTTTGTAATGCAGGATAGCTGTCTGAAATCCAGATCCCTTTTATTCCCAGTTTGCGTATGGAACACAACTAAGCAATAGAAGAGAGATGAAGAATACAGATTGTTGGAAAGAAAGTTGTTTTTTTTGCCATCTAATCCAGTGCTGTTTAGGTCATAGTTCACTTTCGTTGTAACAGTAAAGGATTGTGGGTGATGCAGTCCTCTGCAGTAAAGGATCAAGGACACTCAGTTGTGTTTAAGGTGATGGAAGACAGTGTCAGAGTCCTGTCTCTTCAGCCACCATATCCTCAGAAAAATGAAACAATTACTGGTTCCTCATAGATGTCCATCTGAGTGCGTTTCCTCACCACTGATAGGTCCATTGTGCTGTGTAAGTAACTACACCACCATCTTCTTCTGCTCTTCTTGAGACGGGCAGGACTATCGGGTCACCTAAAACAGGGAGAAAAGAAGTGGGTCACTGAAAATAGTCCCTAGAAAAAGTTAGGATGTAGCCTGACACGGTAAAAGGTCACAGAACAGATTCGGAAGCCAATTGCGGCAGAACATGTCAACTGATGATGCAGTGCTGTGCAGCACAGTCCCTTATTTGGAAATAATGGGAAGTGAGACTTGTTGGTGGTGCACCGACAACGTGGCTAGCACGGTCTCTGTCTCTTCTGGCAAGAGACTAAACAAGACACAGCTTGAATCGTGGCAGTCAGCCCACACCGCCTCACTCTCAGTGCCTGGCCCACTGCCATGTCATTTCGTCTCTTTGTCGAGACGGCTGCTCTAATCACATGGTCTCTTTATCTCATCTATCCATCTTTCCATTTTCTTTGCTCAGGCACTCTTTTTTTTTTTTTCAAGCTATTAGGAGACATTTTCAACCAGCCAATGACACAACAGACACAAATTGCTGTATAACTGCCAGTGCTTGGGATTGTAATAGACCAGACTTTTCAAGACTATTCTTCTGTTTTCCTGCATGCCTTTCTCTCTCATTGTGTTTCCCAGTGGCGTCCCCTCTTAGCCCCAACACATGCTGTCCCTCCTGTACTTCCTCTTGAGGGAGTCTGTCTTTTGTCAGACCCAGGTGCCAGCTAACAAAGTGTGAAGGCCAGCCATCACTGAGAGAGCTCAGAGGAGCGTTTCCTCCAAGCTGCCAGCTGAAACTGTTCTACTGTATCTGCTCTCGATGGCTCCAGGCCACCCTTCCTGGGCCTGTTCCCATTGCCTTCAGGCATCTACTCCTGTGCCTGATCAAAGAGTCTGCAGGCGTTTGTTGTCACGCCAGTTCACTATACACGCACAATGCTGCATCTCTGTGCCTGCTATGCTTTAAGTTGCTTCAAAGTCCCTTTAGGTGTTCATCCCCTTGCCTGTTTAAATATGCCTGTAGGTTGCAGTTTCTGTGCCCAATTAGAAAGCGGATTTAGTTAGTTAGATCTCAATTCACAAAGAACACAAGCAGTGCTCAAGTGTCATCTCTATGGGCCTTTTTAGGCTTATTCCACAAGCTTTAACTGTCTACACTAGTGGCTGCTCAGATGGCCACAAGGCAGATGTCCCCTTCACTCCTGAATTATACACACTCCCTATGACTCACTTAGTCACACAAGAGTAAATTATGGAAAGAAATTATTCACATTATTTGGTCTTGATTTGTTATTTCTCATTCTTTAATAATCTAAAAGCTGCATCAAATTACATTACGTAGTTCTTGGTTCACTGTTTGTTTCTATCAAAGAGAAAGGTGCTTTCAGAATATCTTGCCTAAAGAGGTTGATAGGGCTTGCACACTGCTGCATCTGTTTAGTGTTGATGTAAGCTAGTTATATAGGAAGTGAAACATACATGCGCTGCTGACACCTTATCATTTGTTTGTTAATGTGCATCTGCGCAAATGCACACACACACACACACTTGCCTTGCAGTCTATGACAGCTCAGTGGCCTGGCAGCCCGGCCATGTCTGTCTGCTCATCCATATGATATTATTTGGCATTGATCGAGCTGTCTTCCATCCCCTCCCTCTCTCCTCCCTCTGCCCTCCTCCTCTCCTCCTTTCCTCTGCTCCCAGCCAGGGATGGATGGAGGAAAGGATGGAGAGTGCCAAACCCTCTTTTTGTATTCTTGCCTGCTCTGTGTACCAGACACAAGCATAAGCTCCTTGTCACCTGACCAGTTCCAGTATTCTTGTTTTCAAGTGTTTTCTTTATTCTCTTATCTACCTATCACCTCTGCCTTCAGTCTTTCCTCTCCACTTTCCACTTGTTATTTTTTCTTTCTCATCCATCTCCCTCTGTCTCTTTCTTCCTTTTTGCTGCTCTCCATGTCTCTCTCTCTCTCTCTCATCCTGTTTCTCCCTCAGTCCATCGTCAATTTCAATTTACGAGCGGGTCTTAATGGGACTATAAGAGAACGTTCGATGCTATTGATCTGGATGCCTGCGCATCTTGACCTCAGCGTACCACACCAGAGGAGAAAAGAAATCGCTCTGTTCATCATCAGGCAAACGCATCAGCTAACACGCTCACATAGTGTAGACACACACACACACACACACACACACACACACCCACACACACACACACACACACACACACACACACAGCAGTCAAACACACACGCAAACTCACACAGATCATTGATCAAAGACCTGAATGCAAGAGACAGCAAATATTTGTGCTCTTTCAAACCACGACAGAGTCAATGATAAAGCGATGCTGAAACTGGTTTGCTTTGATCTTGTTCAGGAAATTACAAATGCGCTCTTTGGGTTTGATAAAACTAAATGCATAAGATCAGATATATGAAGCAACTTCCGAATGGCACTCACATATTCAGAAATTGCATCATCTTCATATCTGATCAACCCTCATGTGTCTCTCTCTTCAATTATGCCCGTTATATACCCCAAGACCTCTCTGTCATTTTCTATTTTCCTTTCTTTGTCTCTTTATCTGTCTCTGTGATGTGAGCGGTGAATTTGGAAAGTTCAGTTCACACTTATGAACAGCAGAAAACTATTTCAGGGGTGAGAATAGGATGAGGGGCTGTTGAGAAGGAAAGAAGGAAAGAGTGTAACTTGAGGGGGCGAGATCCACTTTGCCAGGTGAGAGGTGAGCAGAGGAAAAAGTAGGGAAGGAATTCTTAATCAGCCAAGCGTATAGGAGGCAGACTCTGAGTGTTTTAGAGAAAGAGAGAGTGGGAAAGAGAGAGAGAGACACGCGTCTTAAGCTTTTCTTATCCCTCTCTTTTACCCACGGAGATGCACTCTTCCCTCCTCTGACCACGCCTTCTATCAATTATTTAGGCAGAAAACAAAGGTCTGCACCCAGCCATGAATAATGGAAGGTGAGAAGGCAGAGAGAAGCATGGAGGTTAGAAACAGAAGCATACAGTGACAAGAGGTGAGTCTCGCACAAATTCCCACCTATGACAGACAGCTAAGAGCCGATCGGGCCTGAGCAGAAAGATATACAATGTACATCCACACCTACACACACACACATGTAAAGACACAGACAAATGGACAGTACATGAAAATTGAGGAAATACAAGGAAAACAACACACACATGCACAAACCGCACATACTGTATTATGGGCGAATCGGAGCATAAAAACTATCCGAGGACAATTACCACTCTAGTGTATTCGATGTGGTGAGTTGTTTTTGCATCGAGTCAGATGGCATGCCAGTCAGACGCAGGGAAGCAGGGCAAGTGGGAGTGAAGGGAATTGTGATGTTCTCTCTCCCTGTGTGTGTGTGTGTGTGTGTGTGTGTGTGTGTGTGTTATTTGCCTTGTTCCTGTTGGCCTTGTTTTTCTTCAGAGACTGTTTGATGTTAGATCCAAGATGGGCGGGAGGAGAAAGTAAAGAGAGAGAAATTGGGTGAGAAAAAAGAATGATACGGAGGGAAAAGGGAAAAAGAAGTAGGGGATAGAGAGAGGACAGAGATATACAACACGATGGAGGTGGAAGTGGGTCTCTTGGTGGTGGGTCTGACCGTGTTTGTGCATGCATGTGTGTGTAAAGGGATGAGAAGAGTGTTTGTGTGAGAGAGAGGGAAACAGAGATATTAAAGAGAGAAAGATTGTGTGCACACCAACCTTTGTGGTCTTGACTTTGTTGCCTGTGCTGCAGCTCCATCCTGTGAGGTCAGGGAGAACCTTACACTCCTCACCTTCCATACATGGCTCCATCTGACACCACCACTTCTGGGCTACAATGGAGGCTGGAGGAAGGGAGGAGAGGGCGGCAGATATTTAGTTTGGTAAAGACACGACTCGATGTTTGCTGAGGCGCTTTCATTCAGTGCTTCCATGTGTTTCCAGACTGTGTATCTGTGAATTTCGACACCGAGCTTTCTCTAGACAAGTTTCCGCCCAAATTTTAATGAATTTCCAGAAAATTGGCAAAAGAAAACGTCAATTAATCAACAAGTCCCCCAACCTAAACGACAAAATAGGTCGTTTGTCAGTGTCTCCCAAAACAACATATATAGGCATACCGGACCTACGTCGTCATGGTAACAATAATAAACACGTGGATAACGTTGTGAAACAGTCACAGTTTGGTTAGGTTTAGGCACCAAAACTATTTGGTTAGGTTTAAGAAAAGATCATGGTTTGGGTTAAAATAACTACGTTAGATACATAAGTTAAGTTAAATAAGTTAAAATAAGTCAGCGTTGACTTTTGGTTTCACGCGGGACACAAACAGCAGTCTCCTGGGTGAAAGTCCTGTGTCGTTTGACCGCAACATCCACTCTGACCACCTCCCTACGCGGACTTTGTCGCTCTTTATAGGTCACTGCCTAACAATAAACGTAAATATGGGTCGTAATAAGCTGCTTGCACAGACGACCTATATGGTCGTATTTTTGGGGAGGACACTCTCCAATTAATGTGCATTTCTATCCACTACCGTTATACAAATATTAGGAGTTGGGCGCATCGAGATAAACAGTTGGTTGCACTTATTGTCCAGCTGGGTGTCATAAAACCATTGCAGAAGAAGAGGGAGCAACGAGATGATGTAATTAAAAGAGAGACATTCAAAACTCAAACGAAGCAAAACGATTTCTGCATTTCTGTTTGTTTCATGTATTAATCGGTCCACACAGATCTGATGTTTTCGTCGGCCAAACTTTTTGTCTCTTCAGTGGAGCAGAAGCTTCAGTGGATGTCACATGTTCCATGTACATCATGATTTATTCGCTAATTCTGTTTCCATAACCCTTACATTTTTTGCTTTTATTGAAACACCAACTTTTCCACCTCAGCCAAGTGTAAAAACCTTTTTTGTGATATTGCGACTTTTTTTTTTCATGGAATTTCCTGCTTTTCAGCTCAGGTGTTGTTATTCGCAAATTGAAAATGCATAAAAAGTGGTGGATGCAAATGCCCTTCCTGATAGAGTACTAGATATGAATGTAAATAAATAATTAGTGTTTGAGGTTGTTTCCAGTTTCCTTATACCATCCATTGATCAGTCATGTGACTTATAGATCACCATAGATACTAAATATATAAAACAGTATACAAAATAAAGAAATTTACAGGAGATGTATATATTATCATTAAGAAAAAAAAACACACAATCTTACAACCATCTTTTCAAAATATTCTTTAGCAAATACAATCTTTCATCTTCAAGCCCTTCAGTGGGTAAAAAGATTCCTGTACTCTTTCAACCTCGTTTTTTTTTCAAAAACACTGTAGACTCAAATCTCTTCCATCACTTCATATTCATGAATAACACTAATTTCAAAACCAGCTTTAACACATCCATTATTTATTTAAATTTCTCATCGTTCTCCAAAAATTCTTGTTCTTTGAGAACAAATATAATCCAATGTGCTCTACAAAAATGTCTTCAATCTAGTCTCCCCAATATAGAAATCCAGAATGCCCCCCTATGACTAAAAACATTTGACACAATGGGGTAATATATGATACTTTACTATATAATTTTGAATACTTTAGTAAACATTGTTACACATCAATATCAAGATAATTATTGGCATATTGTCCATATGTCCCACCCATATTAACCTTCAGAGGAATATGAAATAGAATTTTTCCTCGGAACAAAATATTTTGACAACCTTTCAGCAATAAAGAAAAATGGGTTATGTTCTGTGTTTTAAAATGCAGATTATTACTGTACGTGTGGGCTTCGTGGCCGCTAGAGTCATGTGAATTTAATCAGCACATAAGGTATCATTTACATTTTCAATTCAACCAGGGGAAAAAAGAACAAAACCGGAGGCAAGATATGCCTGAGACAGCTGGGATATGTTGTGATCTTTTAGGGTTTAGAGTAGATCTGTTCACAACACATCAAATCAGATAAAAATGAGTTGATGAAGTGCCTTTAGCAAACACAAAAGAGAAAAAGGCTGAGAAAGACCAGACACATCAAGAACAAGAAGATTATTAAATATCACAAAGAAAAAAAGTAACATAAGAACACCCACCAGAGTAAAAGCTGACTGACTGAATGTGCGAATATATGAAAATATAATTTCTTTATCCGTCTTAAGACTGGGTATTTGCCACAGTCAGTTGTCAATTACCAGGTAATTGTTGGTAATTGTTAAATGTGAGTATCTAAGTAACTCCAACAGTCCAACTTTGCAATTGTGTTTGAGAAATTTTCAAGGGATTTCTTAGTAATCAGATGTTGCAGATGGTAGCCATGTTGAACAGGGAAATCCCAGTAAACGTAGCTTAGACAAACATTCATCAAGTCATCATTATGTGGTCTGTCAGAATTCGTGTCAGCTCTATATTAATCTGCTAGCAAATTAAGACTTTAAAACCCTTTCCAAGTGGACAGAGCCATGAGCACTTTCAATGTATTAGTTCAGTGCTATTTTGTCAGAAATGATTCCCTACTAGTACTCCTAATGATAATACATGGTAACTAAACACACAATAAACCACAAACAAAAGATAAGAGTAAAATGTGTTGTTGATCTTTGACAACCAATGGTGCCCACACATACTGTTACTGTGTTCGTTCACCTGGTGAGTTACATGTCATGGCTTAAGTAATTCAGCTGTGAATTCTAAAAATCGGTGTAGTTAAAGTTGTACTTCCTTATTGTTTCACTGTGTATACCTCGGATTTAGGGTTTTTAACATGAAGTCCAAAAGCAAGAAGCAACAGAGCCACAGAGACTGCAGTCTGTGATTTCATCAAGTGCCACTCTTTATAGCTGCAGGGGGTGCTGGATACTGATTTTGTCGACACAGGGACAGTAGCCAGGGGGATTTTCCGGGTATATGGGTACAGTTTCTAGCCTAGAATTTTACAGCACTACTGCGAAACAAAGCTCATTTATGTGTAAAAGCCCAGATAAACATTTTGGGTTTACAGAATCAACTTTTCACTCATTGTCAACAAAGCAGCTCCAGAAAGATAACACTTTCTGCAGATGATAATATTTGCTGTAAGGATTCATGTTGGGAGTCCTTTTATGTTCACATAACATTGACTGAAGTGCTCAATATAATAGCAGGAACACCTCAATTCTTCTTCATGGAGCATTTTCCCTGTTCTGCCTCTCAGTTAGGAAGCCATTATGTTAGATTAGAATTTGTTATATTCAGTTTCTATGTGTATCATTGGAATTATTTGCTTGGTTGTGAAGCACAAATTACTTTTACTGTTCAGAACAGTTCAGATTTATGTTTCTTTGGGTAATGACCAGAGTAAGCATTTCATTGTTTTTGAATTGCTTGTGTGTGCAATGTAACCTCATGCCGTGCATCGTCTTTGTAATTCCTCTGAATTCCTCACAAAAATATAACTGACAGAGGCTGTGTTTACAATTCATCAGGTTCCTGCAGTTATCAGCAGGAAACAACGTTGGACAGAAAATCAGACTTGGGTTTGTCTGATTCTGTTACACACACACTTCTATTCAGTGGCTACAAGGATGCCTACAATATTTTGGCTACCAGTACACAGAAATACCAAGGGAGTATTGACATCTACGTCTTTACTGTCAAATCAAAGTTTACTTCATTAATATATCAACATTCAGAAGAGCAGCACACACCAGAGCACACTTTTAAAATGGACAGATTTATGCAGTATAATGTAATGATATATTTCATACAGGA
Organism: Macquaria ambigua; assembly: GCA_008360985.2. NCBI lineage: Eukaryota > Metazoa > Chordata > Actinopteri > Centrarchiformes > Percichthyidae > Macquaria > Macquaria ambigua. The sequence continues at coordinate 33,683 of VMKM01000975.1, forward strand.
ACTCTGGGTCAAATAACACCTGAGTGCCACATTTGTGAGGATTACTGCGTCAGGACTGGCCAGAGAGTATCAATTATATTTCAGTCAGAGACACTTATGTATGTGAGGTAATTGACCATTTATAGCAAACGGTTGTACTGTTAGATTTGGCAGAAAAGGCTCTGCTCTTTGAGGGAGCTCTCAAAGAGTTCGAGGAGCAACAAGGCTTGTGTCGGGAGAACTAATCCCCCCCGTCCCCTAACAAAGACATACATGTACGTTCGATCTTTTAGTCAAATCAGCAATACCAAAAAATATAGCGCATAAGAAAGAGGGAGCATATCAGGAGAGTAATAGTGAGAATCAGGTTATAATGGCCGTGCTGTGCACCTGGATGAATATGATTGGATCTTACTAGTCAGCTGGTGGCCTTGGCCTGAATGAAGCAGTGGACACTTGAGGTGTGTATCGCTCCCTCTCAGACAATTTTAATGTATCAAGATACACAGTCCAATCCACACTACAATTTTATGTTTTTACTTTTTAATAATAAAAGTGCAACTAAAATAAATCAGTTATTTCCCCATTTTTTTCATTATTCCAAATACTGATCAGAAATACCCTAGAAAATTAGGGTATGTTTTTTTTTCCTTAAAATGCTGCTGACTGGGTATTGTTTAACATCCTCCTGAATTTGGTATTTTCAACAACACTGTGTGGGCGCATGTCCCTGTAAATAAAACAGCTCATCATGGCTTCAGTAACCGGGAGGAGTTAAGAGTCCAGTATACTCCGTCAGAACTGCTTGTCGGATGGTCGAAAAGCTTCGGAAACCCCCTCCCCCCCACACCTTTCCCAGGTCGGCTTCTGAAACTGTCAATCTGATAGTGCTCTGCATGAACTAACTCTATCCAACATCATCAGACACTAAAACAGTATGATCAGCATGAAAGCATAAAAGACTTTTAAGACACTTCTAAAAGCAGGTGTGGTTCTGACAGCGTGAGCTTGCAGATACACACAAAATGTGCACAAACTCATAAACAGTGGTACATACCATCAACACAGGAGGGCATGGCCCGGGTGGTGCCGGCAACCTGTCCTGGGAAGCAGGAACATTTGACAGTCTGAGATCTCTCCTCGATCTTGTTCTTGTTGCAGCAGCGATGGGCAGCGATCACCTCACACGTCCCTGCCTTCACATGCACTGTGAAAGCGAGAGAGACACACACAGAGAGACATTTTGTTATCACATTAGCCTGGTTCCAGACCAGTGAATCTCTGCCCAAGTTTTAGATTTCTTTCAGTGTTTCAAATAGGTCTGGTGTTGAAAAAATAACCGCCTGATCCAGAAAAACACCAACAGAAAAATTGCCAGAAAAATGGCACCAAGCGTAGATCGGATCAATGCAGCTATACAGGTTGTTGTAATTGAACCTACAAAAATTATAATAATAACAGTTATATGACAGATGTGTCAGTCACAGACAAAACGCTAGGACAAAATAACCACCTCTTGGCCAAACAAAAACTGACAACATGAACACGATGTCAGACTGAATAATGACATGAAATGGAAGGGCAATTAAGTGTGATTATGTGACTATTATCAGATAGCCATGAGCCATACAAGAGCAGTTTATAATCAGAGCTATCAAATTAAGCCTTTTATGAATTCTGATTCTTTATTTATGCACTGATGTGTGCACAAACAAAACCACGCACCCATGTAAAAATACATATTAGGCTTACAGGCGCTCACACATAGAGACTCGCAAATATAGCAAATCTGGAAGTCCCAGTAGTGCATGGCTGCTGAGCCACAGCTGCTCCTTCACTAAGAGGATCTGTTGTAGAAATTTCATGTTAAGTCTCTTGTAGCCCTTCTGCAATACACAAGGAATACAATGATAACTCTGTAATTGAAAGAGAGAAAAACAACCAATGTTTGTATTAGAATATAGTGATTTGATCGTATGGTGTTGCATCCCAAGTGAGTATTAGCTACAATACTAATGAAGGGTAGATGGGGGAAGCACCTTCACTTCTTCTGTAGCTACCACTTTGTGTGCACGTCTATATACACACACTTCAATGAGACAGCCATGTGGTTAATTAACAACAAGTCCACCCCGAGCACAGAAGTCCCTTGAGTCAGCTAAGTGAGAGGGAACAAAGAAATCACTCTACATTTGAAGATTTGTGATGTCAACACATGGTCCTTTCATACCAGCCTTTCATCAAATACATGAAAATGTCATGGACAAACAATAAGCCTTGTCAGGAGCACTGTGTGCAAGAATACAGTGTGTGTCGGTGCACGCCTGTTTGTGACTATGTACATGTTGTACCTACATTGTATACTGTGTATGTCTTCAGGTATGCTTGACTGTGCACGTCGTGTGTGTTTGTGAGCGTACATGTGCATATACGTATAGTCTTGTGATCGTGAAAGTCAAAGTCTGTGCGTTTTGGCTTTTCACACAGTTGTTGGAAGTTACTGCTATTTCCATTACAAAAGAGTCCGCCCACAATACAACAAAGGGTGCACACTGCGTGGCAATGAAAACTAAAGCAGCAAACAATGACTGTGCTCTGTCTAAAGAGTATTTAAAAGTAAGGCAAGCCGAACTCAAAGACCCAGTATGAATATGTTAAACACACTAACAGAGATTTGAAAAGTTCTTAATTTGCTCCGTTAATGAGAAAAAGACAAAGCAGCAATCCTGCAAAGCCCAGTCCAATTAATATCTCAGCGAAAAGCACATTCTGATATCGCACCCACAGTGTGTGTGTGTGTCTCTCATCTCTCTTCTTTCATTCCTCCAATTTCCCTTTTTGCTGCCGAAGGATAGTGATGTTGGTTGATTGATCTGTCCATCTGTCTGTCCATCAATCCAACGCTTTGGTCCACAGAAAGATATCTCATCAACGACAGGACAGATTGCCACAAAATTTTGGTGGCGATATTTATGACCTCCAGAGAATTATTCCCAGTGGTTTTGGTGATCCCCTGACCTTTGGTTTATTCTCACCATCAGTCAGAGAGCTCCATTTGTATACATGTAATCAGAGCTTTCCTCCGACACCAGCCTCAGGTCAAATGGTGAACTATTCATAGGACTGTATTTCCTGGCAGGAATGCTGTGAAATTAGTTGTGGACATTAATGCTCCCCAGAGGACGATCCTTTGTGACCTTGGTGATCCCTCGCCCTTTTCTCTATTCCCACACTCAGGACACACTTCTGTGATCCCCACAAGGTCTCTGTCCATTTTCATTATTACATGACCTTTACTCAAACGGCGACTTCAGGCCAAATCATCAAGTTTGTACACAAGACAATTAATGGCCAGTTTGCCATGACATTTATCGGTTTATCGATGAATTATATTGACTTTGCTGATACTGTTGCTTTCTTTTATGCCACTCTTAAACCAACATTTCTTTAGTTGGTCCTTTTGACATTTGTATCTCCTTTTGTGGCAAGGCTGGATGAATATCCGAATCAACAGCATGTCATTTACTCCATCCACCACTTTCATACCCTGGGCTGAAATGAACATTGCACCCTTTAAGGATTGCTAGTGGGCTTTAGTTTTGTTTGATACTAATACCTCTTATTTTGCCTCTTGCCCTCTCTCTTTCAGCACCACCCTAATTGGCTTGCTTTTCTTTTTTTCTTCTTATAGGCTTGACAACCCTGTTGGCAGACACACAGCTCAGGAAAACACACACAGAGTAAACACCTTAACCCAACCCCCCCCAGGCACACACACACACACCCTGGCCCATTTTTAGGCTCAGCACCTGCAGTAGTAATTGACTCAGCATTAGTAAGAGCGGCGGTGCACTAAGCTGAGCATAGAGGAGTCATGAGGAGGCGGGGGGGTGAGGATTTTACTGGCGGAATGTAAAAGTTCATTGAGGCTTGATTACACATATTAATGTTAATAGATGGCAGTAAATTTCTTCAATATGGACCACATGGTAAAATAAATATGAGCTGGAGCCGTATGACAGAATGGTTGAGTGATTATTTTGGCCCCGCAACAGACTCTTGGAGACATACTCTACAGCTGCATACTCTAATTTGCAGCTGAATCGTTGCCTGTTCAAGGCATTACACTGTAAAGTTCATTTGACAACTTTTAAACCATTTCTGCTGCCAGTTGGCAGTAATAGTTTTAAAATCACTGACTATGTACTTTAGTTGCTCAGACAACAAAAATGAAGACGTGGGAAACTGAGCGCTGAAGCCCCACTGACCAAAATTGTTTGATTATTATAATTGTTTTGATTGCTGCTATTCATGGTTTTTACAAAATGCAGGCAGTGGTAGTCATCCTGCCTGAAGTCTGGTTGTGGTTTTAGTCTTTCAAATCAACCTTTAAAATATGGAAATTGTTAAAACACATTCTGGAACAACTGGTTTATTGGACTGTTTTTAAGAAAAATGCTGTAATCAATGTGTCAAAAAAGCTGCATTTACAGTACTGATTTCACATTTGATAAAAAAGGAAACTGGCAGCATTCACTCTTGTAAGGCTCCTACTGTGAAATCCTCACGTAGGTTTACTCTGCCTCAACATTAATCTCACTACGTTTGCATTTTTCAACAATCAAAACAATACTGTTACTGGTGGATTTATGCTGAATGTGTTGAATATTTTTTTAGGAGCATTTTAAGTATTTTTGGGATATTTGTTTCAAACCTCTCTGGATTACAATAACATAATGGAAGGCATAATGGAGACAGCACACCATTTCAAACTGTAATTTTCTTCCTTGGTTTTACATGTTCCCACAACAGGATGTAGGAGTGGGACTTAACATCAGGAAGGATTTGATTTGAGAGTTAAAAAGTAAGCAGGACACAGACAGAAAAACAAAAACCCTGGTGTTTGCTCTTGATTCTTTTGTTGAAGATCACTCGCCTCCTCCGTCATTCTCACTTACAGAGAAAGTGGAAAAAGAGGAAGGACATGCTTTTACCGGCATCATGGCGTAGTCGGATGTGATACCCTGTATGTCTGAGCTTCTTGCAGTGCAGAGAGCTCCTGCTGATGTTGGCAATGTTGTTGTAAACTGACACCCCAATATACACCTGTTACACATGTTGCTGCTGCTGTTGCTGGTTAGCTTGGTGGACCTGCAGGCTTTATATGATGGCAGGTCTTGGCTGGATTGCATTTTATATATGCTTATTTTATATAAGATTCATCATATAAAAAAATGACTCTTTTAAAATGGAGCACAAAGGGATTTGGGGGTAAGTTATATAAAGTACTCACAGGGAAACAGCATTGCAAAGGAATATGTGTGTGTGTGTGGAGTGTTTAGTGTGCGCTCTAGCTCTGTAATACAGCTGAAGGTGTCAACAGTTTGAGGCTGTGTTGTGCTGAGATGTTAATAATTACGAATCTGCCAGATAGTGAGTCAGGCAGTGGGCCACAGACTCCAATAAACTCTGATAAATACTTTATATATAATATAAATACTAATATTTTATCTCTGTGTATGCATTTGTGTACATACTGCTAAAATAAAAAAGCAGATGTACAGTAAACACTCCGGGATGTTACAGTTTTCAGAGATATACTATGGACTGCCTCACTGTGTGTGTGTGTGTGTGTGTGTGTGTGTGTGTGTGTGAAGATTAAAAGCATTCAGTTCAGTCTTACTAGGTGGGAATGCAACCCTCTTTCTATTTCATAAATGGCGTCTACCTTCCTTGCGAGCTCTCTTTCCTGCTTCATCTATCCATTTCTGCTCTCCTCCCTTCTCCTTCTCCTTCTCTTTCTCCTCCTCCTCATCTTCTTCATCTATCTCACCTCGTCCTGCTGCTATTTCATAAATGACCCCTCCTTTTCTCAATCTCTCTTAGCCACTCCACCACCCTATTTTTCCTCTGCTCTCTCTTGCTCTTAGCCCTGCACAGCAAACTCAGCAGGGTAGCAAACCATTATCCTCAATCACAGGCCTTAGATCAGAGATTTTTTACACTTTCTATAATGTGTTCTCCCATTCTCACCCTGTCTCTTTCTCTCCCTGTCGATGTCTCTCTCCCTCTGTAAGCCCTCTCCCATCTCTCTCCAAGGCATGAGGACTTGTTATCCCTGCCTCTCTTAACACAGCAGTGGCTGTTAACCCCATTTACTAAGGATGACGTGCTACTGACAGACTAACAGATGGACAGATTGCCCTGACTCTGAACAACCAGGAGCTGTGTATGTGTGTGTGTGTGTGTGTGTGTGTGTGTATGTGTGTGTGTGGCTTTGCCGACACACGAAGCACTGAGATAGCGCTCTTGGTCCCAGCGGGGTACTTCTTTCAAATGTCATTCCTACCACTGGGGGCCTCTCTCTCTCTCTCTCTCTCTCTCTCTCTCTCTCTCTCACACACACACACACACACACTCAGAACCACGCAAGTGCATATATTATTAGTAACCTGCAGAAATACAAAAGTAATATTGCAACAAAAACTGTGCCAAATCTACTTTCAGTGACCAGTATAAATACGTAAATGGTTCAGGCTCAGTTGTTTAACATCTGTCAAATGTCCCGATTTGCAAGAGCCCAATAGCGCCAACATTTATAACCAAAATCAGTTATTTTACATTGAATTACCACAATCACACCATGACAAACCACTGAGTCGAAACAAGTCCATGCGGTGCTTTTGCATAGAGTTAAATTTTGACACAAAAGTTTGTGGTGTTGACCAATTTCAAACGTGGAGGGAACCGGAGAGTCCAAAATAGAAGAATTAGTTTTGTTGCTTTCACCACTTTTACAGTATATAACCCTCCTCTGCCAAATGAGAAGGATCACCAACAGAGCTTTACTCTTTGTATTCATTTTGCCACAAACTAAAGTAGCCACAAACAATGGTAGTCATTGGACAACCTGCAAGTCGTCACTATGTCACCAGGCTTCCACTGCCACCTATTTCCTGAGGACGTGCATATGAATTTCGCTGCACCACTTTCTGGTCTGACCAGGTTCGCAGCCTGGCTTTGGCTCTCAGCTCTGCCAGCAGTCCACTCCCCTCCCTGTTGTGTTTTCTCCCACCAGTTGGATGGGACATTAACTCAGAGATAGTAAGAAAACCAAAAACTTCTGTATGTCAAGCCCCCAGGAACAGCACCTGGCGATTTTGGCAGTGTCACAGCCAAATTATTTTGCCATACACGTCCATTACAGAAGAAACAGCTGTAAAACTAAGAAGAAAATTTCCTGAGCATCACACACATTTACAAATTACTCTTTGACTTATCTCAATCCACTGATCTATTTGATCCTGTATATTTAAAAGCGTCATATTAAAGCTGGAGTGCGGAACTTTTGCCTCCCCCTTCTGGCATTGAGAGTAATTACACAAACACTGTCAATACGTGCTTAAGACGTATCCCTACAGGTGAGTTCCAACACAATAATCCATTATTTAGGTAGAGTAAATGTAATAGCAACATAGCCTACTCCAAATATTTTACAAATACCAACCTGTCCAAGAGCAGTAACGCCCTCAGTCCTTCTCTTCTTTCAGCGCTCTCCAACAAGGAAAAGCTACAGAAGTTATCTGTGTTGCCGTTCTTTTTTTGACTGTAATCCTTCCTCTGAACGCAGAGAGAGAACTATCTGAATACTACTTGAATCACTTGATGATCAAGCATTTTGAACTTCCTTTGACGCGACTCTCTCTCTGCATGGCTCTGTAACAGGTAAATGGACTTACTTATATAGCGTTTTTCAACCTGGTTGGTTGGTTCCCAAAGCTCTTTACAGATTGGTCTCATTCATGTTACGGAGCTCTCCATCCACAGGCTTAGGGTTCAGTCATGTCATTCAACATGTGGACAGGAGGAGGCGGGGATCAAACCACCAACCCTGGGATCAATAGACAACCCACACTACCTCCTGAGCCACAGCCGCCCTATTACCTGTGACAAACCAGTCATTGCTGGTTGACGTAAAATGCATCACTAACAGTGCGCCAGCGACACAGTGTCACTGAATTGAAGACGATGAATGAATCCTGTATTGATTGTACAATGTCTTGACAGTTTCCAAGCAGTGCAGTTCAATTTGGCTCTTCTTTAAAAGCACAAACAGTCGCTGTAGACGCACATTCAACGCCAAGAGAGTGTGTTGGCAAAGCAGCTACAGGAGCTGACAATCCCTCATCAGGTCTGATTAAAGCACTGGCATGATATATGAATGGAGAGGCTGCAGTGAGATAAATGAGCCCTCTGGTTTTTGTTTTTGTTTGTTTTAGTATGTGCTGGTTACACAATGCTCTGATTACAAGAAAAGCCCAATTCATACTTTTAAAGTTGAGAAATACAAATGTTTTTGACTACATTTCAAAAAAAACGTTTTGCCTTTTGGGCAAGTGACCTGACCTTCTGACCCAGCTCCAGTGCAGCCCCAAATAACTGACACAGTGAAAATTATGCTTAAAATTACTAAATGTGTCCATGGTACATATAGATGCACTATATAAATCACATATTTAGTATGTATAAATATTTAAGTATATCCCCAGGGCTCATAGTGTTCTATTCACAAAGAGCATATTTTGAAATGGAAAATGAGTTCAGAATGCTTGCCAAGTTAATTAGATTACAATGTACGTTTCTCAGTGCATGTGTGTGTGCCCATCAGTGCATGTACGTCCATGCATTTGTGTTAATAATTAGATTACATTGGCCTCTGAGATGGCACCATTCGTTATGAATCGTAAACAGAGAGCAAATTAAAATTCTGTTTAAGAGCCTGCCAAGAAAATTAGCATCGAGAGAAAGGGAGGCAGGCACACTCGACCACTACTGTCTTTTCTTTCCTCAACCCTGTTTTCTATTCTGTTGATGTTTCATGTCTACAACACCATCCCACCTCTCTTTTCCTCTACTGCCACGCCATTTCTATGTGATGGTTATTACTAGAAGGTTAAAAAAGGGTACATCACAAGTACAGGAGACAATTAATTTTTCTTCCTCTCTCTTTTTTTTTTTTTTTTTTTTTTGAGAAATAGGTAAAGGCACCCAAACTGGGAGCAGAAAACACAAGATTTCTTTCATTCCTCCATGAATTCCTTTTGGATATGAACTAACATCGACATTGTACTTTCTGTGCTGTGTCTCTCTGCTCATATTGTAGACTAGACTGATCAGTGGCAGCCCTCTAAGGAGCTTGACTCCTCTCACAGACTAATGTCTCTCCCTGTTATCATAACCCTTGAGACCAGCAGAGGAAAAACATGAGAAGGACAAGGAAGAGGAAGAGCAAGCATGAAACTTGTGAAGGGCCATGGTGGCACACGTGTGCATATTTAAGACCATGGTTTGTTCTAAGCTCAGCACAGCTAAGATTGGACTGAGCAACATGCCTAAAAATAAAACCTTTAGGAGATATACATTTCATTATGCTTTTTCTCTTTACAAAAGGTCTCCTAATTAGAACAATAATAACAACAATATAAATATATTTAATGGCAAAACAGAATTAAACTGCAAATTTAGAGACAAACTTACTTAGGTCTATTTTCCACATAGGTAGCCTGAAAAATGTGTGAAGTCAAGTTCTGGCTTAATTTTTCTACATGGCTGCAAACAAATGACCAACAGCTGAAACCATCAGAGCAAGTTGTCATTAGAACATAGAGCAGGAGCTGATCTTTTGTCTCAGACTTGTAGAATTGCACTGATGTTCCCTCGTTCCCAAATCACAACAAAACACAATGACATTAACTACCACGGCTGGCATGTCAGACAGCAGAACAATAAGCTGAACACAGCTTGTCCCCCCTTTCTCTTTCTCAGTCTCTCACTCACTGTCACACACACACACACACACACACACAACCAGCAGAGTCACAGCAAGTTGCATCACATGGCTGATTTTCCATATTTTGTCCAATGAAATGAACCTGAAGATACAACATGTGCTGGCTGAAATTTAGAAATAGTGAACTTCATTCAGTAGGTCTTTTATTTATTTGTAGCCAGTGCTGGTCATCATACTTGAACTAAATGTCTTGGTGGTCAGAAGCACTGAACTGGCTTCCTTTCACAAATGACGAAGCCTAAATAAAACGACAAAATACGTCCTTTGTAACTGTCCTCCAGAACGACACATATAAGCCTTTTCTTTTCTATCCAAGGGGCAACATCATTATATAGTTTTCTGATCTGACACTGTTATGGTTAAGGTTTGGTTAAGTTAAGGCACTAAACTTGATCAGGGTTAGGGAAACAGCGCGGTTTGTGTTAAAATAAGTCCTTCATTAAATCTGCGGTAACTTAAACATTTTTTGCCCACTTTGGAGCAGCGGAAACAAGTTGTGAACATTGACATTTTAAGTTGATATGGCGAACTTGTTTGCAAACAGTTGCTTATTTACACATCCAGCATCCATCACCTTTCATTTGGAGTCGTTTTTCTTGTCACCTGGCAACATTCACTGTCTTTTTGTTCTGTTTTTGGTCGCTACCAACTTCTGACAGAAATATCTGGCTCTTTAGTCGCTAAATGCTCCACTATGTTCACCGGCTAGTCGCTAACTGTGTCTGTCTGATCACAAATAAAGCTGGAAGAGGTATTGCATAGATATGTGAAGGAAAGCTGGAGTAACTGAATAATGTGATATCTAGCATTAGTGTGTACTGAATCAAAATTAAAACATCAGCCACAAAACTTGCCTCTGCTTAATAAAAATAGCAGGTTAAGCACAAACAGGCCGAGGCTACCTCACACAGCATTCTCACACACTGTCCTATCACACCGGCACAGCTCAGCGTCCCTGGGTGAGTGAATGAGATGAGTGAGTGACCACAATTTGAAAGTGTTTGCTCACAGCGGCAGTTCCTCCTCACGATGTGACAAAAATAAAGAGTGAAAGAGAGAGGACGAAACGCTGGGATCTCATCGGAATTTAGATTTGAAAGGGAAAACAAAATACAGTGGATGTCAACACAGAGTGGATCATCCACGTCAGAAAATATGGCTTGCCAAAAATCACCCAACCCATTTAGATACATTCGTCAGCCTGCGCAGAAAACAAAAACAGCCTCAACATTATCAAATACAAATGACATCTCTTTCTGACTGCATTTACTCCTCCCTTCACTGGCTCTCTTTCACCTTAACAAAGTGACAATTGTGTCATTAAAGATGTGACGAGCCGCCCGCTGAACCCCTCCATCTGTAGCATGATCCCCCCACCGCCACCTACACACCCACCCACCCCTGTACTAATCACCTTCACCGATATGAGAACAGCTTGTGCCAGATTGTCTCCTACTCCCCAAAACACGCCTCTGGTTCTCCGTCACTGATCTCCATGCAGTTTTAATGCAGCACAGACAAGGGAATTATCTCCCCGCACCACCACCACCACTGTCCTCCTGCTACATCGTACACAATATTAGCTTATGCGACAGGGCGGGCCTGGTGACACATGGCGTGTCCTGACATACTGGTAATCCCGCCGCCACCATCGCTACCAGCCCACCGCAGACGATTTGTACTAATTTGTGCTTCAGGCGAGTTATTAGGGCGGTGAATTGGGTATAAATTGTTAATATGCTCAGATGTATTAACACAGCATTACCACTCAGCCATTAACCTGTGTGTGTGTGTGTGTGTGTGTGTGTGTGTGTGTGTGTGCGTGTGAGGCCCTCATGTTTTAAACCCTGTGTTAATTGTTAGCTGCTGACTGGAGGTGACTTTTCACAAGCCCTTGGGGAAAGTCCAGGTCTCCTTACTCATCTGTATTTCTGTCTCTCCCTCTTTTCGCTCCCTCCTTCCCCTCCCACTCACCCCCTGAAGTTAGAAACCTCTCCAGTGCACGGGAGTGTTTGCATCGTTTTCCCCCTCCTACAGCAGTTCCTAATGTGCATTATTGTGGGAGAGCTCAGGGCCATGCCAGCCACTTTTCATTCCTCTGACTGAAGCTGGTGTCTCTCTCTTTCTTTCTCTGCCTCTCAGTCTCTCGTTCTCCTTCTCCGTGTCGTTCTGGCAAACCAGTGTAGAGACAGAAACACAATGATTGTGTTTGGTCCAAACACTCCCCTCCTCCAGTTTTCTCTTTGTCAGTCGGCGAACGGAGAAGAGAGGAGAGATCTATAGCACAGCAGCCATGTTGATGATGATGATTTCATTCTGTCTGAATTCTCTTCCTGTTAAAGGAATAAGGACGGACACTCGTAAACGTCAAGCGCTGCGTATTTCACTTTAACAGGTTGCCGTGTGTTCGTGTGCGTGAGTGCATGTGTGTGTGTGTGAGTTATGGTTATTGTTTATGTCACTCTGTTGTAGAGGTGTCGTTTCACAGATCTAGATAAATGGCTTGCTATCACCCTGTTTACTCTGTGTGAAAGACTGGACAGTCCCATATGTTACACCACCAGTCAACTCAGAGCACACAATGCTGCTGTCATCTGCAAACCTTGTAGGTCTAATGTTAGCTGTTCTCACTGCTTTTTTGAAAGGTTTATTAGAGATGAGGAAAAAATTCAGTAACACTTTTGATTTGATTGGAAATGATTTTTCTCAGAACAATTTCAGGCATGTTGTTTTACACTGTAGTTAATGAGTGAAACAATGCATGCAGGTGTGGCGTTGAAACAATAGATTAAATTCTTTTGTTTGTATCGTGGGCATGCAGGATGAAGGATGATGATACAGTGGTGAGGATTTTAAACTGTGAAAACTGTCATTTCAAAGTCACATTTTGTGTTACTCCACCAACATGCAGCACATTTCGCTGGACATACGCTTGTAGGCCAACAGATGAATAATAATAAATGATGAATAATAAAATGGGCTGCACAGTTTGATCACTGTAAGGGCTCCATGTCACCAGCTGTGTGTGTGTGTGTGTGTGTGTGTGTGTGTGTGTGTGTGTGTGACATTTTGGACCAAAATAAACTCATTTCAATTGCATCACTGCGACCAATGGATTTGCTTGCTGAGGAGAAACAATTTGCATGCTGCTTTGGTGTAGAGTTCAACTGGGGTGAACTTTGACTTGCAAATTTGCACCGTTGACCAATCACCAATCTTCTTCATAGTTCTGACCTTTGAGGGAACAGAGCGAACAGAGGAAGCTACTAATACTGTTGCTGCTACCCGGGGACGTTGTGGTTCATGGTCGTCGCCTTAACCTGTCTTAAGCTGTGGCGGCACCCCCTGTTGTGCTAACCTTGCCATCATCACTTTGTCATTAATTAATAGATTTTTGCTGAGTCGTGTTTTTACAGTGATAAATGAATTATTGATTACTCATTAACAACCTAGTTAATACAGTGTGTTTTATTATTTTGTCCTTTTCTCATGTTTGGAACTTGCCCACAACTTATTCTACTTTAATATGTATGTGACCGAAAAGAGCACCACCGCCCCTATTGGCTGCTTACAGGAGAAGAATTAGTGTTCTTATTCCCCTCTCCCCCTAAATTAAAAATATATTGTTCCTGTTTAGGGTTAAAATTGCAGTATTAAATAAATTGTGGTGCATATTGAATCAGCACCTTAAATACCATCTTGTATAGACTGAGCACATTTGATGACACCGGCATTAACAAAACTAATTTAAAGAGGCTGTCCTCACCAAAAATACGGCTGTATAGGTCATCTGCGCAGCAACTTATTACGACCCATATTTTCGTTTATTGAGGCGGCGACCTATAAAGAGCGCCAAAGTCCGCGTATGGAGGTGGTCAGGGTGGATGGATGGGTCAAACAACACGGGACTTTCACCCAGGAGACCTCTGTTCATGTTAACTTAACTAATAAAGTTATTTTAACCCAAACCATGATCTTTTATTAAACCTAACCAAGTAGTTTTGGTGCCTAAACCTAACCAAACTGCAACCGTTTCACAACGTTAACCACGTGTTGTTGTTGTTACCATGACGATATATATATAGTTTTCTCATTGACAAACGACTTATTCTGTCGTTTATGACTTGTTGCAGATATACAGGCACCATTGTATTATCCTCCTCAAAAGATAAGTTCTTAAACCTTTTATGTTTATAGCTGACAGTAGCAACACAAGGACAGCACAAACAACTGAATGCTCATCCTTAATTATGTTGGAACATAATTACTCAGTGAATTTCTTTGATAAAGATGCTTAGTTCATATTTCAAACACCTTCATTGGCCATCGAACATTGACAAGTAATCTGATGAGCTCCCTGATTGGTGCATTAAGCCCATCTCTTCTTAAAGCCTCTCTACCATTGCGTCAGCACTTTCTCTCTAACTGCATTCATCAGGACAGATCATTACATCCCTCCACTCCTCTCCTCTCTTGCCTCTCTCCGTCTCTCATCCCATCCCTCACTACCAAATGAAAGGGAAACCCTGGTGTGTCTGAGGCTGGCCGGCAGCAGAGCCAGAGGTGGAAAGATGAGAAGAGAGAGGGAGGGGAGATGAAGGCAAAGAGAAGGAATGAGAAAAGAGGGAGAGAAGAGGAAAAAGCGCCGCCTGCTCTGACTGTAAATGGTGTGAGAGAGGAGGAGAGTTTGTGTTGGAGGGATGATTAGTCTCTGTTAGGACTCTGTGGGAAGGAAACTGAAGAACCACCATAGTTGAGCTATTAGTACGCAGCAGGATAAGTCTGTCTGCTGCAATTTTCAAAATCACACTGAAAACAATGAGTCTAGAGAAGCACCGACTGTATGCTCAGTGCCATGTTCTAAAGTTCATTTGAGCATCTGTGTTCTGCATATTGCATGTTCATCTTTTGATTGAAAACATTTTTATTTTTCTGAAACCAATTTTTTGACATTTCACAAAATCTTTTCATTCAGCTGGCCTGGTTACAGTGACATAAGATGCTTTATTGACTTTATTAGGGGGGCATTGTCAATTTCAGAAGTAAACATTTTGGCCTAATTTTCTCAGTGTTCACATATTTTGAACATTAACATAGTCATCAGTGGTTATGTTGTAACTATTGTTCAAAAGCATGTGCCTTGCATTACACCCTCACAGGAAGTTTTCTGATATTTTGCTTAAATAGACGTGTTCTCAAGGTGGTGTGGCCAGGCCGGATTTTGCTCCACATTCATTTCAATGACACAGATTCGTTCCAGTCGCGAATTGTTCAATCGGATTGAACTTTTAAACATGAAACTGCGATAATCTCCGCTCTGCAGCCAGTTTGAGAGACTGGGACTCACCTCTCATTCAAGAAATATTTTTGTTCTTAATATAACAGCACAGTGAAATAATGAAAGCAGCAGAGAAGGAGGGACGCTGATTGGCTGCAGTGAGTGCAAGGACAATAATGGAGGTTATTGATAGTAAAATGTTAGGTGTGTAACGCTTTATAATCTACAACTTTGTGGACTGCTGTTTGTGGCTAGCTCCTGCAGTTTAGGCTTACAACCCTAACTTCGCTTTCCTGTCCTGTCTGCTTTTCGACACATGACTCAAGTAAATTTCGTCAAGCAAAATCTGGTCTGACCTTAATACTGTTTTTATTCTCCATCAGTGGTTATGTTGTAAACACTGTCCAAAAGCATGCACTGTCCTTGCATTGGTTTGCTCTGTCCATCAAGCAGCAACTCTTCCTCCTATTGGCCTGAAACCCCCTCGCACTCATCCACCCACACAGGTGTTTTCACTTCAGTTGCCTAATTAGACCTCTTCTAAGTACAAATTGCGCTTGGTTGACATCTCCCTATTCTCAAGTTGGTTTTGTTGCACCTGTAGACCTTTGTCACAGCAGAAATGAAAAAAGGTCTATTTGGGAAGCATAACTTAGACCTTTCTTGTTCTTATTAGGACGTAGATTTTGGTGACACCACACAACTCAAAGCATAGCTCCTTCCACCTTCGACCTGACCAGAGGTCTAATTAGTCAGGGTAATTGAAAACACCTGGGTGTGCAGGACCTTAAAAGACCCTATATGCCCATTGTACACTCACACTTTTTTCACTTACCTTCGCCTAAGTAGATCTCTCCTCAGGACTGTGTGGGGATATATAGATAGTGCTTGGCTGACATCTCGCTGACTCTTCTGTTGCACCTTAAGGTGGAATAACTTTGTAATTCCAGTGTAGCTCCACCCAACATCAACCTGAGCAGAGGTCTAATCAGCAGGCTCGCTGAAAACACCTGTGTGAGTGTGCACAGCCTTTAAAAGAGGCAGGACATTGCCCAAATGGTTTTCCTGTGTTTTCCTTTTTGCATACCCCCTTGGCTCTCACAGCCTCACAACATCGGAGGATGGAAACATTTTGTTTTTTGTCAAAGGAAATCACACCAATGTCGTTGCAGCGCAGCAAACATTCTGTATTTGCTTCAGGCAGCTTGTATAATTCACTTCAGACCCACCGGGGGAGATATTAAAGAACTCAGTGGCAGAGTTTCATTTTGAGGAAAAAAAAATACAAAAACACTTATTTATTTGATGCACATTTCACAGTTTCTTCAGTTTTCTTAACAACAGCATTTGTATTATTTTTCAGTAAGGTACAATCTGAAAACATTGCTTCAGGAGATCCAAGGAGATCCAAGCTGTGGGCAACTTTTCCTGCATATTTATCTGTGTGTATTCAAGCAACTGTATGTCTATCCTTACTCCTCCCCTAGCTACATCTTATTTACACATACAAGAAGGTCAGTGTTGTGGGATCTTGAGATTTTGGTTATTCGTGAGAAACACTGAAAAAGCAAAGACACCAAACTCTGGCAGGTTTTGCCAAAGTAAGTGATTTTTTTTAATCACCTGAAGTGGTATTTGTAATTTAAATTCCACAAGAGCAATTAGTTGATTAAAATATTGAAGAAGCAACTTTTTCCTTAATTATCAAGGAGGCGTTTCCTGATTAATTAGGTTACCTTGCACTTCACATGTCCTTGTAATTACATTTTTGTACACAGTTGGCACACAACCAAACTTGAGCCCAAATGTTGCTGAGTCAAGGAGAAATTTACCCTGCTTTAGTTTCAGGTCAGTATTTGTTTGGCCAGTAGGATAACGATGGAGAACACTTGTTTGTAGAGAGAGAGGCCTCGTTACAACATGCGGGAATATATAAAAATATAAAGGATAAAGGAGTTAATTAAGGTTAATCACAATGCAACACAAAACAAATACACAAATTGAGCTAAATAAAATGTCTGAATGGTGCGTATTGCTAAAACCAAATGCCATGACTGTTTTGGGAGTGGGAAGTGCAAACGTGACTCCTGATCATCTTCCTTGATACATTGTACAGTTTAAAGCAGCCCACACAATCCTCAAATGAATGGCATCTACAGGATCATGACCTCTGTGTAAAGAGGTAACCGCACAGGTCATCTCAGATCCATTTCTATGACTGTCTATCTATCTCAGGCACGCAGAGCCTTGTATTGACTCTCACAGTGAGTACTGTACGTGCTGGCTAAAGCACTACAAAAATACTTTAAAAACACACAAACACGGATGCACGTGCACACACACACAAAAGCCACACAGAAAATATCAAAGTCCAAAAGGAAGTCCAGTTATTTCCAGGATATCTCTCTCGTCGATGAAAAATACAAGAATTTCTATTAATCTTAACCAAAATAAGCATAAAACACTTCACAGTGTTCTTCACTCACACAGTGAGGGATTGAGTGATTTGTGTTTTAATGCAGCCCACAGAGTATTTACAGTGGTGTTCTGCTAGGATTAGTTGTGTGAGAGGATTAGTGAAGCTGCATTACTGCTGTTTTATTTAACTCACAACAGCAAAAGACTAAAAATAAAAGCCTCTTAACCACATTTAGGCAACATGAGAGGCCAGGCCGGACAGTTAGACAAACATGTTTGTGTCCTCTTTAAAGACCTGTGCTGGAAAGGGATGTGCATAAACACACGCACACACACACACACACATTTTCACACATTCAACTTTCTGTACTTAATCTATAATCTAGTAATCTGCTGAAAGTTGCCCCGTGCAGCATATGCTAGGCAAGGAAACACTGTGTTATATCTGTTAAGGCGATGATGTTGGTGAGAGTGCAGCATATGCAGATACTGGTAGGATCAACAGAGTGGGAAACTCACAGAGAGAGGACAGGATTAATGCGAAAAGACTGGGAGAGAGAGAGAGAGAGAGAGAGAGGGAGGGAGACGGTGAAAGAGAGCGAATGAGAGAGAGAGATTTGCAGAGGCAGCACATTACCTCTCTCTCCCTCTCTTTCTCTGACTCTCTCTCTCTCTCTCTCCCACACTCTCTTTCCTTGCATCAGCATTGATCACAGTACATCAGTAAAGTAAAGAGCACCCCATCCATCAGTGCATGACTCTGGAGCTGCTGTAAAGAATACTAAAGCTGCTCTCCACAGTGCATGCACACAAAAGCACAATCATATGCATACCGTTTACTATATCAACATTAGCATTAAAATAGAGGCACTGCTAATGCACTAAAATTCTACCACATTTGAGACGACACACTGGGATTGTTCACAATGCTTAACCAAAGAGCAAAATTTTCCCCAATCATATTTTTATTGAGGCAATCACGACTGGTGCCAATTTTACATTGAGCTGTGTGTTTGGCTACTGTTGTTCTCATTTGGTTACTCTATTGTGTTTTCAGCACACGTTTAAACCATAGACTGCATATAAAGATGGACAACGCATCTCCATTTCCTCCCACTTCCTCCCACTGTACATAAATGAAGCCAAAATATCCCGGATACGGGCGCTGCCATCTTACGCTGGTGACGTCATTTGGAGCCAGAGTCTGCGCAGTGGTGACCCGCGGTAACAAGATCCCGCCCATACACCTGCCCGAATCAATCACACACTCACAGTTGTCAATCATGACGTCTCACCCCCTTTTCATAGCATTAAATAACTAATTAAAACCAAACTTATCAGAAAAATGAACACTTGAACTACCTAAAATGACAGAAAAAGACATTTTGGGAAAACATGGAGGGGGCGGGGTTTATTACCTATACTGCAGCCAGCCACCATCATCCATCTTTATATACAGTCTGTGGTTCAAACAACTACTGGTTTGTCCAGGATTGTCCTTTTCTATTTTTATAAATTTCTTGCTATTTGCTAACAGTGGTGGTCCATTATCTCTGCATCGACCTAATGGAAACACTTCTGAAGGTCTGCTTCTAATGGATTGTTTTGGAAAATAAAGCATGAACATATATGGCTACATTGTTCCTGGCCACATAAAGCTCCTATATAGGATAAGTATGTTCCATTCATTATTCACATAGCTTCAAGCGTGCCAGCTCTACTGGGAAAATTCTGGAAAGAGGCTTTTATGCCTTAGATCCAGCCAGCAGGAGACCAGCAACACTTGGGAACCATAAACATGTGACTAAAGAAGCTACAGTATTGGTAAACAACGTTGTAGCTGGGTTATGATAGTACAATGTAATAGTACTAATCCGTCGAAATCATTCTTGGGTACAAATATACACATGGCAGAGAAAACAAAAGCTTTGGGTGGATTCCTGCCTCTCCTGAAAGCCTGTCTCAAATATCTAAATGGTTCAAAAGGTAACATCCAGCCATTTGTTTCCTTGCCAAACATCTGGTCATTTGCAGAATCTCCTGAGACTGTAAATCAGAAACTGTGTACATGGGGAATGAAGGGGGAGGGAAACGGGGGCAAATGGACCCCAAGGAGGCAGAGCAAAATGCTTTGATGTGCTTCGAGCCGGACTGTTTGCAAATTATACAGCAACATTCAGGGAGTCATAACTCACTTAATGTAATATAAACCTCTACAAATTATCTTTGCTGTCTGGTTCTCTGCTTTCTTCTCACAGCCCACATTCATGAAGATTGGGTGAATTTGAATATAAAATTGCCTGTAGGTGTAAATGTGTGAGATATGTGTTAGTTCTATAATAGACTGGCCTCTCCAGGGTGTACCCTGCTTCTTGCCCTGTACAGATTGTAAAGCTCCTTGAGGCAAATTTGTGATATTGTACTATATAAATAAAGTTCACTTGACTTGAATTACCCAAAGCATGATGGGATAGGCTCCAGCCCCCCACAGCCCTTGACAGGATAAGCAGGTTGGACAATTAATCAGTTTAAGACATCTTAATGGCAACAGCCGGCAACAACAGATATCTGTATTTCTGCACATTCAACAAAAGACACCGCAGATATTTGAAATAATTCAGGGATGAACGCACAAATGGTGAAATACTTTTTTTCATCAAAGGAGGTTGTTTATTTCAATACTGTCAAAAAAGCATTGTGATGTTAGAGCTAGACCGATACATTGGCCAGGCTGATATATCAGCCGATATCAGCTTATTGCAGATATATCAGGTACGGGGAATATGTCGGCCGATGAGTAACAAGAAATCACAGTAGAGGGATGCCAAACTAGGTTTGAGGTCATTTGGATACAGTGTTTCGGCCAATATATAGTCATCAAATTCAAAAATCAGTATTGGCTTCAAAAATCCAGTATCGATCAGGCTATAGGGAATATAGTAAGCAAGTTTTCAAATTATTATTATTCAAAAACTAAAAAGAAAGAGCTAATGACCACAATATAACCTATAGCAGATAAATAGAAAGTACTCTTGATGTGAAACAATTTTCGGTTTATTTAGATTTCATATCAGGCTGTCTGAGCTTGTGAATATGAAACAAAATACCTCTCACTATTTATATTATCCTAGTAATGTCAAAGAAACACACACAGGGAAAAAAGGTATGCAGTGCTAGTAAATGGGCAAGCAACCACGGTGAGCTGGCATACTGTAGAGAACTATGATACAGTAAATTTACAAGTATCATGTATTCAATTCAAACACTGGCAAAAGCATTTGACACTATGATAAGAGATGATACAGCTCACAGTTTTGGTGAAATATGAAACAAACTTTATATTTACTATTAGAATGACTTTTAAAAGATTTTAGTGTGATGCCTTTTCATTTGTATTTTCTTCTGTGGGGGTTCAAACCCACTGTAATTTGCACCCTGCAGCCGGGAAGGTAGCTGTATTCCTTGGGAGACTGAGGACAACACTATTACTTTAATGTATAGTTTTCTGTCTGAGGGGTGCAATGAACCAACAACCTTCAAGTCCCAAAGTAAGCTCCTCTGGTCATCCTTGACTCTAATAAAAGGAAATGGTATGTATTGGTTATACATATTTCAGGGCATCTCTCCTTGCTTGCCAAGAGTTTACTTGAAAGGGCGATTCCCATCTCAATGTGACTTTCATGTAAAATAAAGCCAGAAGAAATTGCAGACACACAATTGGAAATTCAAACGCATGTATCCGTAAGACTGTGTTCCTATGAATACCAAAGGCGACTATTGTACAAACACATAAGAACAAAACCGCTGCACCACCCACCAGGCAAATACCTCTGGAGGACAAATTGGAAATTGAATCATAAACTATAAAGAGCCAAGGTTGAGTTCAGCTGTGGAAGAAAAGAGAGACGAGATGGAGGTGGAGAGGAGAAAAGAAAGAACGGCTGCATTAAATAAAAGTTCACTCTTTCTCTCCTGCCCCTGCAGAAATTCACGCTGTGCTACCTGATTGAAATTTCCTGGTTTAATAGCTGTGAAATAAAGTAAGAGTTGGGAAGAGGAGGAAAGAGAGAATATGAAACAGAGGGCAAAAGAGAGGAATGGAGTGGTAGCAGAACAAGGACGGAGAGAGAGGGAGACTTGGAAACTCAAAGACCAAAAAGATACATGGATTTAATGGAAAGTGAATTACTTTATGACTTGTAAAAACTGCAATCAAGGCTAATTAGTCATTACTGTTTTAAATGTGTCTCCCTGTAGTTCTCTTGCTAAAATCTTAATCCACACAACTTTTGTTACCACCCTAGTTCCACACAGTGGCTTAACCAAAGGCAGAGAGTCAATAGAGGCTTTAGTTTTGCTTAAGAAACCATACAGATGTACCAGGCTGGGTCTATGCGGGGTTGGCTGGTGAGCTAACAGGTAACGATTAGCACTAATGAATGCAATGAAAGGGGCCCAATGAGGTAATCTCCCTGTGCAGCCAGAGGAAACTCTCCATTTACACCAATTAGTGTAAACACATCGTCAGACAGTGAACATAGCACCCAGACACATACTGTACTGTAAATACTTTTATTGTTAACTCTGAGGGATTCAACCTTTTGTGTGGGGGCATAGCGCAAATCACTTCCTCTGCATCTACATCAGGATCTGTCTCAGATTCTCTGTTGTTGTGTTTGTCAATAAAATGTTGTGTCGGGCTTCTGTATTGTTTGACCTAATGCTAGCTTTACCACAATACCTGTCCCTGAGGGCTTTCATACAACAGTGCAGAAGGATATCTTTAGGTTACCGTGGATCACAGTATGTTTTTTTAGCCATGCTAGTGGCGTGACTCTAGGGATGGCTATGTTGGTCTGACGGTCGGTCCACCACTGTGGTCCAGACTGAAATATCTCAGCTGTGGTGATCCCCTGACTTTTCCTCTAGTGCCACCATAAGTTTGACATTTTTATTTATTATTGAAATGTCTCAACAACTATGGAATGGATTTCCATCAGGTTTGGTACAGACATTCATGTTCCCCTCAGGATGAATTGTAATAACTTGATCCCTTGACTTTTCATTTAGCACCAGCAGAAAGTCAAAGTTTTCATTTATCCTGTGCAATATCTCAAAATAGCTCAACAGGTGGATTACCATGAAATGACAATCCTGGTTCCCAGACAATGAATCCTGTAATAACTTTGGTGATCCCCTGACTTTTCCTCTAGCGCCATCATCAGCTCAAAATTTTAATTTGCCCAGTACTTTGGTTCATGACCAAAAACCTGCAAAACTAATGGCTGTCCCATCAGCCTCACCTGTACTTTGTGTTTTGTGCTAGTTAGCGTGTTAACACACTAAACTAAGATGGTGAATATGGTAAACATTATACCTGCTTAACTTCTGATGCTGTTGATCATTATCTTTTATGGAATCAATAAAAAAGTCTGTTATGTGATAATGCCTAAATAATAAGAAATTTCACATTTCCATTACATTATATTACATTCTTAGTTTCTTGGACTTTGAGGTATAGAAGATCCAAATCAACAATAAACTTCTACCTTTTTATCTCATGAACCTTGGCATCATCTAGAATCACTGCCGTAAAACAATGAAACACACACACAAATGGCAAATGCCAAGACACACATACATACTTAAATATATTCATAGCACATGGCTAGTCCTCAGTAACCCAATCACACCCTCACAGTCTGCTTTTGTTTATCAGTCGACCTGGTTCTTCAGGCATAGTCCATGAATCATACTGCCTCCTAGCAGAGAGCATCTCGCTGTCTGGCATCACCTTTCTACTTTCATAGATATTCATTTTCTGCACTTGGTGGAAAATAACAGCTATAAACACACTTCCCCCTGGTAGAAAAGCCATTTGGCTGCTTTGTGATCCTCTTGTTTAATATTTCAGCAAACAGGCAGTCTGCTTGACAGACATTAGAAAATGTATTTGTCATCTCCACATGCCTTGAATATGCGATGGAATCATGTCTGAGTAGGAATAAACATACAAGATTTTTTCCTGTGATAGACTACAAAAGGCCAGAGTGCCTGTAGCCAGTTATCAAATACACTCCTGGCACCTTAATAACTGAATATGTGGTTAAAACAACACGTGCGTTACCAAGGACACACTGATTGGCGAAGGTGAGTATATGCAAATGTAGTTCCTTGGAATTTGTCAACACCAATTGAAGTGGAGCGAGGGAGAAAAGAAGAGAGAGAGAGAGAGAGAGAGCCAGGGGAAACCCATGAGGATGAACAAATGGACGGATTATAATTAACAGGTATCTTGGTTGCTGTAAGGGACCAAAGATCATTATGTCGTCAGTGGAAACCAGTATTACAAAATGTAATGTAATTGTAATTTGATAATGAGCAAAATCTTGCCATGAGAAAAATGGTAATTTTTAAACATGCAATGACCTGCTTGGACTAAAAAAGGTGTTGAAAGTACCTTCAATCTTTATTGCGTCTGTTACATTTTTTTCCCATCCCATACCCAACCGCAGTGCATGTGTTGTATTGTTATGAATTACTGTAAAAAAAGTGAAAATGTACCTACAATATATCAGTGCTTCCAAAAATGTATTCAGATCCTTACTTAAGTAAAAGTACCAATACAATCTTGCCCTGTGGTGCCTTGAGGAAAGTCACACCCACTTTTGAGTGATCAGATCCACTTATTCAGAAATATGTCACATGACTAATGTTCTAACTGCCATTTTACTGGGACTTTAACACCCTGGCTATAATTCTTATCTCCCATCATGCTCTTCATATTGTATGGAGTTTTATGACACTCAATGAAGGCAATTTCTTTTCTATTTTAATATGAACTGCTTGATTGTGTGTATAGTCATCTCTGATCTGTATATTGTCACAAGACAACAAATATTACATTTTAATAAAGCTAATTAAAAAAAAACTGAAATCAATGATATACCATATGGATTCACTACCTTATGAAGAGCTTCACAGAGTTTATTATACACATTTGAGATGAAACAGTGTGTAGTACCAATGTGCAAAGAGTCTGAGCCTTTTTACACATGCACACACAACAACAACAACAACAACAACAACAAGGAGATGAACTGGCAAAAAGCAGAACAAAATATATGTAGTAAAAGAAGTACCACAAAAGAAGATATTACTGTTACTATATGATGCCACTTTATCACATCCCTATCACCAGACAAGAACATCGATATTCTGCAAACCCCCGGTTTATATCCAATGCCAGAGTTTTTACAATTGTCACTTTTTTCAACCACCCAGATCTCTACTCCCTTACTTTCCACCTCCCTACATAAAGGACACGCTACTTCCTGCATTAACATTGAACATCACATGCAACGTAAATCGTGAGGTGCAGCATGAACCTAGGGATACTGGACTGGAGGTATTGCAAGAGAGTGAATGGGAATAAATTGCGATACTTATCTACTTATCTGTCCCAGTTAGGTGATTTCATTCATTTGGCCTCCCTTTCTCTCTCACACATATCTGAACATACCGGTAAACACACTCTCTCTGTCTCTTGACCAGTGAATCAAAAGTGGTAGGGAATGCTGGGACGTTTGTCAGCATGAAACATTTTACATTTATAACTTTCAGCTTAAATTTTTCACAAGCCATATGGAGCCGTGTTGTAGACCAAGCATGGAGTGCAACTTTACTGTGGAGCGGCCTCTAAGGAGGGCAGACAGCCTGTCTCCGCACATCACATTAGAGAACCTCTTTGAGTGTACATGCATGTAGGTGTGTGTGCATGTGATTGTGTGTGTCTTTCCATGTGCATTCACTGCAGGCCTGTCCCCCTGAGCTTGTGTGAGAGTGGTTTAGCACATGCATCTTAGTATCCCTATACATCTTTGTGCTTACATCTCCCCTTCTTGGCAGACAGAAGTCCTTTCAGAGTAAGTTAAATTCTTACTAGGCTCTAATCAGTGGCGATGTATGGCTATTGCAGCCTGTAAACTAAGAATCAATGACTCGACAGTGTGTGGTGAAGTGATCAGCATAATCGCTGTTCCGCTTTACTTCAAAATCCACGGCAAGCTGTTTCTCCAAGACTATTGGCAAAGCCACTGAGGCATTCAACCAAGGCCTAGACTTTGTCTACGATTAAGATCTCTTCATGAAGCAGATCTGTAGTCCAGTAAGAGTGTTGGAGCTCTGTGGTCTGGTTATAAAGCCTGTAATTTTCACACAGTTCTGTAGTGATGTGTATAATAAAGCATGTGAATAAGAGAAAAAGACAGGAGGATGGATGGTTTAACAGATGGAGAGGCACCATGGCAAAGTAGAGGCATCTTTTTCTGTTCTGGCCTGAGAGATAAAAATCTGGAGAATAAATGGTGAGCAGAAGCTAGGCAGGCACGCACACACATTCACACACACACACACACACACACACACACACACACACACACACACACACACACTCATGCTGAGACTTCTTTTGCCACCTCTCAGCCCCCTCGACTTTCCTCCTGAGGTCGCCACAGCTGTCTTGTCAGCACATACCTCTTGAGCTGGTGGCAAGAACACACATACACACACACTCACACACATACACACATTAGGGCTGGGCGATATGGCCAAAAAAATATTTTTTTTTTCAAGCTTAAGGGCGATTCACAAATTTAATTTTTTTGTTTCCCCTGCAAAAATGCGGGAAAACTAAAATATAATTGAAACATCTTTTTTTTTTTCTTTTTTTTTTAGGATTTCATGCGCAAGACAGTCGAGAAAGAATTATAAAAGACCGTTATGCATATTGAAAAAATACATGCTATCCCATACAGCTTTGGACTGTCAGTACCAGATGCTTCAACTAAGATGAGCATGGACATTCACTGTAATTATCAGTTTCTGCACAGACGGAGCATAAAAGTCCACACACAAAGTCATCTTCTCCTGCTGTTTGTGTTTCTTGACAAGACATCAGGCTGATATCAGCAGACAGCCTACTGGCTAGCATTAGCTAAAGTCGAATCTGCACTCCTCTGTCGATTCCCATGGCTTCACCTCTTGTAACAAAAGATAACACCTGGTCAACAAACACGAACCCAGCTCAGATCAGTGTCCTTTTTCAGTCTATTCCTGTCATTACCATTCGATGATGGTAAAGAATGATTTCGGTCACTCCCTCAGCCCAGTAATTCACAATCAAATCTTCTTTACATGCCAGTGTATATATGTGTGTGTGTGTGCCTGTGGATGTGTGCGTGTAAGAGAAAGAGACAGTGCGTGTGTAATGTATGTGTGACAGCATCAACCTTGAAGTGACCTAAGGGATTGTATTCAGTAATTATCTGATTACTCGTCTGTTTTTCCCCACTCAGACAACCTGCAACTGGATAACGCTGTAACTCCCTGATTACAACTTACTCTACAATCAATCACCCATTAACGGGAGCACACAAACAGAACACATGCCCACACACACACACACACACACACACAACTGTGTCAAGCTAAAATACCAACATTGCCATTACTGCCACTATATCAAAGGATAGTATGATAAAATAACCATGACAGAATCTTCAACGACACAAAACCACAACTACTAAACTTTTTCTTATCTTCTGACTTTGCTATTCATCTCTCTCAGCCGGTGTTTTGAATGTTTTCGTTGCTTTGTGCAGACCTCAGCACTATACTGAAAGCCCGGTGAGGCACCACAATAAGAGAGCATCTCCGTCCTCTTTCCATGTCTTTTCACCATCCTTCCATTTATGAAAATGTTTGCCCTTGCCTTGTCAAAAATGTCTGGCAGCCAGAGAAGAGCAGAGTCAATTTTACACAGAAACAACACACACACACACACACACACAACGCCATGGTTGTAGGTACTCGCATTCCAGGAAGGAAACACACATACTGTACACACACATAAACTCACACAAAGAACCTTGTTGTATCCAAGAGGTGAAATTTTCAATTTCTACAGGCCAAAGGACTAGTGCACTATCTGTCCCGGATGCTGCATTCTTTTTAAAGAATTAAAGGAAAGACTCAGACTCATCAATCATTTTCCCTTTCAGTCATCCGCTAATGGAACATCTGTACCAGGCGGATGTTGACACATACAATACACTGACTGCAGTAGAAATATCTTTAGCATCAGTGATGGCAGACACACAGTAACAACAATGACAAACAAAGACAACCAGTTCAGATGAAGGGCAGCTGGTGCATGCCACTTTATCACGACATGAAAGCCAAAGGCAGAGCTTTACATTTTCAAGCCATCACTGCCAATCACATGTAGTCAAACCAAAGACAATATCCACTACCATCACTTCTTGGTTTTATCCTTAGGTGATATTGTCATTGTCAGTTACTTATTTTGGTCAGATATGTTTTTTAACATGTTAGTCACATCCTTCTCTTTGTCTGCAGGAGCAGTCTTGAAATAAAATGTGCTTGCTTACTGTCCATGTCTGTAACACAGGCATCAACCTTTCAAACTTGCAGATTGACATCTTACAACCCCTGGAGCGGTGCCATTTGGGGCCTATGTAGTCACCACTTGGGGTTTTGTTTTTATTTATCAGTAGACAGATGGATTCATTTTATCCACCCCCATTGATGTGATATGGATTTTAGTGTAATGTAATCACATCACTGGCTTCCTGTCCCACAACAGATTCAATTCAAACTCCTTCCCTTCATTTGCAAAGCCCTCCATAACCAAGCCCCCTTCCACCTCACCGACCTTCTCCTCCATTGTCAGAAATGTGTAAATTCAATTACATGTTATTATTGATGTAGTTAAAGGGGGATAGGATATTAGAAACACCTCTGAATATGATGCAGTCCAGTACAACACCAACACTAACTATGACCTCAGTGCTAAAACATAGAATTTAATTCACCTCTTGACACCTCTATCACCTTAACACCTCTATGACAGTGTAAAAAAAAAAAAAAACTGGACATTACAGGCATCATAAAAGGTTTGTTGTACTGGATAACATTGGACATAGCTAGGTGTACCTCATAAACTGGCAACTTGGCGTGTATGTATTTATATACACATACAGCGACAAAATCATTCACGACATCTCACATTATAATGAAATTCATTCAAAACTGCATGGATCATCCATGATCATGATCATGATTTCATTCATCCATGGAATGAATGAAATCGTGGATTTTCACCTCAGGCACACAAAAAGCTCTTATACAGGTAGCAGGTGCTCTGTATTAAAGCTTTTTTTCCCCCAGAGGTAGGTAATTTTCAGTGTCACACACGGGGGATCATTGTGAACCAGAGACGAAGATATCCAACCTTCACATGAGAAATGAACTGGAAAGTAGTAAGAGGCCTCTGGGCTCAATCATGCTAGTGACTCAGCCACTTGGCCCACATGGGAGAGGTATCACGCAACCAGGGATTTCTAATCCATAAGGCTCACTGCTCACTGTCTGTGCCGTAACCTACAGGCATTTTAGAGAGTCGCCCCACTCTGATGGGACTGCAAAGACGTGAAAGTCCCTGAACTGAGAAGACCTTTCTTGTTGGATTACTCGTATTCCCCTTCCTTTTATTAAAGAACTTTTTGTGTGTTCTTCCTGGCAACCAGCTTCAGCGGTCCCGTATTTCATTGTGAATCTGACCTCTGCATTCCCTCGGGTAACACATGGCCTATTCACTCCAACTTTACAACATGTGAAAAGAAATTGGCTGCAGAGGCTGCATGCAGTGGTAATCCATGATAGATCCAATACCGTAAATGCTGTACACACACACTGACCAAGTGACAGGAATATGTACTGTAAAGACACACACACACACACACACACACACACACACACACACACACATGAATGGACATAAACACATAAATCTACCTACCTGTGTGGCTCCTGTGTGCATGTGTGAGGGAGGCCAGACAGAGGGACAGCAGTAGACTCCACACACCTACTCCGCAAATGCAAGGACCCCGTTCCCGCATTCTGCCAGGAAGAAACAAAAACACACATACTCCATTAGAGAATACACGTAAACAAAAGGATTAGAATATACTGTACATTGCATGACTTTTTTCAACTGTTGGTGGTATGTCAGTGCAGATATATTCCCCCTATCGGTCCACCACTTTGTTCCAGACTGAAATATCTCAACAACTATGAATTGCCATGAAATTTTGTACAGACATTCATGGTCCCCAGAAGATAAATCCTAATGAGTTTGGTGATCCGTTGACTTTTCTAGCGCCACCAGCAGGTCAGAGTTTTCACCTATCCAGTGAAATGTCTCGACATCTACTCATGGATTGGGACAAAATTTGGCACAGACATTCATGGTTCCTAGATGATGAATTCTAATAACTTTAGTGATCCACTGAATTTTCCTATGAGGTTGACATTTGTGGCGAGTGAAATATCTCGACAACTATTGGATGGATTGCCATGAAATTTTGTACCATCATTTGTGTTCCCTTCAGATTGAATTGTAGTAATTTTGGCGATCCCCTGACTTTTCATCAAGCGCCATCATCAGGTGATTTGATGAGCCTCAGCTGTACTTTGTATTTTGTGCTAAATAGCAAATGTTAGCATGGTAACACACAAGATGGTTAACATGGTAAACATTATACCTGCTTAACAGCAGCATGTTAGCATTGTCAGCATGTTAGCATTTAGCTAACACAGCCTCACAGAGCCGCTAGCATGGCTGTAGACTCTTTTTTTTAAAGCACACATGCATAAGTCTGACACAACTTTCCAAGATAACTGTAAAACATATAGACACAACCGACATTCACACACGCCCTACAGTACCTCTTTGCCTTGCCAAAACAGTATGCACACAGGGAAAATTATTGTTTACTGCAAACACATTCAGAGGGGGAGATGGTGAGTGACAGAGACAGAGAGGGAGAGAGGAGGAGATGGAAACAAAGGGATGAAAAGATGAAGGGCAGAAGTTCATTATTTGTAGATTTGGAAACTCTCTGCTTCATTCTCTATCTTGGCAGCCAACGGGAAAACAACGTCAAAAACAGAGATGAGCCAAGCTCTGTTAATACAGTCTACATTGCAGTTGTCCAGTGATTAACTGCTGTGTATGTGTGTGTAAATTTGAATGGTTGCAAATAGATGGCATCTGTTGAGCGAAGAGTACTGTAATCCAAACCAAAGCAGTCCAAATCTCTTACAGCCTACTCACGTCTGACAAATGTCTGTTGACAACATGCACACACAAACTTACAAACAATGCAATGAACCTTCTAATAAAAACAATAATGAAAACTTTCTAATGAAAAAACAAAACAAGTAAAAACAGACTAATAGGAAACAAACGCAACCAAGAATTATGTTTTTTTTATTAGTCAGCGATATAGTTTTAATAATGGATTTTATTTTTTATTATATTATTCTGGGTAGGATGCAAACAATGATGGGTAAACACTCAAAAACACACAAAATCTCTTGTTGTGTATCTCTCTCTCTGTCCAAATGCTGGCAGGTGTTTATATTGAAGTGGTGAGCAGGGATGCATATGATTAAAGCACTTTATATTCTGAGCACTGAGTAGGACGGAAACTTCAACAGCAGACAAACAATCTCTCTTTCTCCACCAGGGAAACTGTGTTTTGTACATAAGCTTGTATACATGTGTGTCAGTGTGTGAATAAATAATTGCAGGAGACTAAGATGCAACATGAAGAGAAACTTAACAACCCATTTTTGCTTGAACACGGCATGTTGACATAAAATTAAACAGAAGTGGATGTATCTGAGTGGTTAGGAGGATGTAGATTTGCCCCGAACACTTCAACTCCTTAAACTACTACTACTGCTACTCTCATATGCACACTCTTGATCTCTTTGCAACTCCAAACTCTCCACACCTCCAAGAGTTGATTTTTGTATTCATATTTTTTTGATAGGGGAGCTGTTGCCCAGATTGGAGTGAACATGATGTTGCCTTGTCCAGTGCAGCATTACTCCTTTTTTTTCTGGAAAAAGGCAAATAACTGTCATTGAACACTATAGACTGGGACCACAATCTACTGATAGTAAAATAAAGTGACTGTGCATATAATTTACTAACTCAAAAAGTGAATTTGGTCATTTTGTAAATACTTTTCATGGTGGTTGATTTCCTTATCTAGTAAGCCAGCAAATGTGAGGCGAAGAAAAAATAAAAGGATTCTTGTGAAATACTTTTGAGCAGATATGTGATGATGTAAGTAAAACAAACCAAACTTTCCAGGTTTGTGTGAGAGTCTGTGCAGATTAGCTCAGTGTAGATGAGATTATACACACACCTGGTTGAGGCTGAGTATGTGCTGATGTGTTTATTTGTGCACATGTATTTGGGCATATATCTTCGTGCATGTGTGTGAGCGCTTTGCTATGAGGAAATGTGTGTGTGTGTGTGTGTGTGTGTGTGTGTGTGTGTGTGTGTGTGTGTGTGTGTGTGTGTATGTGTGTGTGTGTGTGTGTTAAGCCCTGGCTTGAGTTCTGAGCTCGGTGTGAGTCATCTGGCTATGCAGCCAGGCATTTCTAGAGCTGGGAGAAGCTGCAAAGCCACACAGGCTGAGCCAAGGCTTTCTCTGGTTAGAGGGCATCACACGCACACACACACACACAGAATCATATCATACACATATATGCTTTATTGTCGCTTTTCGTCTTTTCTCCCATTCATCTCTTCTGGTCTCCTTTAGTCTTCCTATATCCCGTCCTCCCTCCCTCCTCCTCTTACCCCCTTCCTCCTGTCCCCACCTATGCTCTGCCAGTAGTAAATAATTAGGAAACAAAGCAGAGACGCTGCCTGCTTCCTCTCAAGCTCATTTAGACACACAGCAGTGTTTGTGATGATGCAGTGCCACTTCATTTTGGCTGGTTGTTTGGTCTGTCTGCCGCAGAATGAGTGGGTGTGCGTTGTAGAAATGGATTCAGAAAGGAGCAGCAAAAGAGAGAGAGAGAACGAGAGAAAGGAGGAGAGGGAGGAAGCTGTGTATCTCTGTATGTGTGTGTGTGTGTGTCTCTGTCTGTCTGTCTGGCTGGCTGGCTGCTCAGGAGTTCTGATCAATAGCATCTAAACAGCTTGACTCTCCATCAGTATCAAACTCAGCAGCCGATGGTGACTCACACACAAATAACTCACAAACAACAGCCGCTTTTTTGCATTGATAAACCAAAAGGCTGCACTGCTGTGAGTTAAGGAGTTTGTGAATTTAGAAAACTGATTGTATGCTAACTGCTTGTAAACAAGTGTTTACAAACAAGTGTTTACACTTGTTTACATCTGTTTGCATGTTCCCATGCATACGTGTTGGGAAAATGTTTCCAGCAGCCCCTTAAGGTACTGTAGACGTCAGATAGAAATTCCTAAACTCCTCTGATCATATCCGCAGGTAAGGATAGTGGTAAGAAAGCAGCATTGGGTCCTCTAACCCTGGTTGATGTAGCTTTCATTAACCGAACACAGAGAAGCAAAAGAGAAAGGAAGAGCGAGAGGAGAACGAGTGGTGGTCTCCGATGAGTTCTGCAGTCTGTTCCATCCCTTTAATTAGTCCCATTGGAATGCCCTCCCCGCTCCACGCGGCTGATCAGCTTCCCCTCTATATCTCCAGTCTGTATTTGTGTGCGTGTGCGCGTGTGTTTGTATGCATTTCAGCTAAAGCCGGACAGACATCTCACGGGCATATGAGCTCTGGTTGAGCTCCCTACGGTCGAGGAGAAAAATGTAGTGGAAATGCATTAATATTCAAGGAGTTTCCTTTCCCTGAGATATCCGCCATTTGGAAAATGGGATGCCTGTACTCTCTACATCAGTTACTGCGGCAATTAACGTGAAGTTATTTTGCTATCAGAATATATATAGTGTCACTACATTATTTCCTGTCCAGAAAAACTAAATTGGTGGTTTTTGATATTGAGAAATAGTTTTAAATCTGTGTCAGTTAAATAATTTGTGAATGAGAGTAAATTGTTTTGAGGCAGCAGGTTGCACCGCTACAGTAGAAACCACTTTTAGGGTGCGTTTACACCTCATCAATTTGGTTCAGTTGAAACAAACTCTGGTGCATTTGACCATTTAGTGCGGTTAGTTTGGGCTGGTGTGAAAGCTGTCAGTCAAACTCTGGTGCGGACCAAACAACCGGACCAAAACTACTTGAAAAGCGGACTCAGGGTGCTGTTCATTTGTGGTCTGAAAGCAAACGCATCAACTACAGTGTCGTTTGAAAGTAGATATGTGATTTTAGCATGACTTCAAGAGCTAAACTGCAGTTAAATCCATCTACTGATTGTGATCGGTCTTAAGCGACCTACAGTGTACTGTATGTTCATACAGTTGGTAACCATGGTAACACGTTTGCACGCCTGCAAGTAAGTCCAGGGACTTTCCCTGATCAACCAGACTGTCAAAAGCAGTTAAAACAACAGTGTGTGGAGCTTGTATGTCCTACTCCATGTACTTTGGCACTTGGAGTCCATTAAAAAGTGCGTGACATAGTGATCGTGCAGTAATATTCCCCCCTTATATTAGTTAGTTTAGTTAGTTTTGTTTGTTATCCTTCCTTTTGGAAATTTCTTTTGTGCCTGTGGCAATTGTCAGACAAATGCAACAAAAGACATTACAAACATAAAACCGCATAGTGCTCCACAGTGTCACAAGATAGTGCCCCTGTCATGGTCCACAAAGGACTCTTGTTTGGACTTTGTATTTTGGTCTTGTTTCCTGTTTTATTTTGAAATCCCTGTTTGTGTTTCCTTGTGTGCCTTGGTGTTTCCTGTCTTTGTTTTCCCTCCAGTTTGATTAGGTTCACCTGGGTCTTGTTCTCACCTGTTTCTGTTTCCCTCGTTAACTCCTTCCCTATATATACCGGTCCTCTCGCTTTGTTGTCTGTCGTGTCATTGTGGAGGTCCTCTCCCTGTTGCCTATATGGCTCACCACGACAGCCCCCATATTGCTGTACAAGACGCTTCTTTTTCATCCTGTCTCTACCTTTTTGTCGTTATTCATACCATGCGGCCGATTTGCAGTCTGATAATGCTAACAATGCACATAATCAGTTATTTCTCTGTGAACTCTGTGTGACTAGAGAACATTAATGTACACAATAGAAACATTAAAGAGCAGTGTGATTTGCTGTCAGTCACCGCAAGAGGGATCTCTCCTCTGTTGCTCTTCCTCAGGTTTCTTGCATTTTTTCTCCTGTTAAAGGGTTCTTTTGGGGGGAGAGTATATTTTCCTCTCTTTGAGGTGTGCCCGCCCCCTCCCTCACACAAAGTTAACTAGCATTTGTGTGACTATGAATTTGGAACAATATATATGGATCTTATTCATCCTGAGAATTTAGCAGAGAGATGACCTTTTCAGTCTCCTGTGGAGTGGTACCATGGCTAAGGTCACCAGGATAGTCACAGTAGCCTGCTGTGCTATTCAAAGTCACAGTATCAAAAGAAAATGGAAGATATTGTCTGATATTGTCAAGAGGCAGTAAAGAGGAACGGAAAGGACACAAAGATGATAGAAAGGAAAGATGAAAGGTAAGGAGACGAGTGCACAGAAGGGAAGTGAAGAACAAAAGAGAATGGTACAAAGATGAAGGAGAGGGCAGGAAACAAAGGTTCCCAATAAGGCCAGGAAGGGATTATTTAGACGACATGTCAGTTGGTATCATGAGTCCAGGAATTCTTTGGCTGGCACATTGGTTGATGATTGTATTAAATATTTTGAAATTAGTTTTTGGAGTAACACAAAGCATCACTTTTTTAAATGTATGTAAAATTAGTTACTCTCCTAAACTTACAGTTTGTTACTTTTTCCTCATCAATCAATAGATTATGTTATGTGAGCTTGAGAAAACCCTTCCGGCTGGCAAGTCTGAACCAAGGAAAAATACTCTACTGACTTACGCTTCTTTAATTAGCAAATTATTTAATTAGCATGCTAACACGCTAAACTAAGATGGTAAACATGGTAAACATTATACCTGCTAAACATCAGCATGTCAGCATTGTCAATGTGAGCATGTTAGCATGCTGAGGTTAGCATTTAGTTGAAAGCACCACTGCGTCTAAGGGTCGGAAGGGCTGGAAGGCAAAATGAAAAACTGCCCTTCAGCCTTTAAATATGGGAATAACGGTGCACATCCAGGAGACAGTCTCTTCTGGAAAGCACTAACTCGGTTGTTCACATGAAAAGTGACAGAAATAGTTGTGTCAAGAATGAAAAAAAAGAGAGCTAGCGAGAGAAGTTCGAAAAGGTGTGTCGGGGGAGGGGGTTCCAAAGCTATTCGACCATCTGACAAGCACTTCTGAAGAAGCATACTGGCAGCCTCACAGAGCTGCTAGCATGGATGTAGACTCTCAGTCTTGTTAAAATGTTGATGTATCTATTTCTAAACTTGTAAATGTTTTTTTTTAGCGAAGTTAAATTTGTCCTTTCATACCCACTTATCCTTTGCAAGGTCGTAGGTGACTGGAGTTTATACCAGCTCACACTGGGCAAGACAAACTCTTGCAGACACATGTATATAACTAGTTGTGCCAAACAGCAAAAGGTTTTTAAGGTCAAACCCTCGGTTATGTTGAATAAGAAGACACTATAGCTATACTAGAAGAAAATAAGCCATGAAAAATTGCAGCTGTGTGTGTCTGTCTGTCACCTGTACTACATGTGTAGTGGCTAAGTTAGCACACAGCAGAAGATGAAAGTGAAGGGATGAAACACAATAGTATGATGATTTGTCAGAGGAAATCTGTGTTTTCTTGTGACTTAATGGAAGGGTTTGCTTTGTTAGCAGAGTTAGGACTGTGGCTCTCCAAACCTAATTGCAACCTCGGGAGATTTCAGCTTGATTAGGCCTCCCTGATCCTGCCAGGACCATGTGTGTGAGTATGTGTGTGTGTGTGTGTGTGTGTAGATGAGTGTATGTTTCATTAATAAAATCCAAAGTTTGGCCTTTGTGGATAAATTCACTCCATGTGACCTGTGGAGAAAGCCAGCGGCTCCAAATTAAGCCTCCAATTTAACAAGCATTGTGGAAACGCAACACTGTGTGTGTGTGTGTGTGTGTGTGTGTGTGTGTGTGTGTGTGTGTGTGTGCATGTGTGTGTGTCGGAGGGGAAATAGGGAGGAAGAAAAGGGAGAGGAAATTAGCAGTGGGAAGCTTTTGGCCCTTTCCTCCTCCATTCCTCAGCCTCTTATCGCTCTTTCACTAGTTAACTGTATTCTATGACTTCAGCAGAGTGCACATCACAGACTTGACATTCCCATCTTTCAAATCAACTTTTGCCTGCTGCTGCTACATGTGTGTCCCCAACACATCCCTAAAGCTTGATTCGACCCAAGGGTGTCACACTCCATCTATCTCCCTCCCCTCTCCCTCTCTTGCTCTGTCTCTGTCCGCCGCTCGCTGTGCTAACCTGGAGAACTCGTTGCACCGCGAGGTACGATCCTGATGTCACTACAAATCCATCGTCCGCACACGACACAGCCACCCCTAGAACATCCCCAGGTCAAACACAAAGACACGCACGCATGCATGCACACATACAGAAACAACACACCGCCGCAGAGTGTGTCTGCTGACAGTGCAGATCCAGGTGGTAAATGCAGTTATGTTGTCTGAGCCTTTCTATCACCCACAAGTCCAACAGCATCAGACAATAAAAGAAAAAGGGAATTGCCAGCCCTCACCTACAGGCGCGAGCTACACCATAGCTATAAACTGGCTTAACACTGTAAAAATAACATCAAAGTCCCTCTCTCCATAGAATACACAGCACACCACTTTCATATTTATCTATCACATTTTGACTACACTTCAATTTTCTGCAAAGTTCTTGGGCAATAACAGAAAACACTTTGAACTAAATAAACAAATGCAAAGTAGGGATCTCTTGAAGCTTTGGAATTTAGGAAGTATATTAAAGCAAAATGCAAATGGCCTCCAATGTGTGGTCCCTGACTTGGGGAGAGAGGATAGCGTCAGGCATGGGAGAGCACGCACCAAAAAGTAATCCAGGGGGAAGAAATGGCTTCTTTAATTCAATTTCAATCCAGTTTTTTTTTTTACTTTTTGTAGCCTCTTGGCTGGGATTATTTAAGTGCTAGAGGAGCAAAGTGGAAATCCATCCATAAGCCTTTGTTGACAAATGTAGAGGTTGTCCTGCAGAGTAAGAACAACAGTTAAAAGTAAAACGCAGGGTTGTACTCCAAAGAACTGACGATGTTGCTGAACAAGCAACATTAGTTCGGTACGAGTCTCATCAAAGAGTATAAAACAATAAGGAACCACTGAGCCTCAGACGCTTTAGGATAACTACCTGGACTGTGAAGGTGCTGGAGGCTGAAAAACGGTGCAGCTATCCCCTTGTTTCTGGACTCACTGACAGAGGAAGAATGCAGGTTCTGCTTTTCTGGCTCACTTTAATAGGAGTCTGATTTCATCCGTCCATCTCCCAGACAGACAGGTGAAAGTGACCGGCAGTAAAAGCACTCTCTCTCTCTCTCTCTCTCCTTTCCACTCCTCTCTCTTTCTCTATGTGCTCTCCTCTCTCCTGTGCCTCCCCACTTCATTTTTCATCACACTGTGGTTTTCAGAGGACCAGCACTTTTTCTCCTCTCCACCGCCCTCAGCTGGTATATTTAGATCGTGTCTCTCCTCCCCTTCCATTTCTGTCGGTCTCTCTCTCTTCTTCGTCCCTACCACCATTAATTTATTCGTCATTGACACGAATGCTTTGTCGGTCACTTCCCCAACATGTATGTGTGTATTAGAGTTGGAACGATTATTTGATTAATTTAGTTTAGAAAAAAGAATGGAAAATTAATCGGCAACAAATTTTAAATCATATTTATAAGTAATAAAAATCTCTGGTTCCAGCTTCTCAAATGTAAGGATTTGCTGTTTTTTTCTGTTTTTATATTGTTTTGAGTTAATATCCTTAGATTTTGAACTCATAGTTGGATGTTACCTTGGGCTCTAGAAAATTGTGTTTAGTATATGTACAAACAAATCGTTAAACTAAACGGGCTATACAGAATCATCGTTACTGAACGAATCAGTAGCTTTTAGCAGTGGGGCTCCCCTAACTGGTGTTACTTCCTCGTTAAAAGATTATCAAAAGAATGCAGAAGCCACAGAAACAACCATAACGCATTAACTCAGTCGTAAATAATAGGCTACTTAGCTATTAACCTTATGTACAGAGCTTGTATAGGCTAGTTTTGTACTGAACTGAATGTGACAGCTCGGGCTAGCAACAGACTGAACGTACTACTGAACGGCCGTCAGAATCAGCGTTGAACTTATTACCATAAGTATTGAAGTGCATTTGAAAAGTGATGCGGCCGCTTAGCTTAGAAAAAAAACTGAGCAAACTACATAGTCGGTGATTACAAATCTCTGAAGTGAACTGAACGAAATGATTAAAATCAGCAAAGGGATTTTTGATTTCCACCTCCATGATGGGTATTTTTCACCATTTTCTGATGTTTCACAGACCAAACGATTAATCAAGAGAATAATCCGCAGATTAATCAGTAATTAAAATAATCGTTAGTTGTAGCCCTAATGTCAAATGTGTGGGTTATTTGCCTTTATCTTCTTGTGTTTCTTATTTCCATTAGTGATGAGTATGTTTTGATCATGCATGTAAAGTTATGTACACATGAAGTAAGATGTTGCCATGGTGTCGGCAGGTTATTCCTATATAAGTTTCTATTTCTATTTTATGCCTCTGACAATAAGCGATGTGATTTTTGATGGAAATGCTTCAGTCGGGTGCCAAAGGTTAAACACACACGAAAACACATGCTTAGAGGAAACTTCTCATGTTACTCACTGGAGATCACAAATTGAAGTGGCCTATAAGGACCACACACACACTAAGAGGCCGTCCCTACACTCTCAGGCACTCTGAAACCACACACAAACACACACCCACTTAAAAGCACATAGCGAGCAATATTCTGTTTAAAATCATGTCATGTTGGGTTAAAAAACGAGCGGCTGCCAGTTGGGAACCTCAAGAATGTTCAGTCTGAGCGTGAAAAACTTCATCCAGAACTGGGTTCATTCATGTGTGTCAGTGGAGGACTGCCAACGCTGCTGGTTTTAGTTTATGTCGAAAAAAAATGTGGTTGCGAGAGCGAAAGCGATGGAGCAGAGTAAAAGTATATTAGGGGAGTCAACAATCCACTTTCCCTGTTGTTGTTGTTGTTGTTGTTGTTGTTTTCCATTTTAGAGATAAAATGTGGGCAGGGGGGAGAGAGAAAGAAATGATGATCAGTGATGTGAGAAGATGAGAGGCAGGAGGTAATGATTAGTGTCCAAGCTGCCCTCAGAAACTTCTGCCTCAGTTTAATGAATACTTAAAGAGGAGAAAAAGAGCCGAGAGATGGTAAAAGGGCATTGGTGCATCTTCTCTCCCTACCTTTCTTTTTTTTTTTCCTTTCTTTGTATCTCCTTCTCTGACAGATAAACACACAGGGCAGGAGTTTCTAAAGAACAATGTAGAAATCACAACAGGGCGTCTCTCTGATGACTTCAGTCCTCTCTGGTCTCATTCTGTAACTCTCCTAAACTCCCTCGATTCAGACCTATTTCTCTGCCCTAAATGCATAATTTTGTAAATGAAGCATCTGCTTGGGTGGTCCCAGTAGGCCCATGTGTATCAGGCTGAGGCTGTCACACACACACACACACACACACACACACACACACACACACACAAGCCACACACACACACACACACACAATCACTCAAAAATAGTTTTGCCAACAGTCCCCAAAAAATATGTAGCACCTAGGAAGTATCTTCGAGGGAAATGACAGCTGTGTTTTTAAATTGTGCACAACTTCATATGTTAATGTTTCAGTGTGTACAAGTTTGTTAAATGTTACTGAAGAAATAATAAGCAGTGGGATATTTGCAAAGAACGTTAGATAAAATGTGATAACGGATGCTCATTACTGCATAGACGATGAATCATGACACTAAAAAGGTGGGTTGCTGTGTGAACCGAAACAAAGTCTGTATTTAGGTTTTCCTAAATTAGGACAGGCGTTTATCAAGAGCACATTTGTTCTGTGCGAGTCTGGTACTGGAGCCGTAGAGATAAACACACTGGAAGCTTTCAGACAAATAATAAGCTGGAAATACTGCAGAGAAAAGCAAAGAAGTAGTTGTCAATACTTATCTGTACAAAATCACTGTTAGCATGAAGGCGGTGTTTCTATAGTAACAAACCTCTTGGTGTATTGTCATGACAACAGAAATTCAATGTAATAACAACAGAAAATTACGTTGAAAACATATCAATACAAAACTGCTTCTGGGGTAGTAAAAAGCACAGTTAAAGCAGGTCTGTTTTATAGTAGACACTATGCACTGTCTTAAACTATTCAACTGCATGCTGTGTGTTAAGATTTAAAAATAACAGAATAGTTGTTGCTATGTAGCTTAATAACTAAGCGATGATATCAGTAATTCAGGGTGTGTGTTAGTGTGGGTGTTTGTGTGTGCATGGATGCCTGTATGCGCAAATGCATCTATTTAGTTCTACTGATGGATTATAATTAAGTCTTGGAGGGGTGTTCACATTTCGTGATAACAAAAAAGCGACAAAGAGAATAAAGCAGAGAGTCTCATGCATTACACAAACTTCACCCCTTCCCTTTTCTTTGTCTCTCCTCCCCAGATCACTCCTCGTTGCTTTCCTATTTCACCTCACAGCCTGGTGCACATAACTTATGCATGCTGTTTTCATACAGGTTGCCATGATTTGGTGTGTGCCTGTGTGTGTGTGTGTGTGTGTGTGTGTGTGTGTGTGTGTGTTCATTGTGCGTATGTGTGTGTTGTGTTTGCAACCAGCAGCCGTAGATAGAAGCAGAGCAGTAATGGTGTATAACTCATTCTAATGATGCAACAGTGAAGCAGCAGGTAAGGTCAACATAAGAGACTGTGGTGGAAGGTGAACTGCATGGACACATCACACACACACACACACATACACACGGACAGACTCATGAATCCATGAATCAATCCCCAACA
Organism: Macquaria ambigua; assembly: GCA_008360985.2. Classification (NCBI taxonomy): domain Eukaryota; kingdom Metazoa; phylum Chordata; class Actinopteri; order Centrarchiformes; family Percichthyidae; genus Macquaria; species Macquaria ambigua. The sequence continues at coordinate 75,262 of VMKM01000975.1, forward strand.
AACACACCTCCAGGTCCATAAACATGCACCCTGCCAATCTCTATATCACTCCCCATCCACTTTCTCCCATATTTGCTTGCAGCCCATTATTTTTTCTCCTGTCCTTTTTCTTCCCTCCACCCCTGCTCCTCTCTTCCCTCCACCCTTCGTCCCTCCTCTTCTCCTCCCTCCCTCGGCCTCATGGTGATATTGTTGGAGGTCAGTCAACGCCCAGAGGAAGAGGGCTGATGAATAGATCCATGATCACTGGCTGTAATTACAGTGTCAAATGAACTGTTAGCTGTCCAGTATGTGCAGGTTCAGTGTATGTGTGTGTTTGTGTGTGTGTGTGTGTTATTTCCTAATGTGCTAGTCAGCTCCCCGCAGATGCAGTTGCCATATCAGCATACACAACAACAGATGGGCTCCAGTTACACACACACACATGCAAATCCACACACAGGCATGCAAAACCACTGTCTCACGTATCATTTATCATAGTCTGAAGTAACAAAAAAATAAAAGTAGCACGTCCAATTAGAATATTTATAACAGTATGTGTGCTTGTGTGCGTTAAAAAAGGAGCATGGTGCTTTTGTCTTCATCCCAGTTCTACCGTTTCTGTACAGGCTCATATGGGAACAGGCAGGTTAGCATCTAAACATTTAACTACAATACATCCTGTCACAGCAAATTCGACTCAGCAGGGCCCCTCTTTGCACTGCCAGTTAGTCTGGCAGATGTGGAGTTTTGGCACACACAATCATACACACACCGAAACTCCCATCACAAGTTATTGCCAACAGATCAGGGTGAGCTATTGACTTCTACGCGCATCCCTCCACCAGACATGATAATGGAGAACTGAAGCCACTGGGGCAGGCAGATCAGCAGCTGGGCTGGCAAGAATCAGAGGCAGACAGACGGACAAACAAACCCAGAGTTTAGTTTTCCTGGTGGGTGAAATTATGTCTCTTTTTGTTTCTGTCTCACTCATGGAGAGGAAAAAGAGAAAACAGTCAAGCAAGAAGCTCTTGAAACTGGTCCAATCTATTCTCAAGCATTGACAAATTAGAATGTATTTACATAAGTCAAAGCTGAGGTCTCAGACTAATGTATGCTTTTATCCACTTATAAAGAGTCTTTCTTTAATCTGCAGTAACTGATTTTTTATTGGCCACTTTAGGGCAGCGGACACACAAAGTGGACAAATCATCACCTTCTAAGTTGATATGGCGAACTTGTTAGCAAACAGTTGCATACCAACTCCTGAGGGAAATATCTGGCTCTTTAGCTGCTAAACGCTCCACTGTGTTCACCAGCTAGTTGCTAACTGTGTCTGTCTGCTGTTTGGTGCTGACCAGTTAGTGTGCAGTGAGTTTTCAGAGCTTTTCGCTGAAAACAGCTGCCTGCTGCGGCCGAAAACGACACTGTGAGAGCGGTGAGAGTGAACCAAAACAGTAAAGTCGCAAGCCGGACAGCTAAACAATGGCAATAAACAATCATGTTGTCACATTGTTTTCACATTGTCATTCATACATTGTTATAAAAATATCAATTATAATCGCTTTACACTCTGCTCTCTGCCAGTATGTGTGCATCAGAAGCAGAAATAAGCTGGGATAGAGAGAGTTATACTGTTTCTGCGTCTGAGTTGGAGAGTGATTTGGTTTTCTGCATTCTGTTAATCTGGGCCGACATTTTCCTGCACTGTCACTGTAAATTGAGTAAATCATATATACTGCTTGGCCTCATGCACCCATGTGCCTGCAAGACACACACACACACACACACCCCACATGCATGCCTCTGTTTCCATGGATGTGTTATATGCACAACAAGAAAACATTTACACTGCCAAGGCAAGGCACCAAATTCAGATCTAGAGGAAGAGTAAACGTGGATACACATTCCTGCCACGTGTGTGTATTCCTTTGAGTGTGTGTCTGGGTGTGTATGCATCTGTACGTGTGTGCGTCAGAGAGAAAGACAGACGAAGAGAGAGAGTGTGTGTGTGTGTGTGTCTAGTTGGTATTCCAGGGTGGCGTGTTGTGAGTGTGGTTTCCCACAATTCTTATCCGAGTTGTGATCACAGAAAACTGGTCTCCTCAAATGGAACACATCCCTCCCTCGCACTATCAGGGATGCACACACACTCACAGACACACAGTCATCCCTATGTTTCTCTGTTCGTGATTCCCTTTCTTGAGTCTAATTCAATCTTCAACTTATAACCTGCCGCCGAAACACGCAGAGCCAAGAACATGAATGCAATTTGGAACAATCTGAGGTGAGTGTGTCTGTCTTATGAATATATAAGAGTTTCTCCTTTTGGAAGTCCTGCTCAGAACCAGCAGAGGCATTCAGCCTGGGGACGGATAAAACAATTGCTGGCTTAGAAAAATTGAAAACAAAGGGGAAAAAAATATATCGGCAAATACAAAGTACCAGGGAGAGGAAGACATGTAATATTCAGTGGGAAAAGGCAAGAGGTCGACATTTTGAGGATTGGTGGGGGGAAGGAGGGGTGAAAAAAAAGCAAATGGCTGCCAGGTTGTACTTGAGTTAACCTCTTGCACCCTGCATTATTTTCTGAGCTTGAAACACTCAAGAAATGTTTTAATTGACAAGCCAGTGATGTATAACTCAAAGTACATAAGCTGTGTGCTCACATTAAAGTGACGCAGCACTTCAGTGGCAGTGAGGTAGATCTGCATGCTGACATGCTGAGGATGCTGCATCACGCAGAGCAGTTCACGCAGAGGTAAAAAAGTGACAAGAAAAATACTGAGATAAGAAGAATCCTGTTCAAAATCTGTCTTTGCTTCATTCAGAGAAATGTGTCCAAGTTAGCATCCTGCTGCTCAGTGTACACACACACACACACACACACACACACACACACAGCAGCATGCACACTCACACACACATTCCTATGCTGCTAATGAACAGGCTGGTTTCTCTCTTGGGATTTCTCTCCCTATATGTTTCTTTCTCTCTACCTTCCTTCTGCATTCCTGTGACACCTTCTCCTCTCCAGAGTTTAGACATTTGACGTGTGTCACTCATACACCCACAGACTGGCAAGTTGTGAACCCAAACACACACACACACACACACACACACACACACACACACACACACACACTTTTGGCAAATAATATGCACAATGACAAAGCACCTTTCTCAAAAACAAGCCAACTCAAATGTAATGAAATACACTTTGTGCTCTCTCACACGCACAGACACCTGTGATCTGAGGCAGTCTTCAGTCAGTGAATACATTAGCACAAGACAGTATGACACCTCTTGTAAGTGACTGTGTTGTCACCTCTGCATCTGCAAATTGGATGAACAAATAAATCCATAATTCTCAAACATCACAGGCTATTTGAAATGCGTTAATCCTCCGAACCGTAATGTATTCATGTTATTCATCTTCACGCTTGAGATACACAACCCCCCTAATTCAAATATTTGTTGTCACATTCTTTTAATCAAATTTGCACGGATTGATTTTCATGTTGGAAGCCATGACTCTCTTGCCTATAGATAGCTCAGCAATCTGTTTGAAGACTCAGAGATACACTTAACATTACACTAGTTAAACATTGTATTGTGTGATATGTGTGGTAATTAAAGCAACTGGTTATTTCTCAGCTTTTGTTGCAGGTCACAGTTATGTTTCATCAAAGACTTTACAGCTGTGAGCCTCGGTGTCAAACAGCTCTACATTTGGAGCCAGACTTCAAACAGTTCATTTTTAGTCAATCATATAAGCTGTTTTACTCGGAGGCATTGTTCAAGCCAGGTTGAAAACCTTTGAAAATTATCTGGTGCATGCAGATGTGTGTTACAGAAATAGAGAATAGAGAGAAAGGGGAATGGAAAGAGAGAATGGATCATCATCACTGACATCGGTTAACACAAAACACAAAGTAAAATCTGCTGCCAACATGGCATCTAACACCTAACATGGGGAACCCTGGCATATATAAAAAAAGAGTATGAATTTGGCCTGCAGGACGCTAGCACTATGCAGAACTTTGACTACTAGCACAATGAAAAGTTACACAAATATGAACATGTCATATGTGTATTGATATATTAGACTCTTGTGGTCATTCTCCAAAAGGACACTGTGTCGTAAAAATACTCCAGGTACAATGCACAGCAGAAACCTTTAAATATATGGTGTCTACCAACCTTCAAAGCAGCCTCGCAGTACAACAGTGTTATAAATCCTTGTCCAAAATCATTGCAAAGTATTGCAGGGAAGTGCATTATGATGTTGCCTTGGTATTTAAAGGGACCTAACCTCTAAATTTCATCGAACTGTAAAGTTTTTTGTGCACCTTTTAGGCTACAAGAGTGCAGGGCACGCTAACAGGATGTGCAGGCATTGAGTGAAGCAAAGCTATTTATGCTTCATTGTCCTTCAGAGTTGTAGGCTTTATGAAGCTAACAATTTGTGTATGAAAACATGTGTTTTACTTTACTTACTGAGACAATTGTCTTGATTGTAATTGTGTATTTATTTTCCAGTAAACAAATAAAAATCTACCAACACTCGGTACTCGAGTGAGCTTGTAACACTGTTTAAGGTTGTAATACTTCCATTTCAATCTCTGGCGGTTTGTTTGGTAATACATGTATATAAAAATGATGATTGACTGACCAACTGAACGTGCTGCTGCTCTCCTCCACTCGCTGAACACAATCAGTTGGGAGAGCCACAGCCACATCAGTGCATATTCACTGAGACGCAAGTGCAGTAGGTACAAGTGCAGACCCGGTACATACAGAGCTCAGTGGAAAAGATTTGTCAGTTCACTTTTTGCAAGTATTATTACAAGGGTCTTACTATGACATAGTCAGTTTGTTTTAATTTAGGCAGACCCTTTCCCAAAAAAGGGGAGTTAAAGGGTTAAAGAGAGAAATGTTGTTTTTTATAACACCATATGTGTTGTGTTTGTGCCGGAGGATCCAAGTAAGACACCAGCCACCTAAAGGAATTCCCTGTGGTGCCAATAAATGATAGTGTTGCATTTGCCCCCTCACTGGTTTTACTGTCTAGCAGCTGTAGTTAGCTGTAGGGTGCTATCTCACAGACAAGGCTGCGTCAGAAACACCAGCGGACAAACAATTAAGTGATCACACAGATATAAGAATTACAAGAGCAGTCTGTTTTCAGCTAACACAAAATGTTTGGATACAGTGTGGAGGATTTTTACACAGCTGAAGAGAGTGTGTGGTCTTGTATGTGTACGTGTGTGTGTGTGTGTGTGTGTGTGTGTGTGTGTGTGGGTGGGTGGGTCCATAATTAAACCTGATTCCTGTTGGGCTTTTCCAGAATAACACACATGCACATTCACACCACCTGATTATGCCTGATTACAGACTGCTGTCTTCTGGGTGTGACAGCAATTCAGATGTACAGCTCGGCACACATACCTTCCCACGGGCAGCATAACCCCTTCTGCACACACACACACACACACACACACACACACACAGCCAGTGTCCCACCGCCCCTGACAGCATATTGCCAAAATAAACAGCATCAGCTCCGTCAACACAGAGATCTCTCACTGCGACTCAGACATACACCTGGTAGTCACACACACCTACACAAACATAAATCTGTACACACACTTACACACACTCACACACACACACACACACACACACACACTATAAACACATCTGGCAATCAGAGATGTGCAGAAACACACACAGCAGGAAGAAGAGGATCAGTGGGGTATTGATATTACAAACACACATGTATACACCTGCTCACACACGCACACACACACACACACCACCCCTGACAGAGATACAGACTGTTACTGACAGGCTGGAGGACAAGTGATTTCCTGGCAGCCATAGTCTCCTTCCCTCTTAATCCAAGCTGTGGGAGGCGGGCGGTGTTGACATCTGAGACCAGTGTATGGGATCCTCTCATATCTGACCTTTAACACAGCCAGACCAGAGCAGGTAAAGGTCTACAGCTCCCCAGTGACTTGCATAGATTTGATACAGCACACAAGAGCAGACACGAGAGAGAGAGAGAGGAAAGAGATAGAGCTCTGGGACGAATGGAGAGTCCTTGAATAAAAACCTATTAGCTACAAAGAAAAGTAGGTTCCTTCCGCTTTCTTTTCAAGATCAATCATTCAGATTCTTGTTTTTCTCAATAGAGCTTTGTGCCCATGAGACGATATTAGCAAAACCTTGAAATGGTGTGACACTCTCTGAGTATCAGCATATTCACTGGCCTATTCTGTGTATCTGTGATTTGAATTTATATTCATAAACACAGAATATGGTCCTCAATAGGCTCAATAGGTTACCTTACTCTAGGCCCCATTTAAAAGACTTTTACAACACATTATATGATTGCATCATTGTGAAAATAAGCAGCCCAGTATCCCTATGAACTACATTCATATTGGACAATTCTGATGGGCAGCGTGTGTGATTTACGTCAAGTGTTGGTGAAGCTATAGTACTTTGAAACTGTAGCTAGTGAAGCTACAAGCTGCTCCTCATAAGAAGTAAAGCTACAGAAACAATATGCTTTGGTTGAAAACTACACCTCAAGCTTCTCAGAAAAAAGGGGCCATTGAAGCATCTATTGTTAAGTAATATACAGCAATGAACAAATGTGCTCATAAGTTTGTGGTGTTACTATGCCCAATACCAAGATTAAAGGAATAGTTCAACATTTTGGGAAATGGGCTTATTCACTTTCTTGCCGAGAGTTAGATGAGAATAGATACCAGAAGAAGATTCTCAAATCTGTCCCTTAAATGTGAAGCTTCAGCTGATTAATGTGAAGCTTCAGCTGAGCTTACTGTGAGATTGCCAGGCAACCAGCAGAGACTCCTCAAAGTCACTGCATCCAGCCAAGAAATAGTCCAGCACATAACCCCCCCTGTAAAACCACAACTTGTCATTTTTACACTTGAGTTTTTGTACGGATTAAACAAGCGAGATATGACGTGAATTAGTGAGCTGTTGAGATGCTAGACGCAGATTTTATTAACTTCAGACAGAGCCAGGCTAGCTGTTTCCCCATTTCCAGTCTTTGTGCTAAGCTAAACTAACAGGCTGCTGGCTGTAGCTACATATTTACCATGGCATCGATCTCTTCATCTAACTGCGCCAGAAAGCGAATAAGCATATTTCCCAGATGTCACTATACCTTAACCATACCATAGTTGCCCTGCATGAATATTGTGGAAATGAAAAAATCAAGAAATGTTGGCTATGAGTGTTAAAAACATGTGACTCAATGTAATTGGATTATGCCGAATTGTCCAATATCTTCCTGTGTAGATATAGAAATGCAATAAGACTTTAGTCTGGGAAAGTTGCTTTGACGTGGCATGGCCTTATGGCAAACATTAATCATTGGGCAGCACCACCAAACGACCTCCTACATCCACAGCTCTCCGCAGCCAGGAGAGGAGAGATAAGGGCAGGCTTTGACCTGCCACCCATACCCACGACACCTGTCACACGGGTCAATCAGCCAGGGGTGCCATGTCTGTTAGGGCCAGGGTGAGCCGGGTAGCTGGTCACCAAGCACTTTAATCTCCAACAGATTCCCACCACCTGGCTCTACTGGCATCACACCAAGGCCTGCAGCCCTCCAATCTGGCAACTCCTACTGTCATGTTGCAGAGGGTTCAACAGGAACTCAACTGGAAATGGATGGATGGCTGGATGGATGGATGGAGCACATAAGTGCAGGTAGGGCATGCAGCCTATTTTTGAGCCTCCATCTCTTAAAGAAAAGTGTTTGAACACATCATCTACTGTATTCCCCTGATCAGTCCTGCTGTGTGCGGTATACAGTTGGAGCCATGGGTGGCCCGCAGGCTATGCTGCTGCTTAAGTGTATGTGAATACATGAATGTTTGCCTCAGGGGAGGATTTGCTCTTGGGTCTTTGATTACCAGTTTGCAGTCAGGCTTTTCAAAATGACACAATTCTTAGATTCCCCTTCAGCAATATAGCATGTGACTTGTAGTTAAAGGGTAATTCTAGTATTTTTAAACCTGGGCCCTATTTTTTTGCATATTTTCGGGTCTAAGTGACTAATAGGTCCAAAAGGTTTTGGAATTGGTCCAGTAGATTGTCTCCGCCAACAGCCGCGAAACAGGCTGCAATGGCTGCAACATAATCCTTGTGGGCAACTGCGCCCATCAAAGGATCTTACTCTTTAACAAAAAGGTCTATCTCTGTAAGGATCCTTTCCATAATGTTATCAGACACTTAGAATAACAATCTGAGCCTGTCAGTGGCAAAAACAAGCACTTTTACTGAACATACTTTTGCTTGGCGCAGTTGCCCACAAGGATTACGTTGCAGCCATTCCAGCCTGTTTCGCGGCTGTCAGCGGAGACAATCTACTGGACCAATTCCAAAACCTTTTGGACCTATTAGTCACTTAGACCCGAAAATATGCAAAAAAATAGGTTATAGGTTTAAAAATGCCAGAATTACCCTTTAAATCTCCCATCTGTTGGATGAGGACTTAGCATTTTGGCTTGGCTGTCCACATCTTTGTTGTAAATGTGTGCTGCAGAATTGTTTTATGTCTCTGAATGTAGAATGAGGTCAACCATGTGTGGCTTAGCTCCAAAAGGAGGCTGATGAAAATAAAATAAAGGCTTCTCTTAGGTTTGTAGAATAATAAAGAGGATCATATTTTGTATCAAAGGTATAACTGGCTGCACTGGATTGCATAACCAACCAGAATCTGTGACACAATTTGGACACAGCAGCTTGATTTCCCTATCCTCCAAATCCTTTGCTCAGCACATTATCAGCCTTTGTACACACACAAAAAAACAGACCCACACTATGCCCCCCATCCCCCAACACCCACCCACACACAAACACACACACACGTCGCTTTGCAAGAGGTTTAACTAAAGGATGCATCTGTCTTCTGTGTTAGCTTACAGTTCCTGTGTGTATGCATGCATGTATGTAAACCCTTTACTGCTAGTCAACCAGTACACAGGAAGTAACTCTGCATGCAAACAGATAACATGAACGCATCAAATAGTCCACATCTGTTTGGGTTGCTGCGAGAACAAAGAGCAATCAAATTAAACTCAGATCATCCACTGTCAACACACCGACACACACACATGCACAAAAGGGTAAAAGCAGTTTGATTAGGGCTGCAACTAATGACTATTTTCATTATTGATTAATTTTTTTTTTTGGGGGGGGGGGGGTTATCAAATATTTTTTCACAGTAAAACACTTTAAAAAAACGAACCAACAAACAAACAATACCCCAAAGGTATTCAATTTATAAAAATGTGAAGCAGAGAGAAGCAAGCACATGTTCACATTTAAGAAGCCATAACCTGCGAATATTTTTTATTTTTACTTGGCAACTGACTCAAAAGATTGTCAGAAAGTTATCAAAATTGGCTATGGTTCAATGTTAAATTAAACTGAGTCGATTTAAATTGAGACACGTGTGGTGCAGAGACACAAGAGACAGGCATGCCTATCAACACCCAGACCCTGCAGGACTAACACAAACAGCACCGTCTGATCTACTCACATTTCTGCTTGCCCACTCTATTCTGTTTCCCTCATTTGGGTGACTAATAATAGTCCACACACTTCCATGAATCATGGTTATTAAGTGCAGTAGGAGAAAATAGTTTCACCTAAGTCTCCTGGCTGCTTATTTTTCACAGTCTCATTGAGCAATTGAGAAAGTTAAGAGACACAGACACCAAGCACTCGCTCATGATACCAACAAAACAGCATCTCCATGACTTAACATTATAACACAGTTAAGCAAATGAAGAGCTTATATTTGTGCTGCACTCATCCACCGCTTGAAAACAGAAGGGCAGAGTCAGAGAAATGGAGAACCCGGATTGAAATAGATGAGTGTAAGACAAGAAAAGAAGCCAAGAGGCACCGAGTCATGGAGAGAGGAAGACAGACAGAGAAAGAGAGAGGAATGGTTAGTAGGTGGGGACCTTGAAGAGCTTTTGTTCTCTGAACACGGAGGGTTAGTGAGGCAGCACTTGGCAGTTGGTTCAAAGCAACAAACTCTAAATCAATCTTTTACAGCTTGTCCAAACAGACTCACACAGACACATACGCATGGACCCAGAAAAGGACATACACACAGTAGCAACCACAAACAAGCAGACAATAGCAGACACTTTGTAGTAGACCTGTGTTGTGAGAAAAAAAAAAGGTTTTCACTTCCTATGCATGGTATGCTTGAAATAGGAGAGAGTCTGGCTTGATACTGAGACTATGTGTGTGTGTGTGTGTGTGTGTGTGTGTGTGTGTGTGTGTGTGTGTGTGTGTGTGTGTGTGTGTGTGTTTGTGTATGAAAGTGTTTGTTAGTGTGTGGCCAATGCTGTGTTTCTTTAATGAGCTCGGTTTACACACTTCGTTAATTGGCTGGCACAGCAAAGGACTGTCCAAGATCTACAGACCAGTCTGCACACACACATCTACACATCTCCATTTCACTCTGCTTATTTATTCATGTATTAGTTAGTTTGTTCCACTAGGTTCACTTGCAGGCTGCTGTAGTAATTGCCACTATATTCTCTGCATTGATTTCCACTCCGACTGCAACGCTCTGTGCCATGTGCATGCACACACACACACACACACACACAGGACACCCATGCATACGCAGTCGCCGGCTCCCTGGAAGTGCCTTTTCTTTGCAAATTTGCCTTCGCAAGGAACAAAGCAAGTGCAAATTGTATTCTCAGTCAATTTATCTATCCATTTATCCATTTACCTGTATCTCCCTAACATGTATTCATTTGCGGTAACAAAGAGACAGGTGAGACAGCAAGAACTGCAAGCATTCTAATTAAAGTATCTGGGAGGGGAGGAGAGCCCAGCTTTCTTTCAGCACATCCCTCATCACACTGGCTGTAAAAATAGCATCAATCCGACAATCCCGGGCAATGTTCTGTCTGCTTGCAGCTCAGGGCTTGTTTCTGGTGAGGAATAGGAGGTACAGTGGAGAGATTTTTGCTGTTGCTGCACAACAAATACAGAGCAGCCAGACTCAGTCCGCATAGGCATTCTGTTCGAGCTGGATGTGATAGTCCATTCAGACTGGACTGCGTATGTGCGTGAGAGAGCCATGCTAAACATGATTACAGATGGGAATGGTGTATGTGTGTGCGTTTGTGTATCTTTGTGTATATGTGTGTGTGTGTTTGTGGATATGTGGGCAGGCAGGACAGGAGGTCTGCTGGGAGAGATAACTGCTCAAATCTGTCCTCTCCTTCTCACTCACACCCTTCTGCTCAGACCTCTAAAAGCTTACCCCTAGGCTTACCCTGCACGTACACACAAGCACACACGCAGGATCCTCATATCAACCCTATCCCCAACTCCCTTCAGTCTTCACAGTTCTCCAAAGTCCATAGCAGTTGTGCTTCATGTGAGAGAAATGGACATGCAGAGACAAGTAAAAGAGAGGGTTGGACAACAAGTGCATTAGCACAGCTCTGTCCAGCCGGGGTTATCATCTATTAATGAGGTGCAAGTTCAAACATGCATGCGCATATATGCACATATGCACTCACTTGCACTAGCAAGCACACACACATTCACAGGGAGAGTCGGAGAGGGGTTGTTTAATATTTAAACAGGATGCTTTAAAGTTGAAATTGAATTAGAGTGGCACAAGGAGACGCAGAGTTCCCACCCTAAAAAAAAAAAAAAGATTCAAATCTCATGCATTCGGCAGGTAATTATACTGCATGGAACTCAAAGGGAAAGCACACAATGCTTCCTTCACAAATATCCATCTTTTGTTTTGCTCACTTTCAAGCATTCCTTTTTGTATTTTTCAGCAGCTGTTCTTCCTTTGCAATGACCCGTTGCCCTCTTTCTCCCCATGAACAAACAACTCCACGTCAGACGGATTTTCTCTACACCATGCCTCACTGCGTTAGCTCCTCTTTTCCAAACACGTTTGGGGGTGAGAAGGACCAGGCTATGTCAAGGAGATTCTTAAGATCACCATCTCTCCATCCTGGGAAGTCTCAACTGTTAACAAATCTGTCCTTAAAGCAGTGGAGCATTCTGTACGCTCACTCAGTGACATGACTTACTGGGACACTTTATGGAATGGAGCCATCGTTAATGCTATTACTTATACCTGTGCTTTTCCTGCTTTGACAAGTCAAAATGTGAAAAGGGGTCCGAGGGCCTTTAGGAGCCTCATTAGTGTAGTCAGGGGCATGCTGATTGTACAGAGTATCTAAGCACCTCTAAGCAGACTATATAAAATACTCACAGCTCCAGCTCCAGAGACTAATTCCTCCAGCGTGCAACAGGGCACTTGAGGGCAAAACAAGGCTTATGCTGTGTCTCAAATCATGTACTTCCGTACTTAATATTTTGAGTATAATAATATAGCATAAGTGCATTCACACTGACAAGTATGGCAAAATGCAGTGCACTATGAGTACCCGGATGGTGTACTCATAACGGTTAGAAAGTTGAGTGTGGAACGCTGCACACTTCTCACCCTCAACGGTCGTCATCTTGGCTACGTAGCGGAAGGGGAGGGACCACCAACGTATGAAAATGGCAGCCGGGGTTGCGATTGTTACGGCTAAAAGTAAAACCACATTCATTTTTTATTCATTTTTAATATAATTGAATTGAAGTCAAGTGAGCAAACAAGCTGGCAGATATGTCTAGATGAAAAGTCAGGGGATGAAATTATTACAATTCATCCTGAGGGGGACATTAATGTATGTGCCAAATTTCATGGCAATCAGTCCAATAGTTGTTGAGACATTTCACTCAAAACCAAAAATGTCAACCAGTAGGATTTATGCTCTGGGGACTGTGGATGTCTGTACAGAATTTCATGGCAATCCATCTAATAGTTGTTGAGTTATTCCAGTCTGGACCAAAGTGGTGGACCAACAGGTCAACATTGCCATCTACAGAGCCATACCACTCGCATGGCTAAAAACTGAATTTTGCTGCTGTCTTATTTTCACATAATAGTGCAGATATGCTTAACAGGTCGAAGCCAAAGAGTTTCTATGTGAGATAAGAGCAAAGAACATGTAGAAAACATATTGACAAAAAATAATTGACAATGTAATTCCTTGTGATCGAAAGCCCTAAAGCCATCGGCATCACAAATTAAGCTCCTCTTTGTGCCCTTCTCTGCCACAGCTGCAGCCAGGGAGAGGACACAAGCCCGGCTCAGCCTCATCACATAAAGGCAGGCGGAATGCTAATAAAGTTGGATTCAATCAAATTGAAAGCAGTCTTTTGGTAATTCATGGCTTTAAAATTAGAATTCTTGTTCTGCATTCAGAGCCTCCCTCTGTCTCTCCCACACAGCCCGAGTCTTATCCTGGCTCGAACTGAGAGAATGTTGTGTTATCTACCGACAAGACGGACAAGTGAGGCTTCTTTTCACTTTAACGGTACAAAAAGAATAAACACTTAAAAATACTACGATTCTAAATGAGCTTAAAGTGCTTATGAATGAAATCCACTTTTCTTATTGTAACATAATCTTTGGTGCTAAATAGACTGATGGTTACATTTCCTACAGTAGATCAGTAGATGTCATCTTTTTGCAGTCACTGTTGCTTTTTCCCTCACGCCATTTGTTGATTAAGCCTTGTTTTCTGTAAGCACTGACACATATCTTTGTCTCCTCGGCCTTTGGGGGCTATCGCTAAGTCCAGCCAAGCAACACATTCCTGTAATGAACCACTGTGGCTGCTGGCAGAAATGTAAAAAGCATCGTTATCTGTCCACAAAATGGTTTTCTCCAGAAATGAACACACCAGCACCGGATGTTTAAGATGACAAATGTAAAAGCTTGATATATTGTTGTGTTCAGTCATAAACAGAGCATTAAAACAGCTGTTTGCAGTATTTGCATGAAAACGTTTAAGTATTAACGTTTAAACCTACCGAAGCACCAATGTAACTCTGTTTGTGGGCATGCACATGTGCATGGCTATAGTTTTCTCCCTGTGTGTGCCCTCCGAGTGGTGTGGCTAATGGCAGTGTCATAATATTAGTCATATTAGGAGGGGATTAGAAAGAGAAACCGTCTTAAGGATGTGATCCCTGGGAGGGGGTGCCAGATACTGCTTGTATTACTGTCAGCCCTGTCTCGCACACACACTGGTAGCCTAGCAGCCTCGCCTGCTTTCCTCAATAGGATCTGTAGAGAAACATGACACACTGAAGCGCACCACCTACTGTAGCTCATTCCCCTTTATTTTTTTTTATCTCATCTATTGAAGTGCTGGTGTGAAACATGTCTCATAGAAAAACAGAAATGCTCCAGCTGTGTTGGAAGGTTGAAGCGTACGGATTAGAAGAAACAGTCCTACGCTCTTGAGCTTCTTAACAAGGTGTTCCCTCTTACCGGGCCGACTGTGTCATTTATGGTTGAAGCCAAAGTGACAAACTTCTCTGTGACTAAAGTGCGTGACTTACGTTACAGTATGTTTCTAAAGATACAATGTTGATAGCAGTGGCGGACGGCCAATGGAGGGCGCACATTCCAGCCACAAAGCTTTATTCAGTGTCAGCAAGCTTAATAAATGTGTTTTAAACATTTACTTTTTAAGCATTTTGACATTACTTCAAGGGAAGTTAATCAGTATAAAATTAACTGCAAAGATGAGTACATTTTGTATTCTCTTTCTTAATGGGTGCCATCCATGCACACTAATTCAACACTAGCTTCCTCCTGATGTACAAAGGGTTTAGAAGACAGGGCCCTAAAACCAATAAAATAATGGTATGCATGAGTGTTTGGCTGACTAGCTATTTAAGACCTCACACAAGGAAGGCTGACCCTGTTTGTATTTCTCACATATATTTTCTTACATATCAGTAATTGTAGCTTATCGTTAGAGAAGTTTAGCCACTCTTTCAAGAAATAAAGTATTAAATTAGGTCTAATATTTGTGTTATCAGTGGAACACACTTTATTCAACTTCTTCCTGTTTACATCTAGCCGTAGTACGGCAGCCTCCATAGGACCCACCTACATGTAGCTATTACCAGCCATTTCCAGCTCCACTGGTCCAGTCAGATGGCAGCAAAGTGACAAAAAAAAGAAGCTGTCAATGGAAAGATAGCATGGTAGGCTAAGCTGTAGGCTGTTGACACTTTTTATTTGCACTATTGCATATTGAAATTGCTGTAACAGAAGCAGTAGAATGAATGAAAACTTGAAAACCAAGTCAAGACAACATTTTATGTTTATGAAAAAGGGCCAGTACTTACAAAAGTACATTAATGTTGAATTTAAATGTTTAAATCTAATTTCAGTCAGTTAAAGTCCAAGGTTTGTTTTGTTTTCCTTCTGCTTGGTGAGAAAAGAGACTAGATGAAGTAAGCAGCCAAGCTGAGCTGTTGGATGGAGTGTGTACTCATACACACCACAACCACCCGCACAACTGCACTAATTACCGCTGTGTATGTGCTCCAGCTCAAACATACCAATCTACAGTATATAGCTTCATACTGAATTCATAATTGCATAATTAGATATAATTGCATGTGCTGTGGGCTTGTCTGACAACCTAATGAGGCAGCCATAAAATAGCTAGTGGTTCCACTTATAAGAACATAATCAAAGACTGCAAGATAAAAGGGCATACACAGATAAACACAGGCAGCCAGTAGGATAGGCCCAGAGCCACACACACGCAAAATAGAAATTATTAAAGGGAAGAAAAGACAAGAGTGAGTGAGTTTACTACTCATCAGTAACTGTGAGTGTCTGTGGTTCACACGTCACAGCCTTTGGGATGTCATTTGCTTCCTACCTTTCCTTACTCTTCACCATCGTCGAACGAATGACCAAGGCAAGGCTCACACAAACACGCCTCAGGAGAGCATTGATAGGACACACACACACACACACACAAGGCCAAGCCTAATTATGCTGGCCTAATGACCACAGTGATTGCTGTCTAGTGGTTGTTGATGAAGAAAGCTGCTGGAGCCGGAGGGCTGTATGTGTGGTGTAGCTCTGACTTCTGGCTAACAGCTCCTCTTTGCCGTCAGCCATAATGAGTCAGCCCTGACACCGCCGGAGCTACAATGTCTGCATTGGCCCGTTTATAACCGCGGCTGAAAGTGATACTACATCCCAGCCCACACACTGGTGGACAGTCCTGTCAGTCCTGCAGACTCATTAGCAGAAGCTATAGCCGCGCCAAAATCAACAAATCAAACTGCTTTCTTAATAAGTTGCAACGGGTTGGCTGCTGCAGTAGCAAACATGTAGTTAACCTGCACACCATGAATTTGGCAACCAAGGTACTGCAGCATCCACCACAATCTAATGTTTCTGAAATATTGTCACTTATACCTCAGTGAGCCTGCAGGTTTTAAAGTTCTGCAAGACAAAACTGATGTCAATCAAACAGCTGCTTACAAGGCAATGTTTTTTGCTTTGCAATCAAAGTAAAACAGGGCTTTAGCACTATGCAATTATTCTGAGCGTCATCAAGGTAGAAACGCAGAGAGAGTCTGGGCAGGGGAAGAGGTAAAATCGCACACATTCACATCCAGCCGGCATTGGTTTGTAGTGTGTACAGGTAGCATCTGTCCTGAAGAGACAGAGGTGTAGACAGGCTACATAGCATTCCCATAACATGCATACATGCAGTTCTCCATCTCTAAGTGTGTCTGTGAGTGTGAAAGAGAGAGATTTTAGAGGAGCCCAGTACAGTACAGTTTATGGTTCTCACCATTACATTACATTCAATTAATAAACTATATATATATATATCATTGATGTTTTTCGTTTTTAAATTAATTGTTTTAAATTATTAGTTTGTTGTCTTCTGAAAAATTCAGAATTGTTATATACATTGTTATATACATATACATGTTATGTAAACCTTGTACAACCTGCTTTAGCAGTTCTATACTTGATTATAGTCATGCCAGTAAAGCAAACTTTAGAGCAGAGGTGTTCAGTGCATGTACAAACAAATCTAACACCTAATCTTCAAAGTGAACTGACTATACTGAATCACCATTGTTTGAGTCAGTAGCTTTTAGCAGTGGAGCTCCCCTCACTGGTGAGAGCAGTACCTTACCTTCTGGTTAAAAACATATTAAAACAACATGAAAGCCACTTAAAATAATGGATTGGCTGCTGAGCTACTAACCTTACAAACAACGCCTAAGTGGGCCTAGTTTTGTACTGCACTGAATGCAACAGCTTGAACCAGAAACAGACTGAACCTACTACTGTAATAATAATAATAATAATAATCTTTATTTATAGAGCACTTTTCTAAAACCATGATACAAAGTGCTTCACACAAGGCAACAACTTCACAACAAGCAGATCATAAACATTTTCTGATAGATTAATAGCAAATAAAACCAGCAAAAGGGCAGTCAGTAAATATCAAGAAAAATCAGGTAAAGCTCTCAAATAAAAGTATGTATTAAGAAAAGATTTAAAAGAGGTCACTGATTCTGCTGACCTCAGGCAGCTCGTTCCAGAGCTTTGGGGCTGACGACCGTCAGAATCAGTACCGAGCATCGTGGCGTTACGAACAGTGAAGTGCATTTGATTGCTTAGCTTAGGGAAAAAACTGAACAGACTACGTATCTTTGACCTGAACTCTACGAATCAAATCAGGAAATTAATTTTGTAATGTCCACCTTTATTTTAAAGGGAAAGTTTCAATTTGAGAGTGAGAGGCCGACAGTGAGACGGCACAGCAGAGAGTTTGGTCAAGAGAGATGGCCATTAGCAGTGTAAATGAAGGGAAACATGTAATGACAGGGCCCCAGCGTCACTGATGAGGGTGATGGATGGCTTTCAACTCAAATACATGGCAGTTCATCACTCACCTCAGACATAAACACACACACACACACGTTCTTACGGTACACTTTCACACCCAGAATCACACTCACTCATGCTCTCTCTCATTCTCTCCCTTATTAACCTTGTGCACATCCACTTACGCTCTTTTGCACATGCTATTCAGCATTGTATTGCTGACACTGCTTTCACATATACAGCCTTGAAAAACACTCATGTATACACAGACACACAGACAGAGCATCACTCACCGATGCCCTATCACATACCCTCATTAGTCAAAGGAGAGCACCGCCACACAGTATTCCCCTGTCATCTCTGTCTGTCTGTTTGCCACAAAAGATTATCATTATCCATTACCTCTCGCTTATTATTTTCAGTTAATTGATTGATCTTTTAGCATATAAAATGTCGAAAATAATGACAAATAGCACAGAATAACAGAGTTCAACATGGTGTCTTGAAATTGCTTATTTTGTCTAAAAAATCCCAAACATGTTCAAATGAATACAATATGGCTGTAACTAACGGTTTTTATTGTTGATTAATCTTTTGATTATTTTAGTAATTGCAGCCTCCCTCCTTATTTTTAGATGAATTGGTTCATCATTTAGTGTACAAAATGTCTTATTTTATCCTACAGATTGTCCAAAACCCAAAGATACTTAATGTATAATGATATAAAACAGGGGAAAAAAGCAAGCTACAAATCCTCCTATTTGAGAAGCTGCAACCAGATTTGTTTTTGCATTTTTGCTTGATAAATGGCCTAACTGATTACTCAGTTATGAAAATTGTTGGAATTACTGTAACAGAGTTCAACATGATGTCTTAAAATTGCTTAATTTGTCTCACCAACAGTCAAAAACAAAAATCCCAAACATGTTCAAATTAATACAATATGGCAGTAACCGGCAGACGTTTGTTATTTTAAACAATTAATTTAGTGCTGCAACTACAGATTATTTTTTATTATTGATTAATCATTTATCCTACAAAATGTCTTAAATAGCTTTTTTTGCCTGACATTTGGTCCAAAACAAGAAGATATTTAATTAGCAGTGATATTAAATATAGAAAAGCAGCAAATCTTTATACTTGAGAAGCAAGAACCAGAACGTTTTTTGCATTTTTTGCTTTATAAATTACCTATAAATTTTACACTCTTGCACTGACTCTCTACACTGTTTTTGTCTTGTCTTTTCCACTGTTTTGCTCTTATTTTGT
This sequence comes from Macquaria ambigua, assembly GCA_008360985.2. NCBI lineage: Eukaryota > Metazoa > Chordata > Actinopteri > Centrarchiformes > Percichthyidae > Macquaria > Macquaria ambigua. The sequence continues at coordinate 94,358 of VMKM01000975.1, forward strand.
TTTGTCTTGGCACCTTATGATGACTGCCTTGTTTGCACTGCTTTAATGTTAAATGTACCCAGAGAAACAAAATGTCATCCCGACTGTGTCCTCGTATATGGACAGGTTGACCATAGTTCTCTTGTTTCTTGAGTCTAAATGATCACTCAGTTGTCAAAATTGTTGGCATACATTTTCTGACGATTGACTGAAAAAATGAATTAATAATTGATTTTTCTCTCATCTGACTAGCTAACTGTTTCAGCACTACACACTGCCCTGGCTGTGACAAAGACAGTCACTGAAAGATAAGCTTCATGTCCCCCTCCCATGCAACTTCTCTGTTCTCTCTTCTCCCTCTGGTCTTCACCCCTTCCTTGCTCTGTAGTCAAGGGACACAGTGTGTGGGGCACAGAGGTGCTGCGTAAACAGTGGTTCTGCAAAGTGCTTTTTCCCAGGCTGTGTATACCTGGGTAATAGAGGCAGTAATGGAGTTTGTTCAGGCTAAGGTAATCCTGGAGCTGTGAGCGCAGCATCTGCTGCTGTTTCTCTCTGACGCTGCTCTGTTCCACAGCAGGTACTGATGTTGTCGTAGCTGTCACCGTTACTGTCCCACACAAGCCATTTGGGAAGCAAAGCAATGTGTGTACGTGTTTGTGTGAATGTGTATTTTCTGCAAAAAAAGAAAAAAAAGTGTTGTGTATATGTCTGTGTGCATCCTGAGCAAAAATTGCATACAGATAAAGTGAGATGTGTGTCTGTGGGGGCGGGAAGGTGTCTGGATGTGTGCATGTTTGGTGGAAAAGTCTGGGTCTGTGTGTGTGTGTGTGTGTGTGTGTGTGTGTGTGTGGAGAGAAAGAATCTAAAAAATATATGTGTTTGGATGTCATAGCTCACCTTTGGGAGGTGGGATAAGAACAGGGCTGGCGGCTAGGAATGAATTTACGGGGCCCGATCTCCCAGAAACAATTTCTTTATGTGGGTTACACACATTTAGAGTGGCTACTCGTCCCCCCTGGGCCTCGGCAGACCACACACAGCTACTGGAGATGGCCAATGAAATACACAACACCTTTTATAGGACACCTGCTTTTTATTTATTTTTATTTATCCCCTGTAGCTTTCTCTCTTTCTTTCCTCTCTCTCTCTCTGTGTGTGTGTGTGTGTGTGTGTGTCTCTGTCTCTCTCGTTTCTGTTTCTCATTCTTGTTCTTTCTTTTTTTTCATTCTCTCCTATTCTCTTCTCATCATGCACAGCTACAGGAGGTGACAGATGAAAAAGAGATCACCTTTTATAGGACACATGCTGTACTTTTTATTTCTTCCTGGTTGCTCTCTTTGTCTTTGTCTCTCTCTCCCCTGTCTCTCTTTTTCTGTCTCTCTCTCTCTCTCTCTCTCTGTCTCTCTGCACAGGGGCTTTTGACATTATTCCCATGGCCAAGAGGGCTTATTGGTAGACGAGAAGGATAAAGGAAGTGAGTGAGAGAAACGCAGGAAGAGGGAGTGTGTGTGTTAAAGGTGCACAGGGAGACATAAAGAAGTTGTGGGATATGGACACATGAAAGCTTGGTGTATTTTTTGGTATGACTGTGTGTGTGTGTGTGTGTGTGTGCTTTTGGTCATGTTGCTATAGGGAGGCAGGGGAAAATGGTCCAATTTGAACGAGTCCTGTGGCCTGCAGTCCCCTCCAGTATGCCCGAGACAGGAGCATGGCTAGGGTACTGTGTGTGTGTGTTAACATAAACTTAATCTAACCTAAAACCTATAAATCCAACCCTCAAACTCACTTTTCAAAAATGTCCTCAATTCAAAAGTCTAAAACCTCACAAACACTCCTCGCTTTGGAGGAGATATGATGTGACTCAGCCAACATGGCAACTCATATTTAAGTAATAACACATGAGGAGAAGTACTATACTGTTATGTTTTATTTACTAGAGCGGGTGTGCAGCTTGTCGCAGGAGGGAGGCTGCAATTACTAAATGTTTCCTAAATGACATGGCACAAAAGCAGATTTGTAATGACATACTTACATAGATGCATACAACATTTTAAAACTTTATTAAAAAAGGAAAATCTATACACTGTTATCTCCTGCTCACTAGAACCTCATTCCTGTTCTTCCTTCCTTTCTGTCTTTCCTTTCGTCCTCTCCATTTCTACCTTCCATCTCCTCTCTTTGTCACATCTACCTGTGATTAGTGACGTGAGCAGAAAACCAAAAGTGTTTATTGAATAAACCAGTATTGTTACTTCAACATTTCATGATGATATTCATCAACCTGTGGCCATATTAAAAATACATTTGAGAACCATTTTTAATGTATTCCTGTATCTCCCCATAAACCCCAACATCCAGTCTTCCTCCCCGCTCTCCTCGCCATCTCCCTGCATCTTTCTCTCCTGTCAATCATGTCTCACTGTCAGTTCTCTTTCTCTTTTTTTTATTCTTTGCAACTCCCTCACTCCACTTCTCTGCCTTGTCTCCTTCACAGAGGCTCATGAAAACAGAGGGAGAGTAATAGACAGAGACAGATGGAGCAGGAGCATGTCAAAAATATATTCACAGTTGGGATGACCATCTTTGTTTAAATCAAACCAGCTTGTGTGCGCATGCAAGGATTTATAAACAACATGAAAAGGCCAGAAACAGCCATAAAATAACATGATCAGGAGGCCTTATGTTGCCTTATGTTAACATATCCAAGTGGCAACTATAACACCATCAACACCTCACAGCCTCTACTCTGCAACCAAACAGATGAAGTTGCCACTGTCACTAATAAAGGTCCTCTTATGAATCACCATCTACAGTACATCATGTGATCCATGGGGCCAGCAGAAGACGCCCACCACTGGTTTCAGGGTAATGCGTTTCCCTACATGCTCCTCACACATCTTCACATTTTTCATGTGTAAAAGCAGTGCACATTATGTTCCTGTCATGTAAAGACGATACAAACCACTGTTGTTGAGTGCAACTGTTTCTAAATGGAAGACAAGCAGCAGTGCGAAGGGAAACGTTAAGGTTCTGTTGTTTCTCTGTGAAATAACATACTTATCATCCAGCACCTCTGGACATATCACAGCTCGAAGTAATCAATCAACAAGAAGTAACACCGCTGTTTGCCACCGCCAAGCACCAGCTCTGCCGAAAATAGCGCACTGAACCCGGCGCCATATGCCCGTGTACGCACAGCTAAGACCTGCGTACCCCGGTGTGTGTGTGTGTGTGTGTGTGTGTGTGCGTGGGTGTGTGTGTCAGAGAGTGTGTGAGAGAGAGAGAGACAAGCCTATATAGGCTGTGCAACACCTGAAACAACCGCAATCATTTGTCTTCGCTATAAAATCACAACCGTGATAATAAAACTGATACCATATCAGAGGAGGCTGATGGGATATTACCATGAGCAATCGTTTTGCATAACTCTCATGCCTTCATAAAATCAAATCCGTGTCTATTCCCTAAAATGGAACAGATGAAGTGTAATCCATTCTGTGCGTAAATGGTTTTCAAAGGCGAGATAACCAGTAGACTGTTATACAAGCACATTCATGCGTGGCAGGTGTGCCACTAATTTACTTTTTATCACGCACACTTTTCATACAGTTGACAAAGGCGCATTAAAACCATGGGTTTTTAAACCAATGGTTCTGTTCTGTGCAGGTGTGAAGGCTATCCAGTGATCCATACCTGTTGGTGCAGTGTGGTCTTGTTCTGTTAGCCCAGCAGGTGAACCTCTCTCCTCATAGCCGCTCCGCTATCCGAGACGGAGGAGAGGCTCGCATCCCCTCTCCAGTACCATAAAACGGCTCCTCTCTCACACCGGCCGCTCAGGTTCGACTGGAGCGGAAAAGTTATACCATACCATCCACCTCCGCAGCCGGGCTAGAGAGAAACGGAGCCGGTGGCAGATGTGACCTCCTGGGTTAAAACCAGCGCGCTGCCCCGCGGCAAGAAAAGGTTCCCTGAAAGTTCCGCTCCTCTTCTCCTCTTGTGTGCAGCGGGTGAGACAGGAAACTTAGTTATTAAGCCATGCCAACATGGAGGAAACATCCAACTTAAACCTCCCCAATCAGGCTTTTGTGTTGCACCGAGAATCCCCTCTTTATCCTCTTTAAAGGAGGCGATGAGAAAGTAGCCCAGTGTGGCGGGACAGAGGTGCGATGCGGTCGGGGAGTCAGGCAGACTGTTGTTGCGCTCCTGTCTGTCCGCCTGGAAGATGGAGAGCGCTGCCCGACTGTCAGCTGTGAAGTGGGGCAGCGCTCCCTAGCGGCCTGAGGAGGGAACAGCTGACTTAGGCGCATGCAATAAACGTAAATGATACTGTACACTACAGTAATGTGAAGAAGGCCATATGGGCTGCGCCAAGACCTGTTGGATATATGATATTAGTCGTCTTTTGTCAGCATAGACTGGCAGATAAACAGAAAGAGGCAAGAACTAATGTATCAGCACAAACACACAAGCAGGCACACACACACACACACACACACACACAACACAACACACACACACACACACACAAACACACAAGCAGGCACACATGCCCACACAGTCATGCAACTCCAGATGTGTCAGCAATGCCTCTCAGGGGGCTGGATGTTGGACATGGGGAAAGTCTGAAATGTTTGTGTCACTTCAAGAAGGACAAAACAATATTGGCTCCCTCACTCCCTCACTCTCATTTCTCTCTCTCTCTCAGCTGTGTGAAGTTCAAATTAAATTGAACTCACTTTAGCTGAGCTATGGGCATTTCCCAGTAGACTACACCAACAGGAGTGGAGGGGTGATCGACACCATGCCCGACCAAACTGACCTCTGTCTCTCTGTGTGTGTGTGTGTGTGTGTGTGTGTCTGTGTATGGTCTCAGTCTCTTCCACTGCCTGAGATGACCTGAGCTGCCCAAAGAAGTTTACTCACAACAAATTACTTTGTCCAGGCTCAGTCACTCTGACCAGTGCAGTTCATTTGAGGAAGCAGCCCCACTGGCTCTGGGGTGTAACCATGTGTGTGTGTGTGTGTGTGTGTGTGTGCATCCTACCATGTGTATGTGTTTCATAGGGCGGGGTGTGCAGTTTCTCCTCTGGCTGCAAGAGAAACAGATAGACAGTAATAGGTATTAAGGCCACAGAAGTCATGCAGTAGAGAAACTTGGTTATAAAACACTAGACACACACACAGAGAGACTGCTCAATGAAACAAAGTACATCTGAAGTTCTAGTGGTGTGTGTGTAGAGTATATATAGGAGTCAGCATGTGAGTGCCAGAGTTTGTGTGCGTGTGAGATGTAATCGAGGTGATGATGTATGGTTGCACACATGGATGACAGGGTAATTGATCCATAGTGGGGTGTGATTGTGCGCGTGCACATGTGAGGAGGCCCAGTGCCAGTCATATATCATTTCACCTAGTGAGCTAATCTGTTACTCTGACAGAGAGTTCAGATTACTGATCTCTCCTCTCCTTTCCGTCCTCCTTCTCGAGCCTTCAACACTCTTCTCTCCTCTTTTACACTTTTCTTCTTTTTTTTTGTCACCTTCTGCCATCCTCTGTGTTTTCATTTCTCATTCTCTGCTCCCTCCATATTATCTTCTTAATATACCAAAGCATTCTCCTTCTCCCTCTCTCTCTCTTCTCTTTCAAATAACACGGGTGAATCATGGATAACCTAGCCATGGGATTTGTCTTCTGCACCGTTCTCTGGCAGCACAGTTAAACTCAGCATGTGGACTGCAAGATAACAAATAGAGACACACATGCGTGCAAGATCCCATGCTGCTTGGAAGCCCTCAAAAATCAACCTAATTCCTTCGGGGTCTGTGGCATTTGCACACATACGTCCTCACCCACACACACACTCCAGTTGGTGGCCTCCCAATGACACAGAGAGGGATTTAACATGTGCCAATCAGAGACCTTGGTGCATTTCTGTCACAGAATAGATAGTCAATTCCCATAAAGAGCAGCTTCACAGACCTCATGCCAGCCTTGGAGAGGCATGTTGTGTGTACATGGAGTAGCACATTCTAGACTAGCACACACACAAACACGGCCACGTGGACAGGAGATATTAATAGCTCAAAATCTAAAAGTCTAAAGTCTTATCGCATTCATTTGTCACACATTTCCTTCAATCACTGAAGTGAATGGTAAATCAGCTCAACAAAACAGCTGAAATGGAGACAAATGCTGCTGGACTATGAGATAATCCTTACAAACATGAGGAGATTGCCACATGGCCCCGTACATACTCAGAATAATCAGAGCTGTTGATGAGTGTAGACATTGTTCCATGGGGCAGCTGTCATATGCAAAACCTCATAGAGAAAACGTTTTTTAAAATTTTATTTTAAAGGATGAGACTGCCAGTATTCTGTATTTTGAAAAGACCAAAACCATCAATGCGTTTCTTCGTCTCTCAATACTTTACTGTGGCTCTCAGCCTTTAGCCCATTGGTTCCTACTGAAGAAGTAAATCTTTAAAATGGCTATAATTTATATTTTTCTAATAACAATGTATCAAATGACAATGAGAAAACAATGTGACAATATGAAAGGGGTCGCTCATAGTGATGAACCTACAGAGAATTATCACACGAATCTGCAGCTGAGTTTTATAATGAGTTTCAGCTCATTGGTTATCTGTCCTGGCTTGCAAATTATTGTTTTGTTGGTCCACTCTCACCGCTCTCATAATGGTTTTTGGACAACAATGGAGGTCAAAGGAATAAGCTACACTATATCAGGCTTTGACACCACAGGCAATATTTGTTAGTTGCATCATTTAATTGTTGGTTTTGGTCTTTTCATGGGATTTGTTGCCAGTAAGATCAGCAGACTTATCCTTTAAGTAAAATGTAATTTCCCTTCACCGCCACCTGTTACAATATATTCTAACTGGCATCACAAAACTTCTACAGTGCTGTGTAACATTTAATTTTCATGTATAAACATCAAAGTAAAGATGAAAGCTTTTTACACAGCATTATGTGTGCACATGTGCATGCGTTTCAAAGCCTTGCCAGATTCCTCTTATTACCAATACCATGTGGCACAGAGTGCTGAGTGCGTCGCTTCATTTGGAATAAACAGAAAAACACATGCACGCACGAAAACACACACATTGTCTTCTCTTTTGCGTTGGCAGGCAGTAATACCAGCATTAGCATATGAAAGACAGCAGCTGGAAGGTGTAGCTGTCACTGTTGTTGTTGCTTGTTGCTTGTTGTGTTATCCATTTGGATGGCAGCTCCTCTGTTCTTGCTAACCCTCGCCTTACTATGCTCGCTGTTGCACTCCTTGTCTTTCTGTGTGTCTCCTTCTGTCTGTCAGTCATGCTCCCTTTTTTCCCACTGGGACTCCATGTATGACTAATCACATCCCTCAGGGAATCAAAGGGACATACAGTACATGTACTGTATGTATGAAGAGTGGACACTCATTATAGACAGCTCTGACAAAAATGGCGTAAACATGCATTTTTGCATGCATATTTTGTGTAATCTTTCTTGGTCAAAATTCAGACATATGCTGACTTTCACAAAAAGTTATTTCCTAAAAGTTCCCCTAATCTAGAAATCTCTGCATTCATTTATAAAATTGAAACAGCTGAAGAAGTCATTTTTCGTACTCGAGCAGTACTTCTTAGAACTCGGAATAATACGAGTTACGGTGTAAAAAAAAAGTTACAGTAGATCACTTATCATAGGCTGTAAGTTGAGTTGAAAGACAGAGCTGCCCTCGGCAAAGAACACTTTATCTCAGATAGCAGCAGGGTGCAACCTCTCTTCCTCTCACTCAGAGATGTAAATGTTCAAACGGACTAATTACTTCAAAGCTGCAATGAGCATGAAAGACCAGTCTCCGCCCTCATTGCTAATTGATGGCCTTGCATCGCAGCATGAAAGCTAGATGAGCCTTGCTTGACACTCTCATTAGCGGTAACTACACTACAGTTAGCGCCATTAAAATTACATTACAGACATCCTAGACACACCTTATACTGATCTCCTTTCAGTCTTCATGTGCATGAAACTTGAGCTAAAAGAGGAAGGCCCCCACTGTTAATCAAATGCTCAGATATACAATATATACAAGGATACACTGTTAATAAATATAAGAATGTTGTACTTTGCCATACTTGGTCTTTATCACTGGAAATGTGATCCACTTAACAGAGAAATCTGCACTGATCATTAAGTAGTGTTAAAAACAAAATCAATGGTCACTAGTGTGAAATAAATGTGACATATTCAAACTTTATTATCACCTCTAGTTCTCTACCACACTTTGTAAATGCAATGGCATTTGCACAAGGAACATGCTTCTTTTTCAGATTGAGCCTTTCCCCTGGGAAAGCCAGTAGATGCCAACATGTGACCGTAGGCAGTTGCTGAACCTCACACTCCAGAGCAACATGACAGAGTGACTGACAACATTTCCCAGCTGGTATGGCAGCACCTGGAGATCCTCCAGTGAGTGCTGGAGGACGCTGCTTCAGAAAAGAACATCTATGATGCTCTGCTTGCCCTGCTTGCCACTTCACCCTTAACCTGGAAGGAGCTGCTAGAAAATGGGTGGATGAATGAAGGCAGGGGAAGTTGCAATTTATTAGCTTTAGTAAAATAACTTTCCTTTAAAGCAGCATTAATTGATTTTTTTTGCCTTTCCTTATCTTCCCCTATTATCCACACTAGTGATATCAAAGGGCTAAGTGGCAACAACTCCACAAATCTTCTTTTCAATTATAAGATCAGTGGTTTCCTTTTACCATGATGGCAATCTCATTTGACCAAACTTACATTAACCACGGAGGTAAGTAGACTAGAAAAAGCACATATGTGTTGCTTAGGAATGCAGTGGCACGTGTCCTGTCACACCCGGGCCGCTCTGGAAGAAGAGGAGGAGCCAGAGTGATGATCCTTTAACTTATCAGATATCCATGTGTGATGGGAGTCAGTTATCCCATACATGGAGGATGATACGCACACCAGCTGGAAAGCTCTGTCATTGCAACGAGAGAGGGTGCATGAGACGTGTTTCCATGGCTTTTTAAAATATTCAGTGGTGAAGTGGGGAAGATGATGGCACAGGTTCATGAGGCATTCTGGCTTGGACAGATCAAATAAAAGTTTTATTTCTGAATGGTTGTTACGGCTACTGGGAACCAACAAAGAGTAACAGAGAATGTAGAATGTTTTTTAAACCAGTCCTTAGAAAACTCAAAAGTCACCTTCCCCTCTCATCTCATTCTGTCTCCCGATCTCCCTTCTCGCCTTGCGTCTCAACCTCTCAGCTCCACTCATCTGAGCAGCAGGGCCATGGGGTCATGTTTATAATCTCCTGAGCACAATGAGATACAGGCGTTATAATGCAACAGCCACTCATAATCCAAAAGCTTTTCAGGGAAAACAACGCCCATAAAAATCCGGGATTATGTTGTTCCACGCTACCGGTTCAGGGACAGGAATATCTGTCGCTCCTTCTGTCTTTCTTTTTTTAATCCTCTCTCACTCTCAGTTTTTCTGCTGTTCCCCCTTACAGCCTCTCTCTCTCTCTTTCCTTCTCTAAATCTCGTAAACAGCTTTAGTTCTTATCAGGATGGGATCAGACAGAAAAGGCTCTATTTGGAAGCTGAAGAGAAAAGTTTTCTGCAAATGCATGTGTCAGGTTTATACTGTACTATAGTACAGTTAGGAGAGAAAGAGCAGGGACTCACAGAGAGAGAGAGAGAGAGAGAGAGAGGCAGAGAGCATATAGTTTCTCAGGGTTTAGAGACTGTTCTTCCTCTTGCATTGGAAAATATTAGTAGATATTGTGCCCTTAACTCATCCCTGCATCCAACACCCTGCTACACTGTGGCCCTGTGTACATAAGCTGGATTAGAGGCTCTGACACAAACGTAAGCACAGATGCACGCCTTTAGTTTTACATATTTGAGCGGCACAGCTGGATATGTGGCCCAAGTGAAATGGGATTACATTTTTACTGTCTCCTCAATTCCAAGGTTTTTTATGTTCGCGTGGGTTGCTCATCCCTGTAAAGCCTTACAAGAAGGAGGCAATTGTTTTCCTCGTGAACATGCTCTGCTAAAGAAAAGTCTGTCCATCCTGGATTCACATTCATACAGGTTTAAATTGCCTGATAGTCTGACAACATCCCATCCATACAGATGTGTGTGTATAACTCCATAGAGGCATCACTGTGCAAAGCACGGCCACTGAAAGCAATTCAGTCCACTTGTATACACTGCCAGTGGGACAACACTGCATTCATTCATCCGTCTCACCCCTCCCTCGCCCTGCCTCTCCCACCTGCTTCTCTCACTCCTTTCCTCCGACCTCCTCATTTTCCCCTGATGACAACACCTACACATGATTAATGATAATCCGTGCTGGCCATTGGCTGCGATTTGGGAGCATTTTATATGAGAGGCAGCAGGGGGAATTTTCACTCACTCTTTCTCTGTTCCCAGTAGTGTCTTTTAGTCAACTGACTCCAGCTTACTGAGGAAAAAGACACCAGAGGGAGCCAAGATAAAAGACACTTCGGAGAGGAGAAAACCAGTGAGCCCACATTCCCTGCTACTAATAGCACTATTTTGAAGAAAAATCAGCTCCAAGCATGAGTAGGAGGAGGCAGACGAGGTCGGTGGTTATAAATGTCATCATGTGGAGAAATATGATTCTTTTTATTTGGTTTTGGCCTAGTTTAAAAATCCTAAACTTATCTTCTGAAGGGGTGAATGGGCATGAACAGTAGGCAGGGGCGGTTCATGGGATGTCAGTTCTGGTAAATTTAGTCTCTTAAAACACCTTTATATAAAGAAAACGAAGTATTATGCAATCATAAAGAAAGAAAAGCAGACAAAGGAGTGGTGTTAAATGTGTGTGATTTTAGGGCCCTCTAGTGGTCAGGTCTGCATGCACTTTGACTTTTACCAAGGCTTGTATATTGGTGGCACAGTAATGAAAAAAAAAGGTTAATTTACATTCTCACAGATGAATATTATGGTGATTTGAAAGTATTTGTTATTATAAGCGTTATCTAAAGCACACCTGGTAGACAAAGGAAAATAAAATTATGTTTCGGTCATGGATCTTTGTCATATGGCATCACATTCACATTGAAACAACACATCTTTAATTTAAATCTTTTTCATCAATTAACACATCAATAATTGACATTTTTCTTGTTTGGTAATTTCTTGGCCTTATATTGTTTTGTTTGGCTCTTTATTTGATACTTGCAGAAACAATTGTTTCCACTATTTTTACACCTGTCTTCTTCACATGTGCATTTAGATATTGGCCACATGTTCTATAACATATACACTATTTATTTGACTATTTACTATTTACTTTATTTATTTATTCACTCAAAATATTGACTGTTATTTTGTGCAACATTACTTCATATTTCCTTAATAGCAATTGATTCTGTTGTTCTTGTCTTCATTAGCAGACGTATGATTTTATTTTCTTCAAGGTTATTAAGATTTTCCCAGTTTGGATATGAGACATATACTTGTTATTGTCTGATCTGCCCCCCCCCCTTTTTAAAAACGTTTCTTGTTGATTAGGGCTGCAACTAACAATCCTTTACATTCCTATTTCATATTTCAATTAACTGATTAATCGTTTGGTCTGTAAAATGTCAGCAAATTATGAAAAATGCCCATTCCAAGTTCCCAGAGCCCATAGTGACATTTTCAAATATCTTGTTTTGTCTGATCAACAGTCCAAAGATACTCAGTTTACTATAAGAAGCTGGAACGCTGCCATTTCTGCTTAAAAACTGCTCAAATGATAAATAGATTATCAAAACAGTTGCCAATTAATTTTCTGTAGATTGTCTAATCAAATAATCGACAAATCTTTGCAGCTCTGTTGTTGATTAATTGCGTATTTTCATTTGTATTCTACAGATTTTGACACATTACATTGTTTGTCTCATTTTAAGGCTGTTTTTTTTAATCAATCACTGGTGTGTTAATTCAGGTGTCAGGTGTTTGTTGTTACAGCCTGTGGCTTTAGTATAAAGATGTTTTGGTTCACATTGTGAATTTGATGCATGATGAAGGTCCATGGCCAAAACGTGTCTCTAATAAATTCAGTGCTGACCGTTTGCGGGACCTTTTTCTATTCTATTTCTATTTGATATGAAAAGGAGTCCAGATGCCGTCTCCATTCTTTCAACCAGACCATGTCAGATGGTTGTCTAATGAATAAAAGCCAAACAAAAGAGTGAGAGCAGCATCAAACAGGTTGATGAGGTAGATTTCCTTCTGTTCATTGTCATCAGCATTCCTCACTCTTCCTACAAGATTGGTACAAACAGTGATGTGCATGCAGGTTGTACTATGTGTGTAACACCACTAAGTGTCACTGTGTCCTCACATTTCAGCTGTGTTAGTGGAGTAAGGGTGAAGTGAGGACATCTAGTCCCCCTCCACTCTCCTGAGTAAACTTCCTCTGGGACATGATGGGTGACTCAGTAGTTCACCGCAGCCTTGAGCTCGTTCTCTTGTTTTCTGTGTTCGCTGATCCATAATGACCAGTGTTTCACAGAGATATTATTGATGTTTTGATGTTGTGTCCTGCGGGCAAAAGTACTGTATAATGACAATACTGAATTACATAAGCTTTGATAAATCAATGAAATGCTTAGGTCATCGTATGTGCAACTTTTAACGCACAAGCAGTCCTCTCAAAGTGGTACTCAGGTATTTTATTTAAAACAGAAATGCAAAAGTTAAGTTCTTGAATTTGCTTTGATAACACAGATTTGGGAATCTCTCATGGGAAGGTGTCGTAACACTTTCAGGTATATAAACTAAAAGCTAATTTACAAAGAAAAGCACCTAGATGTCGATTCCAGAGAGTTATGAAAGATTTAGAAACAGGTGCAATGTGCTGGGATTTTTTTGGTGCTTCTGCAACTTTAGTGATCGACATCTTATCCTTTCTAAAGTTTTCTATGCCACATTGGACACTGTGATGCAATGTCAGCATAGTCTGTGATACTGTTGACACTAGAGTCTATTGTACAACTCATTCATTATTGGTTGATAAGACAAAAATGTATGTCACATTGCCCCAGGCCTGTCCACACAGTGTCAATTTGTATGTACAGTTTTGTAATCCATTTGCACAGTTTAATAATCCTGTCCAGCAATCTGTGCATGGATTTCCACCTCAGAGAGTTTTTTTCATTTAACATTAACGGTTTTAATTGATTTCTCTTAACTTTCAAACAGTTGCACTCTTGAAAGGTTAATAGAGGGGATTGTTCACGGTCTAGTTCTGGTTGATCTTAATGGGTGTAAAGGCAGACATCTGTATTATTATTCAGCCTGTAACAATAACAGTTACAACTGTGCTGTTTGATATAACCTCATAGGCTACCTATGATAGCTGCATCACCATCCAGAGGGTCAAGTGAATGGTGATGCAACTATCTCTAACAATAATATAAAAAATAGAAGATTTAAAAAAAAAAAACATTTTAAAGAGATTTATTTTTAAAATGCTTAAAGCTGGGGTAGGCAAAATCTGTGCAACCTATGCAAAACCTTCCGCCTCTCTCTCTCTCTCTCTCTCTGTTTTCTCAAAGACACCCCTCCAGCGCTTCGCGGCCGCAGAGCAGAGCGCCCCAGGCTTCAGAGGCAGCTGCAACGCCGTCCAGCAGCGGGAAGAGAGGCTAGTACACCACACACACGCCACTGTCCCCCGTCAAAAGTTATTCCCCACTCTTTGTTATCATGCCTCTTTGCCACTCGTCGTTACAAGCGCCATGGCATTGAACATAATGAGTCTGAAGCTCCGTGTGGAGCCGGGATGTGTTGTTTTGTTCTGTACACCGCTGCAGGCAAAGGAGGTATTGGAAATTTTTCACAAGTTGCAGGATTTTCGGCAGGATTTTTCGCCATTCAATCAGGCTTTCACCATCTGAAGGGACGTGCATGTGCATCTGCTCTTGTAGCTTAGCCAATACGAACGCACCATCTCTCTGAAATAACCTGTGATAGGCTAAAGTCTACCGTCACGGGCTAGATTTTCTGAAGCCTGAAAACAGAGCCAAGAGGGGGGGCTGAAGTAGAGGTTTTCTCTCAGACCACTTGAATTACAATATGCTGCACGGTTAATATGGCATTTTTGCCCAATGACGCCCAAAGAAAACTGCCTACCCAACCTTTAATTGAGTAACAGCTTCTCTGTATTGTGCATCCAGCATTTGTACTTTGAGTTGACTTGAGTACTGAAATTCAATATTTTTCTTAATGTTAACATGTTTTGCATATTGGTGAAAATGATACCTTTATTATCCTAATATTTTTATTTCTGCTTCGCTCATGGTAAAACACAGTATTTTCGCGATTCAGAAAATAGCACAGTGAAATTCAGTCATGTCTCTTTGTGAAATATGTGGTGCCGGAAGCTTGGTGATGTACAGTAGTGACTACTTTGGCTCTCAGCTAATCCCTAATAAAGGGAATGTATTTGTACCATCCACTCCTGTCTCACAACTGACAACAAACCATGCCACATCTCTTTTGTGGAGCAGTTTATACTCTGGCAGGGCAGGGTATTTTAAGTTGGATGGTGCGACACAGCTAATCTGGTAAATGAAAGGTAAACACATCGTTGAAATAATTTACCAACTATATCACTTGTAATAGTATGTTCCAACCTTTTGAAGCTGCCATGAATATCAATTTTGTAATTTTTTTTTGCATCAGTTGGATGGAAGTCATAAGAAGGAAGGCCATTTCAGGAAAAAGAAAATGCAAAATTTAGCATTACTCTACATGCTGTATATATCTGCTGACAATGTGAGTCCTAGAAGATTGTCAATTATAGTACATTAAATTTAAAGATGTGTAACGACATTTTTTCATAAGATTCCAGTTTCTGTAGGTTTACTCTGGTTCATCAGGGATTTGAAAACATTTTGAAATACAAACAGGTCAGGTACATACTTTTTTAAAATAGGTCCTTCATCCGCAGTTGATTAGGTGAAAGTTAGTATATTAAAATGATTAGGTATTCTAAAATTTTGATGTTCTCCCAGGTTATGGAGGGGAGAGCCCCTCTACTGCATCAAGGTTTCCTAAAGCTCATTAAACAGGCACCTGCGCGACATGCGGGACACACAGATATATGGTGCAGTGGTTAGTACTGTCTGATGATAGCTTTCTCTCTATATTGGCCCCTCCGCACTGTCAAGATGAATTACCCTTGGTCAACAGCATGAATTTACACGTAAAAGTTTAACCCCACGTGAAAGCACAAATGTATTTCACCTCCACAAGCAAAGTCACTGATTGCTGCAGTTCCATTTAAATGAATTAATTTCAGCTTGAAATTTCACTGTTATAAATGCTGGTGTGACCGGGCTCTAACACTCAAAAACCTGAGAAACCCAAAACTTTGACTCAAAACTGACCCTGTGTGAACTGATTCAAGTAAATATTTGAAGTTCCCAACAATGTAGATGTCTCCAAACAATCCAACCATCTAAATTTTACAGAATCAGCTGATGCACCACGTTGCATTGTGTCAAAACAGGACTTTATAGAAGAAACGGAGGGAGAATTATAGAGTATAGGGGTGTTGTGAATCCTCATACAGGGTTATGTTCTCTCTGAACTGTAGCTGCACTTCAAACACTCATCTTTCTCCAGTAAACACACATCAGCCAGCAGCTCCCCCTCCCAGACAGCTTACAGAAATAGCATCAGTATTGTATGGGACTGGGAGGTGCCACTGTGCACCGTTTTATCTGAAACTACAGTATGTGGGTATTACCATGGAAACTGCAGAGAACTGTCCAAATTACTGCCAAAGAGCCAGGATACAGAGAAATGAAATTAAAACACATCCAGTTTGCTGTGGACGCTTGTGGTTCCAGCCTCTCAACAACTGAGTCTTTGTTTTGACTCTTTTTCTCCCCATGAGAAGCAAAGCAAATGCACTAGAAATTTGCCGCTAGGTGTTTTTCTTTGGGTACAATAAAACTTCCTGATTTGACTTTAAAAGAACCATGTCTTGATAAGCATTGCAAGTGCTTATAATTGGCTACTGTGTGTTAATAAGATGCCTACTGTATGTCATGAAATGCTCTTCTTACCCTAGAGCTGCTGTGTTTTTACAGTGTACTGCACTCTAGGGCCAATGAACTTATGACCTCATGGGGAGAATGGCATGTTAAAAAGCTCAAATCCCTGTTGTGTGATTTCCTGTTGCTCTGTGGGAGAAAAGCACTTGGGTCAAAGTCTGTTTCCTTAAACAACAAGGAATAATAATAATAATAATAATAAGAAGAAGAAGAAGAAGAAGAAGAAGAAGAAGAAGGTATTCATCTCAGATTTTACAAAACACTTAACATTCAAACATTGCTTGTAAAATAACGGAAAACTCAACTAACGCTGACAATTAAAATGACAGACCACCTCTTTATATAAATGATGTCATTATTTTCTAACCGTAGAGGGGAGGGGACCTTGTAACGGTTAAATCCTCTCAGCCAATAGCGTTCAGGCACTGGAATCACGGAAACCGCTTGGGGTTGCTGCATTCATGTGCAGTCGGGAATTTTCTACTCACAAATGTAGTGCTCTAAAGGAAGAATGCGGTATGCATCTGACTTTCTGTCCCAAATGTATACTCTTTACCAATACCAATCATTTGTTTTTCAATATGCATGGCACCTGTAAAATCACAAATAGCAAGCCATTTAATTTATGACTGTGGTATGGACTATTTTTGTCCCAGGGTGCTACACAGAACAGGAATGCAGGAGCCTTTTGCAGCTGAAAAAATAGTTGAAACAGCTCACAAAAATAAGAAATAAATTAACTGATTCTTAGAAAGACACTCTCACTGTGCAAAACATGCACGCACACACATCTTTTTTGTCTAGGTGCTGAGTCCAAAAAACTGTAATGATTTATGCCTATCAAGGACTTGCAACACTCTTAAATGCTCCCTTAGACATTTCTATTTAATTACATTAGAAAAGGTACAACATTTTGAACCCAGATTGGCTCTTGGCAGTGACAGAGTAGCAGTTTGACTGACATCAGTATCGGTGTAAAGCAGTAGCCACAGTAATTTCTTGTATACTAACTGCCAACATAGGTGCACCATCACAACTGGTACATAGTGTATAATTCATGGTATTACAAAGTAATCATTTAGTATGGAATTGGGACACAAAGTAGAATGGTTTTGTTCAATACCAAGGATCCCTTTTGGAAAATATAGTAATCCAATCATACATTTTAAGCAAATATAGGTAAGTACATAAACCTACTATAAACACGCATTCGTCGTTTGTCAGTAGATCTGGTGTGATATTCAGTATGACGTGTTTGAGGGGAAAACTGGCAGAGAGCATGTAAGTCATGTCAAAAACGATGACAATAAGATACTGCACAAAAATACTTGGCTTGTAAATTCTTAAAATGTGCGTTTTTTCCTTAGAACAATGCCAACGCAGCACAAAGATGCAAAATTGTTGCATTATTTCTTCAAGAAAGTAGCCTATCATCATGGTTACTACGACAGCTGAAACAAGTCATCGATTAATCGGTCGACAGTAAACGAATCAGCAACAATCGGATAATCGTTTTAGTCATTTTACAAGCAAAAATATCAAACATTTTCTGGTTTCATATTCTCACATGTGAGGAATGCATATATCTTCTTTGTGATGACAGCAAATTGAATATATTTGGATTTGGGGCTTTTGGTCGGATAAAACAAGGTATTTGAATAAGTTATTTTGGGCTCAGGGAAATTATAATGGGCATTTTTCACAATTTTCTGACATTATATACAAAACAAGTAATCGATTAATCGAGAAAATAGTCCGCAGATTGGTTAGTTGCAGCCCTCTACTGATCATCCGAGCAAAACGATTGGGAAATTGTAAAATTAATTTTCCGAGGGGACCCTGAATGCAGCATTATGGGAGTGTCTTGTGAGTATCAGTTTGGCCGCTCACCCTGATTACAGCTGCTTCAAGGGAAGGGCGACAGCAGGAGGGCAACACGGAGGTCTTTGGCATTTAAAAGCACACTGCGAGAAAGGTAAGAGAACAAATTGTCCTTGTGTTACTTTAATTTCATTTTACAATCGTCGAAGAGCACCTCGAGTTAGTAAAGCGAGTTTGAGGTTCGAAGGAAAACTAGTTAAACGACCACCGCTCCCAGAAGACACGTTGATGAGCCGAGATACCAGCAGCAGCTCGGCGAGTTGAAACCTGTTACTTGTTTAGAAGTTTTCCAGCGGAATGGCTGAAGTGTTTCGACGTTTGGTAGATAGAAATGTAAAGGGAAAGTATCATAAACTGGGGACACTCCCGTTTGTTCTCTCCAGCCATATCCTGTCGGAGATATGGTTCATATCAGCATTCCTACCACACAAACCCAGCCCTGTCTCTACCCATAATATACTTCGTTACGTAATTTAATTACATAGACTTCAGCTGCGGAGGCAGGCACATCCGATCTTTACAAGCTGTAGAAAGTTTATCGCCTGTTTCTCTTTGGAAACCTGTTTGGCCAGTAAACAGGAACTGGTGGTATCGGATGATTTTCCTCTGGAGAGGAATTCTTGGAAAGCAAAAAAAAAACAAAAATAATAAAAACACTTTAAGGCTGCCGAGTGAGTGACCTTTTTATTTTGCTTATGTTGTCAAATAGTCTCTCCTCCTCGCCTGTTCTGAAAAACTGTTAAAACAGTAGTCTGTCCCGAGGAAATTCCTGTCTCTCCGAGTCACCACACCCTTGTTGTGTTGCTCGGCTTCTGTAGCGCAGACCCTCATATCACACACAGGCTTGTTCCCTTGTCTTGGCTCGTTCCTCATAACAAAACTACCGCCGGTATTTGGCGTGAACCAAAGCGAAACCTGCAAAACTGTCATGCATCAACTGGACTACTCCCATTTACGTTTCTACACTGACACGCACGCACAGGCTACACAGGATGTTAAAGGACAGTCACATATACAAGAGAAGAATGCATGAAATATTTATTCCTAGCCTGTATGTGTGAATTCTTGTATTGTAAAGTGTTTGTATTTGTGTGGCTACTACAGGAGAAAGTATGATGTCATTGTAACTGAACAGCTGACTGCTGACCAAGCTGTTTGCAGGTAGTGGTCAGAAGTGGAAGTGTTACCCAGTGGTACACACACACAACACAACACACAAAACAAATCAGTGCCAATGCAGTGGAAGGAGATGTTGTGGAAATCCCCAGTCTAGACTACCTTAATGTAAAAGCAGAAGTCATGATGTCAGCTGTTGTCACCATCATGCTGTGGTTTTGACTGTCACTCTAAGTGAGCCGCCCTGTGTGAAGTGGGCTGCAGTAGAGTTGGAACAGTATATTTGTGGTATTATTTCCACATACAAATACTGTAGATGGGTTGGATATATTAGTATGAGGAAAATAAAAAGAGCCCCCCCACACACACAGAGGAATCCATGCAAAAATGTAATTAGAGAAATTATGTTGAATATCTCTGATCACAACGTTGACTAATTAAATGTTTTGCAAGGTTTTCCGAGCATGTAGTGCATAAAAAAAGGCCAAATTAAATATATTTCTCAGTAATGGAACAATATTGTAGGATTTAAACAGAACAAAATATACAGAAAACTATTCAGTAATGTTAATTGATGACCAGCCAGGTCAAAGCAACCATAGGGCTTCAACTAATGATTAGTGGTATTTTCATTGCTGATTGATCTGACAAGTATTTTCTCGTTTAATCGCGTTTGGTGTATAAAATGTCAGAAGATGGTGAAAAAACAGTTCCCCAGAGCCCAACGTGATGTCTTCATATGTCTTGTTTTGTCCAAAACAGTCCAAAATCCAAATATATTCACTTTACAGTGATATGAAACGGATAAAAGCAGGGAATCCTCACATTGTGCAAGCTGGAGCCAGAGAGTGATTGGTGTCTTTGCTTGAAAAATTACTTAAAACTATATATTGTTTAACAAAATAGTTACCGATTGGTTTTCAGCTCTAAACAATAGGTAATTTCACTCATCTAGTAGTTTAAATAACAACAATGCAACATCATGGCAGCGTTTTGAGTACACATTTTAAGTTAAAGTTTAAACATAGCATTAACCTTGAAGGAAAAAGAACAGTCTATATCATATCAATAATTTAAGCTCATCAACTTTATAGTTTTGAATCGTGACCCTCAGTATGTGGATCAAGTAGCTGGTGAGAAATAATGTGGGGCAAATTTAGAAGGCTAGAGCTGTTATTTCAGCATGTTAGATATATATTTAATTAACATTTAGGTAAATATACATATCGGACTCTGTGTCGGCAGATACCCAGTATTAAAGGACTCGGATCGGGATTGGGGCCAAAAAAACTTGATCGGGACATCCCTACAAATAACCTAAATATCCTAAATTTCAAATGAAATTAACAAGACATGGTTTCTCATATTGACAGAATTGACATCATGATAGTGTATCTTCCACCTCTAGCATGTGAGCTCTTATTCTTTTCTTCTTGCCGTATTGAGGTCATGACAGAAAACAGCTGAATAGCTCAGTAGGTCAGTACGAAAGCCTTGATGGAAAACTCAAAAGCTCCATATATGCCAGGATCGCTCGAGGCCATTTCACCCTGGTGCTGCGCCTCATTTTGTTCCCCTTGGCATGCTCTTTACCACTGACCTACTAGGAGTGTTTTACTTTTCGCCTATGGTACGTGCCGGCCTGAGCTTCAGGGATGGCGAACATAGGAAGTATGCCTAGTAGTTCTCCCAAGCAAAGAGTTAGGAAGTTTTTCCATCCTTCCAGCTCATGCTCATACTCTATGGAGAGATGCTGGTTTGTGCGTTGCTAATCTTTAGGTGCTTATCAGCCGAGGTGTTCAAACACAACGCTCCGCAGTATCCTGTCTTAGATTAGTCTGGACAACTTTCCGTCAGCGGTGATTTCTAAGGAGGCCGGTGTCATACTGAATTAAACCAATTTGATTGCAGTTTCTCAGGAAAATGCTGAGTTTGGGCTCTTAACTGTTTCTGTTTCCTAGTCATCTGACGGTGACCGACAAACACGTCCACATGGAAAATTGTGTCTGTAGGCTGACAGACAGCACACAGACAGCATGCAGATGAGAAAATCCTCTGGGGAGAAGAAAATCAGTCTCTGGGAGAGTTTCCTGTTTGGATCTTGGTGCTTGCAGTTTCAGGAAGTCCCTAAAAGGACAATTTAGAAAGCTAAACATTTTTTCTGAGTCACATTAGTGTCAGATCCCTTAGGGACGGGTTCTGATCCCCAGTTCCATTTCGGATCCAGTTCCCAGTTGGCAATATACCCGGATTAAGATCAGACGCTAATGACTCGTCACTGTTTTATTAGCAAAGAGCAATGGAAAACATTTAGTTAGCAGGCTTCTCATATTCAGCAAACTGTTGCTGGTTAAAATGACAAACATCACTGGCGGCAAATTAGATCAGCTGTAGCTAATTAACGTTTTGTAATAATTCTGTAAAGGCTACAGTGAAAAGTTTGGCTGTACTCTGGTTAATGTGCTCTCTGCAGCTTCCGTCTGTATTCAGCCAAAGATTGTTTGTGAAAGGACTCATCACTCTGTAATGCTACTGTGCGACAGTGAGTGGGGCTGTGTGTTTTTGTAGTTCAACAGGGATCAACAGAGTGGCGACTGTTTTTATTTTGATTTAATAAAATGCTATTGAACCCCATCCCTAAGCGCCGTGACACTTCACATAGCTGTAAGGCACAGATGGACCGGACGGATGAGAGACACTCTCGGGGTGTTGGGGGTGGGTGGTGACTCCATCCAGGCTGCGTACATGTGTGTCAGCTTTGGCTTTCATTTGTGCTGCGTGTGTGAGTCGGAAAGGAGGAATGCAGCACCCTAAGGATACGCAACATTAGCTCCCTAATGGTGACATCACACTGCAACACAGGAAGAGAGAGAGAGATAAAGGAAGGGATGAGACGAGGACAGTGAGAACAAGAGACTGGAGGAAGATGGGTAGAAGAGAGGGAGTGAAGGGAACAAACAATGAGTAAGGAACAGCTAAGGCGACGTGTGTCTGTAAATATGCACACTGTGTACTCCTCCTGTAAAACAGAAATACATTCATGATTTCTAACCAAATCGTTATTAGCTCCGTTCCTAATCCAGTCCCTGACTAATTCATCCATTTATTTATTTCGTACTCATAGAATATTGATTAAAGACTTACTTAATACACTTGGGTATGTTTTTAAGTTTCTCCATATCTGTTGCTTGTGCTGCAACGCGCTCATGTTCTAGTTTTGACCACCACGCCTCTCTTTCCTTCCTTCCTTGCCTCCATCTGTCCGACTTTTCTGTCTGTACTGCCAGCGGAGGCTCAGGGGCGGATGAAAGGATAATTCTGTGTGATATTTCCCTCTTTCGTCCTCTGCTCTGAGCTGAGCTGTGTGCACTGTGATAAATTGGGCTGGGGGAGTCTCAATGGCTCTGTCCTATTTTGGGCTCCAGCTAGGTTCTCTGACTTGAGCCGCTTCCCTGGCCTGGATCCTAAGCAGCCACTTCTGGTCTCAAGTTTGTGTCAACCTTGAAAATTTGAGCTTTGCTTCAGCTTCTCTACAAGAATTTATTTCTCTAATCCTGCCTCAGGCAAAAGGTTGTTCAAAATCTGATCGAACGCAGCAGTATTTTCTAGCTACATCCTAATCCATTTTTTTTGCGCCCCCTGTTCCAATCAGAGTTCCATTCAGTATCTATATATTTAAATTATATATTTAATTACCAACATTATACAGCTCCACAGTGCACACTTAAGTAGGTCCACATTAAAATGAATAAAGCAGTCTGAGTATGTTTGTCAACTAAATAGCTCTGCATTAAGAAAGTAGCCTATAGCCTGTGTCTCCTTAAATGGTTTCCTTTAAAGGGGAGCTCCACCATCAGTCTGTTTACAGGTGCTGGGGAGTACTACTGCATATGTGAAAAGTTGCATAAAGCTGTTTGTGGCTCCAGTCTGATACATTTCTTGAAGTGATGTTAGAAAGAAGTGAGCTTACCAGACTTCTGTAGAATAACACACCTGAATCTCTGAACTGTTGGCAGTTAGAGTTGCATTATGGGCAATGTAGGCACCAGGTTTTGACAAGGAAGAAGAATCCGTGGAATAAAAACAACGATATCTGATGCATCATTGTTGATACTTTTCTTCATTGACAGTGTTTAGGCCAATTCATGGTTTCCTCGTGTATGTATGTATGTACTGTATTACTCATCCTTTGTCCTATTCTTAGTAAGCGGATCCCTGATTGTAGTATGAATAGAAGCGTGTGCAAGCCGCAAACCAGCAAATATTCACATCTCAGAAGCAGGAACCAGTGAACCTTTTTGGCATTTGTGCATTAAAAATGACTTGATTGATTACTAAAATAGTTGCAGAGTAATATTCTGTTGATCAATTAACCGTTTCAGCTCCAATGTTTTGAATATTTTTCTTCAGTATTTTGTATAATATCCGGAGAGGAGTGTCAGTGTGGATCCGTTGTGACAGGATTTAGACAGCCTCTCCTTCCGCAGCATAACCAAAACACTGAAGCTAAAACCAGCAGCAGCACTTTAAACAGGTGGAGCACCATAGAAATGTAAACAGCAACCTTTTTGTAACCCTAAGTTGCTCCATCCGTTACGATGTTAGTTGAAACTGTTGGCTGCAGTTTTGCCTCATGTCTGTTATCCATGCTGTTTCTGAATTTGAACTCACCTACTCAAAATATATTTCAACCTGCTAACATTTGAATTGGAGATGTGTGAAGAAATACACCCGTTTTTAATGCACCACCATCAACAGAACAGCAACAACTTTTTGGCATTTGTAAGCTCAAACATAAATATGCTTACACACTTATTGTATCTTTATGGTAGAGTGGGCTTCATGTATAATCCCGTCCTCAACATTTCAACCAGGAGAGAGAGACACTGGTGGGGGGAGGGATGTTGTGCAGAAGAAAAGGGTGAGGGGTGTTGAAAGTGGGTGAGACATTCCTCATAGCTTACGTCCTCCCACATTTTTACAGTCGGACAGGGTTGTGTGTGAGCATTCAGTGGCCCGTTATTAATCATCATGTGGAATGCATTTTGCTGCTTTGAACAATCAGTGTATCAATAGTACCTGAACTGCTAACACTCAGTTAATATTTGTCTGTAAAAACTCAAACTGTCACCTGCAAGTGTGCAGCTAGTTTACATTTGACGGGGGGGGGTGATCCTGGTAGAGCTGCTCGTGTCACTTTCCAAGGAAAAGAAAAACAGGGAGGACGTATTTATTCATTTGTGGTCAGATGCAGGTCTGCTGAGCAGCTGAAAGCCTGTTAGTTTATCTTCTTGTAATTCTATATTTACCTTTCTCTGTCCTTATTCAGTAACTTCTGGCAACATCTTTTGCCAAGGTCAGAGATGTTGTGTACATACTGTCCTTAGCATTTGGCCGAAAAGGGAAAAAGGACTTGTTGGTGAATTTAAGGAAACTGAAACCCCCTTTACCCATGTATGTATCCAGACCATAGACTGTATATAAAGATGGACAACGCATCTCCACTTCCTCCCACTGTACAAAAATGAATCCAAAATATTCCGGATACGGGCGCTGCCATCTTGCACTGGTGACTTAATTTAGTGCCAGAGCCTGCGCAGTAGTGATCAATCCGAGCACACCACATGTTGTCAATCATGACGTGACACCCCCTTTTTATGGAATCAAATAACTAATTAAAACCAAGCTTATCAGAAAAATTAACACTTGAACAAACATCAGGGTGATAAGAACTATCAAAAATGACAGAAACCATCTTTGGGAAATTTTATTTGACGTGTACTTTGATTTTTAAAGTTTGGCCCATGTCCCATCTGCCAAAATGGAGGGGGTGGGGTTCATTACCTATACTGCATGCTGTCATGTCATCCATCTTTATATACAATCTATGATCCAGACCCTTTATTCAGTACAGAAGCACCACTTGCAGTGATTGCAGTTTTGACTCTTTGCACGCCAACATTCGAGCAGTTTCTCCCTATTTTCCTTGCTGCTCTGTCAAACTGGGTGGGAAGGTGAAGTGATACCTTAAGGTCTCTCTGTAGATTTTCATCTAAGTTAAAGTCTAGGCTTGACTTGGCCACTCAAGGACAATTACCAACTTTCCTGAAGGCATCCCAGTGTCTGCTAGTCTGTGCTAGTCAGGTCGTTGTTGTACTGAGAGGTCCTTACCTCATGTGGCTAAGAGTCATCTACCTATCATGACCATGCCGTCATATCGAAAACAGCCCTCCATTTCAGGTACCGTTTGTTTCAGGTACCGGTGAGACATGAAATAGGATCCAGGAAGTCAAGTTAACAGATCCATGAGCTCGAAGGCTTCTCAGACACCGAAACACTGCACAGCCATTTATAATACTCTGAGACAGGATTTTACAACACTGGAAAGTTCTCACGGCGGCAACTATTTTATCTTTTGTCATGACGATCACGAGGTAAACAGAAATATGCTGTTCATGTTACAAAGTAATCCAGCAGGAATGTGCCTTTGCATGTATTTAATTGGTCACACAGCAGCGCCTTGCCAGATTGGCGTCACGTTGGGTAGCAGCAAAAGTTGAGCCAGGTGATGAGTGTTATGTGGTTATGGCCAGATGTATGCATTTAAGTCAAAAAGCGATTCCCTTTAGTGTTCTGTATAATAGGGCTGTCAGTGGAGAGAAACACCTCTCATTGTTGATGGCAGGAATGCTGGACAGCTTCCCACATAAGAACAAAATAAAAAATGTTCAAATGCAGCTGTCAACAATCAGCAGCATTTTAAAGGTGTGGTTCACCTGCAAAAGGCTGCTTAAACGGAGGCATTTTTTTTTTTTTTACTCAGCAGCTCTGATTGCAGTGCTTACTGCTGCACATATTAATTGAAACAGCTGTTCTCCACACATAGTTCGCCCACTCACAACACTGTGCAGTGTTTCAACGGAACACAGCGGGGCATTTTTCAACAGCTGGCATGCCCAGAACAAACCAAGAAAACATCGGAAAAGCATTGGACCTATTTAAATAGTCGGCATGGATCCATCAAAAAATGCCTGGATCAGCTCTGATCCTCAGGACATCCCTTGCTGTGGTTGTCGCCACGCTTAATGTCATCACAATGTAATGAGTAAAACACGTACAGTAACTGTGTGGATGCCTGCTGGTTTTGATCTTTTGAACTCTTTCAATATCATAAAGTCCAATATCATAAAAGCACCCAGTTAGATCAGACCTAAACTTTATGGCTCCTCACCGTGAGCTCCTTTTGTAGAGTTGGATCTGACGTTAAAGGCATTTTATTAGCAGGGAAATGTTTCCTTGTTACTGAGGAGAAAAAACAAACACCCAGCAATGTACTTTTATGATTCTGCTTGAGTTGGACTGGTACAAGCCTACATGACATTTAGTAATATGACTTTTATGGCTTGTACGTACTTACTCTTAATCAAATGGGTCACTCAGTGCAGGGTTGGTGTAAATACCTTGAGTTTGCTGATCCATGTGATTTAGAATGGTTGATACTTCAAGAAGAGAATGTTTAGTTAGCTTAGCTTAATGCCCCGCCTGGAGCTCACCGAGTTGTTTTTTGCTATGGTTACCCCCTACGACTTCTAATGAACAAGACTGGCTAATGTGTTACTAGTGCAGGAGTGAGTTGAAACCTGCCAGGCAGAAATAAGTGTCTGTGCTGCATGTGCTGGGAATGAGAACTTTGTCCTTTGCTACCCCACACAGGGACAACCATTATGCAAGACAGGATCATTCATCCTAATACACGTGTGAACACGCAGTCTCCTACACAGTTATACGACCCAACTCTTTGAGGTTGTTATGTGTGTGCAGTTACTGTATGTCTCTGCATATATACTGTGACTCAGAATATGGCTTCAGTGCATTTTTTACTTTACATTGTTCTTTGTAAAACTGAAATTTATGTAAATCATTGCTGCTTCTATGAGCGATTCTAACACCAGACAGAAAGCTATCCTTACTTCAGTTATTTATGAGTGTATTTAAACTGTTTTCTTCTCTTTAAAAATTATTTTTCCCCGAACACTAACAGGTGCCTACTTACCACAGTATAAAATCCAGGGCACACTTAATTATTGATCGTTGAATATAACACCCAAGTAGACTGTCATAATACAAAAGTAAATGGAAAAACAATGAATAGCTGCAGGCATTGTAAGATGACATTCGTGTATGCATTTAATTTAATTTTAATGAGGTTAATGTAGCCTTTGTAATATAATTAATAACATTTAAGTATAATTTTAAGATGCAGTTAAAGTCACTTGATGGCCGGTTGGGTTGGGCTGGACTCCTCCTTGTGCTAATAAAGCTCATTTGAAGTGACCTGAGGGGAGAAACTCAAGGAGGGAGAATGAGAGAAAATGACAAATTGGGTGATTTCCAGTTGTCTGTCCTGTTGCTCATTTTCTCTCCTCCCTCACTACTATCTGTCTTATCAAGAAGTCACGTAAAGGAAGGAAGTGAGGAAGGCGAATGAGGACAGAAATGGCATGGGAAAATCCACAAAACGCATTAAGCACCTGCAGATCTTCACCCAACAAATTCCTTGTTGTTAGGTGACCCTGAGGTGAACCGAGGACTTCCTGGAGCTTTGTACAAGACAAGTCCATTTTTCTGTGGGCCACCTGCAGGAAGTGTTAACTGTGCGTTAAGAGCATACAAATGGATAGTTCATGAGTTAATAATAAATGCACTGAAACCATAACACTCTTAAAGAAACTCATTTCACCGCCTACTTTTTTAATCTACCCAATTTTGCATGTTTTGGAGTTGGAGTTGAATTCAGTATTAAATATATTTCTTATTCTTTTTTCAGTTGTGTTGCTCTCCTAATCTCATATTTAAGGTCTTAATAGTTAAAAAAAACAAAACGCACTTCCTTTTCTTCCTTGTTCCTCTTGATTATTACTTGTTTGATTTGTAAAATGTCAGGCAATAGTGAAAAAATCTGATCTTCTTCAACTTCTTCAAATGTCTTGTTTTGTCCGACCAACAGTCCTAAACCTAAAGATATTCCATTTACAATCACATAGGACAGAGAAAAGCAGCAAATCCTCACATTTGAAAAGCTGGAACTAGATAATGTTTGGCTTTTTTGCTTTAAAAAAGTCTTAAACGATTCATTGATCAGAATTGTTATTCATTTTCTGTTGATCAATTTATAGATTCATTTACTAAACGTTTCAGGTCTGTTTGTCTTTAGCCCTTAAACCTCTCTTAGCTGACTACTTGTCTCATCTGGCTGGCTTCTCAAAGATTTGAGGAACACCGCTGGTCAAGACATAAACAAAGCACAGCCACTGTAACAGAAATGTCCTCAAAATGTTACTTTTGTTTAATGTATAAATAGAGCAGTGGTTTAATTTTCATATTACATAGTAAATTCACTAAAAATGCTGATATTAGTTATATTTTGCATGAATGTTATTGTATGAATATCGTATCAATGTTAAAGTGAATCGTTTCATGCCACATTTTAAGGGCAGCAGCAACACACCTTATAATCAGCTCTTATTTAGGGAAGAAGTCCTTGGAGTCCCCGTTCCCGTCCTTGTACAGGCACAGTGTGCACACATTAATGCAAAGGGAAGGGGCCATTATCCCCCATTAAGCGGCGTGTGCGGCCACTGCCACAGTAGGCAACATGCTGTGAGAGCTATCGTTGTCAATAAGCTGCATTATTTTGTCTCAGCACAAGATCTGCAGGACTAGACCCATTTTCTGAAGCGTTCTGGTGTGTGTGTGTGTGTGTGTGTGTGTGTGTGTGTGTGTGTGTGTGTGTGTGTGTGTGTGTGTGTGTGTGTGTGTGTGTGTGTGTGTGAGAGAGAGAGTTTGCGTCTTCCCTCTGGCAGTGACAGTATGATGTATGGAGTCGCAGCAGCCTGCTATCACAGAGAACAGGTGGCTCTCTCCAGAGACAAACACACTGGCCTGATTTAATGTGAGAGAAACTCAAACGGAACAATTGTCTTTTTATTCTTGTGGTGAAAGTGGTAGCTGTCAAATGAAGGATGTGGAGATGCACATTTCAGTCTTGAACATACACGAACACCTGGGTCTTTTTGTTGTGTTTTTTTTAACGAAGCTGAAGAAAATATAATGTGTCTTGCGTAAAGGAGCCACCATGCTGCCTGTCAGAATTTAATTGGCTTTAGTTTCTGTTAATATTTGGTATCAACAGGACCTCCCAGCCCACCCACAGACCTTTTCAGAGGAACCAACTGTTTATACACAAGTGCAGCAAAACTGTGTTTACCATCCGGTAGCACAAAATTACTGTTGGCGATATTACAGCTACTAGTATATCTGTTGGTTTGTTGATCTGTACTAATGATGATGAAAGAAGTACTTTTACAAGTGCTTATATTTGTTGCTTTCTTCAGTCACGTCTTGTGTTTTAATCTAGATGAAAAGTTGTGGCTCATTAAACCTGCAACAACTGACTTTCTGGCCACTTGGCAGGAGAAACAAGCTGTGAACACATCAACGACCAGCCCGACACATCTTTTTACGTTGGTATGGCGAACTTGTTAGCAAGCAGTTACCTATTTACACATCCAGTAGACACAGAGCAACATTATCATTCATTTGGAGTCGTGTTTCTGGCCAACTGCTGAATGCCAGTCCAATATTCACTCAATTTTAGCTGTTTTTGGTCTTTACCAAAAAAATATACGTCTCTTTAGCTGCTAAATGCTCCACTGTGTCTTTTAGCTGTTTGGTGCTGAGCAGGTCGTGTACAGCGGGTTTTTAGAGGTTTCCACTGAAAACAGCTGCCTGCTGTTGCCAAAAATGACGCTATGAGAACAGTGAGAGTGAAACATAATGGTAACATTGCAGCTGTAAAACCAAAACAATGAGCTGAAAGATGCTATGAAGCTCAACTGTCTTCTGACTTATAGTCCAGTCCTTATAGTCTGAACTGTAGAATCAGGTGATGATTTTCTATGGGCTCATCACTGCGGGTAACACCTTTCACATACAAGTAATCATGTGATCTGTTAATATAAAACTATTGATTGTAGCTGCTTTAAATAACTAGGGTGTATTCCTCCACTATTGATCAGCTGTGATTTTGGACGCTGTGTGTGTGTGATGGCAGAGGTGTAGATCTTTGTTTTGGTCCAGGTAGTCTTAGATCGGTGAAAGCTGATGCTGCTGGCAGGCAGCCAGTATGTTGTCTCATCACCTACTGCCTTCTCTCCATTATTGTCAGCGTGTGGGAGATGGATGTTGATCTGTGTGTGTTTGTGTGTGCGGCCGTAATCTTTCTCTGGCACTTCACTGACATATACACACCTTTCAGGGATACAAACAAAGAGAATGGGAGAGAATTTGTGCGCAATACAGAGGTGTCAACAAAAACCAGTAAGAGCGGTAGATCACGTGGCCACGGGGATGAAAAAGTGACACATTGAGGATAGTTTTTAATGTGATTGTGTCAGAGGCCGTGCATGTGCAGCGGTGTGTAGAGCACTGAGGCTGCAGCATTCCCAGCACTGTGGCTCTCCTCCTGTTCCCTTCCCTCCCACTGCTTTTCCAGACCAGTGCCGAGCCCTCAGCCCGACTCTGTTTTTCACCTCACACACAGGACGCAGCCCAGGAAAGGGAAGAGGGTGCGGCTCTGAAACACACTTCATCTCTTTTTTCCCCCCTTGCTCTCACTCTTACTATTTCTGGATTCATTGTTTCACCTCCCTCCTCTGTTTGAAGAGACCTGCTTCTCACCAGTTTACTTCTTGTTTGGCAGTTCTCATGCATCTCAATCCTTAATATATAGACTAAGCGGAGTGTGTTCTGTTTGTAGATGGCTGCTATCAGGAAGAAGTTGGTGATAGTTGGAGATGGTGCTTGTGGGAAGACCTGTCTGCTCATCGTCTTCAGTAAGGACCAGTTCCCAGAGGTCTACGTCCCCACTGTGTTTGAGAACTACATCGCTGACATTGAAGTGGATGGGAAACAGGTACTTTTTATTTTAAAGTTTTTATTCGTTTTGGTTAGATCATTGTGAATAATTAGCAGTGGTGAAGAAACTAAGTACATGTACTCAAGTACAGTACTTAAGTATAATTTTGAGTATACTTGAGTATATTGCTACTTTATACTTCTGCTCTTATATTAAAACACACAATACACTTATAAAATAGAACACATTGTTAAGATTAAACCAGTGGTTTCCAACTTTTTGACTTGTGACCCCTTATAAAAAAAAGTCTGGTTGGGCTCCTTGTCACCTTTCAGATGTCTATAAGTTGATAAACGTTCCACCAAAGAGACATTTCCCCTCTAAACTTCTCCAAAGGTTTCATTTAAATAACTGTTGCGGCCAAAGAAATGCTAAATGTTATCTTGTGACCCTTTTGGAGGGGCGTGACCCCTAGGTTGGAAACCACCGGATGTAACTACCTTGTAATATAAAGTAGTCCAAACTAGCTGCACCTCAACCAGCTACAACAGTAAAATACAGCTTACACATTGTTCCATTAGTAATTAACAATCTAATAATGTCATGTATAATAATGTATCAGTCACAGGACATTTTATGAGTACTTCTACTTAAATAGGATTTCAAATGCAGGACCTTTACTTGTTATGGAGTACTTTTACATTGTTGTATTGGTTCTTTTGCTTGAGTAAAGGATGTGAGCACATCTTCCATCACTGATTATTAGAAACATCCTCAGATTATGTGACACACTAAACCTGCTGCTGTAGTGTCAAAACTGTGACCCTGGTGGTTGGGAACCACGTGCCATCAAGGCCGAGCGTCTTCTCATTGTTATAAAGCAGCAGACCTCCAGCCAACAACAGGAAATGGATCAGTGGCACCTTCCTGACCAGTGATGACCCCCCCCCACCCTCCTCCTCATACATCATGACTAATGTCCCATTTCCTGTTCTGTTTCCTGTGCTGTATAATACAAAGTTGACTGTACTCCAAGCCTCTCAACTATATAGATTTAAAAAAAAAAAAAAAACTGTATTTGGTGTGGTGAAATATTACTTAACAAGTCAGTGTCACTGTTCAACTTACAGCTGCCCCTTGCTTATTCTTTGATTATATTTAGTTGTGGTTATAACAACTAAGAAGGCCGAGTTCAGGCAGGCAGCATGGTGGTAGAATAAACTACAGATGAGGCTCCTGAGAGACACCTAGTGGTTAAAGGAAATGGACACAGCTTTGTCGTGTTGTGGTGTTGCTCACTTTCCCAGACAGAAGATTTGGTGCGGCCCCACTGTCTCCTATACTATGAAAAATGCCCCTCCTATGCTGGACTATAAGTCAGAAGACAGTGTGGGTATCCAGTAAGACGAGACATGAGTGTGGGGAGACGTCAGAAAGTTCTGACGAACTGCTAACATACTGTAGTTGCTCTCTGGGGGACAGTTACGACTGACCCAATTCTCAGCTGTGTCGGGCACAGTTTTCCAGCTGATTGTAATGTGGGTGAGGTTACTGTAGAATCAAATCAGCAGGATGCAGGATAAGATTACCGTAGAGACCACAGTCATTTAGTTGACTTACAGTCAAAAGTTGATGATGTCGGCTCGCAATAAGACGTTCCTATATGGAGCTTTGAGGTTGCATTGATGTACTACAGCTCTTGTTGAACTCAAACAAATGATTATTTGCTGGGCATTGGTTTTATCTAGAGCAGGTCAGGCGCAATGGGACTGCTAACGGTTTGATTAACAGCCTAGGAAAAGCCTGTGGGAGCCATCTCCACCTCTGGGGAGTTGCTTTTTAGGCCTGATAGTGGAGGAATTAATTGTTTTAAGTCCTCTTTTTCCTTCCTCTTTCCAGTTATTCTGCCTCTATTCTTGTTGCCCATATTCTCCATGTCTATGTTCACTTTGCCCCTCTCTTCATCCTGCTGACAGTGAAGTGGGAATATTCTACCTTATTTTAATAATGTATCTGAGATTTCGTCTGCGCTAGTGGTGACTCGAGTCACTTATTTTGTTCTTTTTCTTCCTCTTTCTCAGGTGGAGTTAGCGTTGTGGGATACAGCCGGTCAGGAAGACTATGACCGACTGAGGCCTCTCTCCTACCCCGACACAGATGTTATCCTCATGTGCTTCTCCATAGACAGCCCCGACAGTTTAGGTAAGGTTGGTTACACAGTGCTTACCCACTTAGCAAAACTGTAGGTAGCATTTTAGAAAATAGTTGTGTCCCAGTAAAATTAAAAAGCAAAACTCTGCCACCACAGCAGGGTTTCAGTGACCCTGGGTTCAATTAAAAAAAATATATGTTTTTGACCTTTTGTAGTGGTTACCTCAGTGTGAGTCAAGGCAGCTGGTTATGTTTCTTCAGTTTAGATAGAATTTAATTTGTGTTTTTGGCAATTAAGAAGCTAGACAAGGCCCACGTATGGTTTCAATCCACAAAAAAGAAGACATAAACAGAATACACAACTTGCTGCACTGATACTGAATAGAGGCAAAATATACCTTGTAGGGAGTTCCCTCTGAGTGCATAGAACGATTTGTATTGAGAAAGCTATTATCATTTTTTTTCTTTTTAATACAGATTCAGGAGGGCATTTTTGTAAATTAAACTCCATTAAATGTCCAAATTTTCCACCACAAGGAGGGCTTGTCTGTCAGTGCAGTGAAATCAGTACTAATCCTCTCTTTAGGTTTTTTACCTTCTGGTCATTTGTGTATTTGTCATTACAATTCCCCGTTTGCTACCTGTGTGCACACAAGTAATGATCCACTTAATACTTCTTCAGATGGTTTTTCTTCATGACTATGATTTAATTATTACAGTTAGCCGTTAGTCTGCTTTCCTGTTCTGGTCAGTAAATTAAGTAATTCCACACAGGTTTCTCAGCTACAGCAGTTTGAATAAACAATTGGGAAGTTAAAACTTAAATGCAGCAAAAGTACATTTTAAAATCAGTTAGAAGTTGGTGGATAACCTATAGTCAGTAGAGTATCCAAGGTTGACCTACTGTAGGTTGACTCTGATCAGTGCAACCTTAATAGAGACTCATGGGTTTTAATTCAGTTGTTTCCACATTAAAGGAGAACAAGATGAACAAACACATTTCCAGACTATAACCTAGCTGCTGTTGCCGATGTTGTCCGACGATATTCTCTGGAAGCATACACAGAATATGTCGCGTGTCTCAGGCTAGGATCTGAGTGTTCTTGGCCCTCAAAAACCAAATCAAACAGATGAAGAAAATGTCTTGTTTAATAAGACTTCAGCCCTGGGGCTTTCTCCCACAGTGTGTTGATATGGGCAGCGCCACAGATGGTATGCCCACTCTATCACTGCATGGCATCTCCTTCTAGCCGGCACAGATTTTGGCTAGCAGACGTGACCATGTATCAGGGAGGAGTCACTGACCTCTTGGATGTTTATGTCTGTACAGTCCCAAGGGAAACCACAAGGCCTCTCCCAACTGTCCTTGTAGGGAGAAAAGTCTGGAAATTAATGTGCATGTTTTTTTTGTTTTTTTTTCATTCTTGTAGAGAACATTCCCGAGAAATGGACGCCTGAAGTGAAACACTTTTGTCCCAACGTCCCGATCATTCTCGTGGGTAACAAGAAGGACCTCAGGAATGATGAACACACACGCAGGGAGCTGGCAAAGATGAAACAGGTGTGTCTCCAAACTAATCTCCCTGTTTAATGTGTAAACCCACAGTGTCATTTTAACCCACTGTCTGTACATTAAACCTCCAGGAGCCGGTGAAGTCTGAGGAGGGCAGAGACATGGCCAACCGCATCAGTGCCTTTGGCTACCTGGAGTGCTCCGCCAAGACCAAGGACGGCGTGCGAGAGGTGTTTGAGATGGCCACCAGAGCAGCGCTGCAGGTCCGCAAGCGCAAGAAGAGGGGCGGCTGCCAGCTACTGTGAAGGGACGGAGTTTATTGGCCAATCAGCAGCTGAGGGAGGGGATGACTCCCCCCTTACACGCAGAGCAAACTTAGAGAAACCTTAAATCAATGGCTTCCGTGGACTATACTTACTTCACAGATGCAGATATGCCACAGGAGAATATGAAAGACTGACACACCTGTTTAAAAGCAAAACAAATCGGCCTTTTTTAAAAAGAAAAACTATTTCCTCTGCTACTCACACACTGTCAGTTTTGTTTTATGTTTGTTTGCTGTTTGGTTTTCCTCCACCAGAATACCAGCCTGTTTGTGTGAAGGACCTGCCACTTCCTCCTATATGAATGTATGTTTGTATTTATATGTGCATATACTTTACAAATATATCATGCGTCTGCCTCTGTTATGATTGTTTACAGAGAAGGGTCTTGTAGCTCACGTGCACACTGACTGTCTTGTTCTCAGCTCACAGCTGCAAGTTGCAGACAGTTTTAGATTTGCTTTAATTAGTATGTAACCCCTACTTCTCTTCTTGGACCTGCACGTACCACTCAGTCTCTTTTTCTACATCAGCTTCAGTCACAATCCACCTATTTCTCATACCACTATTAATTTTACACCCTTAAAAGTCCTATTTCTCCAAGTGCTGAGTCAGCAGAGCTCTGTTCTCCCCAGATTTATCTTCTGACATAAAGGACTAAATTTAGAGCCTGTTCACACGGCATTAATCCACAGAAACCTACATAAACTGAAGCAGCAGCGACTATTAGTGTGGAGAGGTTTTGGACTGCACCTTGCTCCGTCTCTCTCCCATGGCGATAGCTTAAACTGGCACTGGAGACAGTGGTCTATTGTCATGGACACAATACTCTCAGTCACGCTCACACTGGCTCTGACAGACTTGCCTCTACCAAGACGTCACCAACGCCTTCCCCAAACAGGCCCTGCCTCCTGTCTGAACTCTGTACTGTTGATTTCAGATCCAGTATGCAGTCATTATGCATCACTGTGTACTGGAAAAGTGCACACTGTAATCTACAGGTTTGATAATGGATGCACACAGTATACAGCCATATTGATATTCAGACAGATTACAGGCCTGTTCTGTGTATAAAAATTTCAATAAAATTTCTAACTGACATCTTGATTGACAGCTCAGACGTTATTAACTATGTGCCATGTCCTCAGTTTGGCTCACCAGATCAGTAGCTCTCTTGACTATTTGAAATTTAGGGCTCTGGTGTGTAATAGGCCTTTATTTGACACGCAAGGGACATTTCTTGAAATGTGATTGGAAAAAACAAAGATATCTGAGTACCTAGCCAGGGTCCAGTCAAACATTTTCTTTAAAGATCATTGAAATGGCCAACTGATAAACAGAGGGCGTGTATGTCTGGGAACAACTGTGGTGTGTTTACACCAGTGCGTCATAAAAGTGCTGTTCACAGGAGATTTGAACAAGAAATTGCAACAGAATTGAGATGAAAAGCCAGAGAGCATCTTTGTCAGTGGCCGCAACCACAATTTAAACTTAAGTCATTTTCTCCAGACGTGTATTCTCATCAGTAAGTGACCGAATCATCAAACCACCTCGTCTTCTTACATGCAGCCCTCTGATGCAGTTAGTGAGTGCTTCTGTATCATGGCTGGAGCAAAGAGAAGCAGAACATATTGCATAACAGGTCCTGTCATGAAAGAGCCCTGCACACACAAAGTGTATTTAATGGTCCCTGCATTGATCTTACCACCATCATGAGCTACAGCTGTGGTGATCTTTCTTTTACCCAGTACATTCAGATCCATAGAGATCAAAATGTTGCGGGCTTGGGCTAATTCCTGAATGGTGCCTCTCTGTCTGTAATGTCAAATGCCATAGTTCAAGAGAAAATGTTGATTGTGATGACGCTTTACAAACAGGAGTGGGATGTGTTGAATGTCTGGATGAGACAAACATGTTAATAAAGTATTTTTGAAATACTACGTAATACTTCACTGGTTTGATTTTGCTTACATTTTTTCTTTTTTTACAAACTGACTTTCTTGAAAAGCCTAAACACAAAAGCCTTGCCAATGCCTTTAATTGTTTTCATAAATGCATTTACATTCATATTCTGACATGGTTTGTTTAACCTTCCCATTAGCAAAAGGACCACTATTAATTATACAAATCACATGCAATTACTGCCATTTTAAAAGTATACCATGGTGTCTTGGCTTTATATTTCTTAGTGTTTCAGGCAGCAATTACATGAGTTCCATATGGCATAAACAACTAACCATTATTTTTGCCATTTAACAGCAAAACCCCAAACCCATTGAAATCAGACCAAACAAATGCCAAATGATCCAAACTATTTCCAGCTTTGGTTTGGATGACATAATACAAGTTTAGACATTAACTGCACTTCCCTTCATATTTTAAAAAACAATTAAGATTTTTTAATTCAGAAAATACCAATCAGTCCAAAATAGACCATAAACATCCTTAATTTGGTTAATATTAATACAAAATAGCTGTATTGTATAATTATGATTTAAAAATAGATTGGTAAAGTTGGTTCAGTGAAACAACAAATCATCATAAAACTACATGATTCTAAAAGAGCAGTGATGATTCTTGAAAACTTTCAATTAAATAACAAACCTGAGACACACATTTTTGGTTGGTAAAATTCATTTTTAAAGAATATAAATAAATTTAAAATTGAAGATTCAAGTCTCCAAATCCTTAACTGGATGAAAAGGAGCATCTGAACAGGTGTTTCAAGTGAAACTGTCTGAAAGTGGTGTTAGTGCAGTCCACTGAGGTAGCTGAAGACAAACAGTCTGGTCTGAACATGAATCAGCTCCCTGTCCTTTGTGGTCTTTGGTCAAGTTCATTTAGCTGACATTAAAAAGATAGAAAGATAAAGAAGAATAACCTGACAAAGAGATATTTTGGAATGTTGTTTTTGTCGTGCACCCTTAATGTGAAAAGGTGTCATTAAGCCCTTTACGTAAAATTTCAGTACAAATGTAGGAACCTTTTGTTTCAAGCATCTGCTGAAGTAATAGACTAAGAAATGAATTTAATGAATGCCTTCAAGTGCTCAGGATGGATGTTTGGGCTCTTGTTTCCCTCACAGGTCGTTCCTCCACTCGGGGTCCAGCTGCTGCTGAACGACACTCTCTGCAGTCTCCACTGGCAAGAAGATTCACAGAAAGAAAGCAAGGTGGATAATTTTAACATCAATTCAAAATGTTCATTTTGAGGGGGATACTAATGAAAATACAGATGTATACAGTGTCTGTCACCTTGGACATCAATGTCGATGTAGAGGGCAGCAAGTCTCTCCACCACATCCTCGTCTTCCTCTGCTTGGACAAAACCAGTGTAGCCTCCTTCATCTCGGCAGTACTGGATGAACCTGCAGACGAGCAGGGAGGGAGACAATAACGACAGAGTTAACAGGGACTGCTCTCTTTAATTTAAAATGAAATCTAAATGTTAATATATGGATGCTGACACCAGGGACCAGAAGTAGCCATGTGACACATACCGGGCCCAGATAGGGTCTGTGTTCAGCACTCTGGGGTTTCCCACCACAATCAGCAGGGCTTTAGCTCGAGTCACAGCAACGTTGAACCTCTGGATGAGAAAAGAGTGTGTCAGAATGATGTTTTGTGTGTACACACACAGTGTACGCGCATGTGTTTGTGTTGTATACCTTCTCATTCTTGACAAAGCCGAGGTTGAACTGTTTGTCTATCTCTACGTAATTGGGGCTGCTCCGAACTGTAGACACCATGATCACTCTCCTCTCCTGACCTTGGAACTCCTCCACCGAACCAACCTGACACACACACACACACACACACACACACATATATATATATATATATATATATATATATATATACACTTAAGACACTGCCTCTGCTGTGTGTTTCACATTACTTAAGTGTGAAATATTTAGTTACCTTAAGGGCGTTCATGTCCTTAAATCTAAATTCTTCCGCAACTTTTTCCAGGGCCTTACGGATTTTCTGCACCTGTGTGACACCCACAAAAAACAGCTCCAGATTTTAATCTACATATAATTAATTGCACTTGGACCAAAGTAATCTGCAACAACAATAAGCTACATTTTTGTATTCTTTGTGTTTAACTGAATTAATTAGAACCTGTTTCCTGTAGGGGGCGATGATGCCTATGTCTCTGGGTGAGATGGTGGCCAGGCCCCTCTTGGCCTGAGTCTGCAGCAGCTTCCTCACATAGTCCATCAGCACCTCCACCTCTGATATGTTGAAGAATGAAGGACTGCTGGCCTCGCGGTTGTCAACACCGGTGACGCCATGGAAGATCACAGGGAAGTTCTGAGAGATATGTGAGATATATTTTATATCTTGTAATATAAATATTAAAGAAAATGTTTTGGGAGAACTTCTTTTGAACACTGTGCTGCTGTGAGGTGGAATAAACCTCAAGCTGGAATTAAAAAACAAAAAAACGTGCCACAGTTCACAATGTTAAACCAAGTGTTAAAAAGTGTTGTGTGGGTTTTGATTAGCGTGTATAGATACACAGAGTCAGTTATAGGGCTGTTTTCTTGGTATTTAATAATATGAGGTTTGTTTGTGTGTTTAATTGAGTGAGTATGTAATTTTAAGATATTCATCAGTAAAATCATTAAATTAATCAAGATGTTAAATGTATTGTCCTTCAATCAAAAAGGAGAAAACTGCACCTGAAAGTGAATATTATTAGTATTCGTTAGAACAATTATGTACAATTATTTTCTCGATAAATTTTTGTCTATGGCATGTCAAAAAATAGTGGAAATTTCTCAGAGCCCAAGTTGTCATCTTCAAATTGCTTGCACAGTCTAACACCCAAATATATTAAATTTACAATTACATGAAACAGAGAAAGTCAGCAAATCCTCACTTTAGAGATGCTGGAACCAGCAAATGTTTGGCATTGTTGCTTAAAAAATGACTGAAATGATGAATCAATTATCAAAATAGATGCCAATTAATTTTCTGTCGATCAACTAATAGACTAACAACTTATTGTTTCAGCTCTAGAGTGATAATGAAATGGCTACATTATACATTAAATATAATTTAATATTATATATATATAAGTCTTGGAGTGCAGGCGTATTGGTCACTTTTCATGCTTTGATTTCTAAATGATCTGTTTGCACATGCACTGTACAGTATGTGTGTGCTGACAGAAGAATCATTACCTTCTTCGGGAGGTATTCCCATCCGCAGTAGGAGTTGCGTAAAATTTCATCGGCGCTAACCTGCAGCTCTCCGTCATAGAAGAGCTCATTGGGAATCTTCAGAATGGCAGGATGGGACCTGGAAAGGGACAAACAGAAACGAAAATAGATTGCAAGATGTGGAAAAATCAAACACATCATTTCTGTCGAGGAGTGACCTATAACCTAATCTCTACTACCACACCTGTAGTTGTGCAGCAGTTTGGTGACAAAGCGATTGTCGAACATGCCATCGTGCTTCTGGTACAGAGAGAAATCATTCATCATGCGCTCCAAGAGGGACACTCCTGCAGATAGCAGAGCCTTTAAACTCCAGAAATACACACACAAGTAGAGACTTTCTAAGTTAAAATCTGTGTGTAATGCAGAACTATGTATCCTTACCCATGCCGTACTTCAGCGCAAAAGGGGATCTGAGAATGGGTCCGAGCTGCTTGGGGTCTCCAGCCAGAACAACCTGGCCAGTCTCAGCCTGGAGCAGCCCTTTGTTCCACGGATGACAAAAATCAATCAACATGTAAAACAAGTTCAACACAATTACAGAAAACACACTGCTGTTTGTTTTCTTTTACCTGCCAAAGGGACTAAACATTCGGTCTCCACGGCGTGTCCTGCCTCGTCCACAAACACGTGAGTGAAATGACCCGCGGGGATGTCTCCTGTGACCAGCCTGCAGCGATCAGAGAGTACATACATGGTAGCAAAGAAGTAGGTCTTCTGTAGGGTTGACTGTTAGTATTTTGGATGGTGGAGAATATAAACAGGATGTGAATAATGTGGTATGCGACAGTGAAATGCAACTTTTTTTGTGTGTGTCATGCAGGTGAGCAAACTGCACTACCTTCCAGCGGTTAGCAGGGTGGTGACCATGATCCTATACTCCATCAGCTTCTCTTTAGCAGGAAAAACGTAACACTGCCCTACCAGGTTAGAGCATGCCTGTGAAAGTACCACAATGTCCGTGTACACAAACCTCAGTGAGGCTAGAAAAACTCTGAAGAACACAACATAACAACACACCAGGAAGTGCAGCAGTATTGCAGCATGAAAGCTATAGACATTGCTATGCATCATTTAGTCCACAGGGGGCAGATAATCTAACTGTGACCAACTGAATGAGTGTGTGAATGGATGCCAGTTAATCTCTCTCAAAGAAAAGCTTCACATCTAAAACAAACAGCATGCATCGAATGCATCTGCACTGACCTTTAGTTGATCTGGGACAAATTTTGGGTCCCGGCTGGTGGCGTACATGCGGAACACTTTATTCTCGCCCACGTGGTCCAGAATCTTCTTGCAGAGAAGATCAGCAGCGCTGTTAGAGGGAGCGCAGGCCAGGATGTGGCAGGAGGTCTGGGCCCTCTCTATCTGCTTGATGGCCTCCACCAGGGTCACAGTTTTGCCTGAACAAAGAACCATCAGAAGAAAGTCAAGTGCGTTGAATTTCTTGCTTTGCAAGCGAAGACGAAGTGATATGCTGGTACTTGCTGTACCTGTTCCAGGTGGGCCAAACACCAGGTAAGGGGCAGGTTTGGACGAGCCAGCTACGATGTGTTGTACAGCCTGATACTGCTCTGGGTTTTTCTCCAGCTTTGAGTCCAACAGCCTGTTGACAGGAACACAGAGTGACAGAGGAATGATGTTAGAGCTGAGTAACAGGTAGAGAGAGTTTTGAGTATAATGTTTCCGTGTTTTTTCTTTCCCATTTCCAAACCGCCTCACGACATGAGTCAGATCAACCAAGCCCTTCTCTGCATAGACGTGTAACCTTTCCGAAAACCTTTTCCAGCCTTAGTGTGATCATATGTGCAGCTCAATTGTTTACATTTTTCATTCATATGTAGAGGGAGAGTAAAATAGCCAGCTAACACATTGCACTTTACACAAAGATATATACAGTCTATATACTAGCATGCCTAACCTGAGATGGGGAAGCTCAGATTGCAGAGAGGGGAAGGCGGGTGCAGCAGGGAACAACACCTCTCCCAGTCTGTATGTAGCTGCCAGCTCTGCTGCTCTGTGCTGAACACGCAGAGTCAGGCGGTTGACAGTGAACTCAACATTGAAGTTCATGTTATCTACAAAGCGATCCAGCAATCTGCAAACAAATTCACAGACAAACTGTGTGAGTCTCGGATTCCAGCAAACGTGTTAAATATGAATCAAAGAATTCAATATTTTTTATTTCTTAATTATTGTATGTTACTGTGATGTCTTGATCTTACGTTGAGCTGAAGCCGAGTTTGACACTGTCCAGCTGCACACTGTGGACGTAGCCGCGGTACTTCACCCCTGTTTCTCCTGCAGGGTACGCCAGCAGCGCGTCCCCTCGTAGCACAGACGGACGGTTCTCAGACACACCAGGTACCTGGAAAGTGAATATGCTGCAGTGTTAATTAAAATAATTTAAAATATATCAGACATCGTTTGTCTTTTTATTTTCCTATACATTTTTTCTCATCAGGAATGCATGATTACACGTGTACAAATGTTTAAATTACAAATTACGTTAAGGAGACCAGAGCCAGTAGTGGATATCAGAATGTCTTTTAAATGAAACCTGCACAGTCATGTCACTAATCATCACTAA
The DNA here is from genome assembly GCA_008360985.2 of Macquaria ambigua. Lineage (NCBI taxonomy): Eukaryota > Metazoa > Chordata > Actinopteri > Centrarchiformes > Percichthyidae > Macquaria > Macquaria ambigua. The sequence continues at coordinate 137,180 of VMKM01000975.1, forward strand.
AGCTTGCTTTATATGGCTAATACTACTGTTCTTTGCACTGTGGTTTATGATATGTATTTATGATATGCCCTTGTCTGTTTGATTTATTCCTCCTGCCAGGCACTACACATGCTATTTAGGTAGGTAGCTAGTGCAAATTATTCAAAACGAATCTCTAAGTGAGAGAGGGAATGAACGAGTGAAGGAATGAGTGATTCTGTGAGTGAATACTGAGCGACCACATATTGACCTTCAGAACGAGAAGTTTCTTGTTGACCGTGTCTCTGGACATGACGGCCTGCTCTCTTTCACCGTTGGGGATGTTGTATCTCTTGATGTCCACCACCATCTGTTGCTCCTCCAGATACAGCAGCAGCTGAAACTTGTCAGAGTAGTTCTCCCAGCTCAGGGGACTTGTCAACAAGTCCCTTCTACACAGACCAAAGGAAAAGAAACAAATTGTATGGCAGTGTATGTATATTGTAGAACAGAAGCTGGGTTATTTTATATCAATGTATGTTTTTGGCCTGTGTTCACACCTTTCTCCAAGAAATTACATTTATATATTACTAAATTTTTTTTCCCAATTATGGTATGCTGTCAAATGTAATTGCTGCCTGGATTATGTTCAGAGGCAACGTTTTTTGTGAATGAAGCGCCGGTGGAGGTGGTTGGAATGGATAGTGGGCATACAAAGCGCAGGACTGTGACACCAGAGACCGGGACTTCGCATCCTGAGTCTTGTCTATGGTTGGGTTTAAGCAACAAAAGCACTTTGGTTAAGGTTAGGGAAAAAGATCTTGGTTTTTTTTTGGTAAATGTTGACATTTCCCTGAGCGCTGCCAGTGTCTAAACATAACCATAAAAAGTTTCATAAGGCTGTAGTCACTACAAGTGGAAACTGTATTGCAAGATCAGATATTTTGGAGGAAAACAAATGAAATACGTTGTCAATTAACATTTTATTTATACGTTCAGTATCAATATTTTTGCGATTTGCCAAGATTTTGAAGAAGGGAACTAGGTTTTATGGTTCTTTACTGGTTGAATCCAAACTGAACACAACACATACAGATCAATGTGCGCCTAATAGCACATGCAACGACGTGTTACTAAAACATAAAGTAGTCCCACATTATATGTAGGCTATGCGGTACAGTAATCTGGTCGGCATTACATTTCCCTCAAAACGTATTTGCTGTTGCAAATTAGTCGCACATAAACGTAATTTCTACTGGCTACACTGTGACACATAAAACACATTAACATGCAAAACACATCGGTGAGGTTAGGCTTTTCCATAGTTATTACACCAGAGTTATCCTTTACCTACTGAATCATGGCTGAAAATGACCTCAAAAACTGAACTGTTACCTTGTATCGGAGGAGAAAGCAAACTGCTTCAGTGACTTGATGAACTGGTTCATGTATGCTGGCATTCGATAATTTTTTAACTCAACCACATTTTTTAGCTGCATCACTGACAGCCTGGTAAGAGGAGACAGAATAGAAAAGGTTGGATACATCACTAGGAGACATACAGCATGTCAGTTTTTACATTTGCTGTATATTTAACAGTGTGTTGTTGGTGTTGGTGATACCCTTCAGGTAGCTGTCCATCCACAATCGTGCAATCTATTTCAGGTGTCCAGGCAGGGAGGGAGCGAGGTTTGTAGGGGGCGATAGGTGCCAGCTCCAGTCCTAAGGCAGTTATACAATGAGCCTCAATGAAGCGCACAATGTGGAAGGCAGCCGAGGAGGGCTGCAGGTCTGGTTTGAATTCAAAGGCCAGTGTAGCTGGATAGAAACCAACCAAACTGCAGTGGAAGTGAACCTGAATTTCATAGCTGTCACCTGAGGATAGATAACAGGTAATCATGTTTTATTGTATTTATGGTGCTTTATTGTTCCCATAAATTCTCTCTCAGCTGAGTAAAAATATGGCATCATGATATTTACATTACCTGGTTGTAGATGCAGAGGGTTTGTCTTGGTCACTTTGTGCTCATCCATCAGAGTGAAGTACCTGAGCCAGTGCAGTGGGGTGTAGTAGGTGAAATACACAGGTTTGGTTCCAGTGTTTTCCACTTTCAGATTTACCACGCACTTTTTCAAAAAGAAAAGGGAGAAACATAGCTTCACATCTGTACCACGACCAACAATGGGTTTTATCCGATTCAGCCGATGAGCTAATGCTGCAGTTTCATAACATTATTACCTCACACGTATCTACACGCAAGCAAAGTTTCCCGTTCTCAAACTGATGGTCGGAGTTGATGCTGATACCATGTTTGTCAGAGATGAACTGAGCCCTGTGGGTGCAAAAAGAGCAAAGGTTATGGTCCACTGTATGAAAGGCAGCCGAGTGGTGTGTGACTTTGAAGATCACCATTAAATCACAGAGCCAAATTTCAAATGTACCCTTTCAAGTATGTTCTTGTTTTGCAGCTGCATGAGAAGCTGTATAATTCACAACTTTGTGGACTGCTGCTGTTAGCCCACTAACTATCCTAGCTCCTGCAGTTTATGCTTACAACCCTACCCACCCACGCTATTTCCTGTCCTGTCTGCTTTTTGCCACACCACACGAGTAAATTAAGCCTGTTGCTGTGGGTCCTAGACTCCAAAGACGACCCTTTGTTTGTTGATTGTGACTTTTTAAATTACTTTTGCTTAGTGTCTCTTCTCTTTTATTGAGTTGCCTACAAAAAACATGTTTGACTTGCGAGGACTGAGGTGTAGAAAGGAATAGTAGAAGAACCTTGTATGTGTCAAAAATGCTGAAGACAAACTGCTCTTGCAGCACTTTGGTAGTGACAAGCAGAAGTAACATCAAACATGCTTTTGGGAGCATGATGAGGACTCTGTTACCTGTCTGTCTTCAGTTTGCTCATCAGAAGACTGGCGTGTTTCCTCCGGGCTCGAACTCCCGTCTCTGCTTCATCTCCGGAGGTGAAGGTCTGTACTGTCCCGGGACTGGCCGCTCTGCTCCGGAAAGGCTGTGGCTGACGGCTCCTGTGTGAATGCCACTGGTCCTCATAAAGAGCTGTGACCTGTGCAGAGGATCACTTCATGTCAATGTTGTCTTCTGATGGAAGATTTCCCTATCAAGTAGCTGAGTGTCCTCTGTTGTGATTTTTTTTACTGGCAGTAGCAGAAATAATGGTATCCTCACCTGTTTTTAAAGATATCTAATCTGCATGTAAATATAATATATACAAATGCATATAAATATAACAGACATTCAAAAGGGCTTTTTCTCAGAACGGAAGTTTTGTTTCTGAGAAAGTGACCCCACCCAGTCCTTGAGCAAACAGTGATTCTGCAAGTCTGCACATCTTTACTTTTGAATTGACACACTGCTGTTGTCGCTTTAAAAGATTAAATCTCTGAAAACGTTTAAAGCTTCTGAAAACTCGGCTTCAAATCTTTAATATTGTCCCCTAACATTAAATAATTATTAAATATTAAATATATAACTGATCCACCATGTGATCACCATTTCAGCAGGCTCCTCACCACCACACCTCCCAGCTATTTATAGTGGTCAGATGTTTAATAGACTTTGACCCGTAATTTAGAGCAAATAAACTAATAATACATTTGTAAATTACAGACCTAAATGAAGAGACATTTTTGGGGTTTAGCCAGCCTACAGTAGCCTAATTGTTGGTTTACTTTGATTGGCAACAGGTAATTTAACTTAAAATTAAGTAATTTTTAATTCTGTTGAAATATTGTACAGTGTATGTGAAGATTTTGCCACTTTACAACTTAAACCAAGTTACGTCAAAAAACAGAAAGATGAGTTTTGTATTTCCGCTTAATCAACAGCGGGTGACCACAGCTAGAAAACTGCTATTGCTGGAGTAAAGTGGCTTTACATAAAGTGAGAAAAGTAATATTTATAATTATTATTAGCTTTAATTGGTGTGAAAAAAAGACATACCACCAAGGGGAATATACAACGTACCATTACAGTGACATTGATCTCGATAAAACAGTTGATGAAAGCCGAATATTGCAGAACAAAGACTGCGTTATCACATCTCACAAGCTGTAAATGCGGATAAAACTGAATACTAAAAAAGGCTTAGGTGCCTAAAATATAATGTGGAGGTGCAGAGCCCTACCGTGGACTTGAAGCGAATAGTGTCTCTTCGTCTTGTTATTTTGTTTGCCATTTTCAGGGCATAGAGGACCGAACCGAAGTTTGGATCTTTGGTCACTTCATTCCTAAAATAAACACAAAAACACTTCATCCCGGAAACATTTCTAAACCTGTCAAACACACACAGAGATCTCCTATAATATCCCCATAATGAAGAACAACTCACCGGCTCCTGAACTCAGCGTTGTAAATGTCTCTCATTTCAAGTCTGTCTGTGATGAATGCTCGATCACTCTCCTTCAAAAACTCAAAGAACTCGAGTCCAATCTGGCAGCGTAAAGAAAGCTTCATATTAACCATGATCGAAGATTGATGTGATCGAAGTTATTCAAAAGAATAAGAAGAAGAAAACGTCCGGGCTGTTCGCCTGAATACGGATATATAGCGCATCAACAGACGGGTTATTTGTATCTCGGAGGAAATCCCGAAGACTGCGGGTCCCTTTCTATGCTAATCCTGGACAGTCCACAGGGGCGGTGTCTCTCTGTCTCTTAAGATACGGAGCTGCAGTAACCGAGACCGTCGAGCTCGGGTATTTAAAGCAGATACACCCACACAGACTGCCAGTCCGTAGAAACGAAACTTAACAAGTAATTAGGGACTGTGGGGACCGAAGGAGCCGACTGATCAAAACGAAAGTGTAAACAAACTAGATCCAAATTAGGTATTAAAATATTTCAGTGGGGTGAGCCCGTCCCCAGCCCACACAGACCCACGTGGGGTTGCACCTGGGCTGATATGTGGGGCCCATGTGGGATACCCAAGTGGGGCCCAGCCAATTTTGACTTATAATAGGTTATGTTTCCGCATGGTCCCATTGTCCCATCATCTGGGGTGGTTTAAATTAATGTGAAGAGGAGGATTATAATTATGGTCTGTCGTAGTATACACACACAACCAAGATACCTTTATAGGTGATTAAAATGGAGAGTCACATTCCTTAAACCTCATTCCTGGAGTTAAAATGTGAAGCTGGACCAACACAACCAGCACAGGATAATCCCATTTTTAAACTTTGAGAGTGTGTATAAGGATATTAGTCTCCATTGTTTAACTTTTGTTACTGTTTCTACCTTTAAAACTTAAATACGGTTTAGCATGCACAGAAACAGCACGCTACTCATTGAAAACTTAAACATAAGGTTGCATGCAAGTTAACTGAGCTCCATTTTAACTAAACGCTTTGTTAAAAGAAAATATAATGGCTAGGCAAAGAATGAGTGTAGACTATCAAAAGAGACTGTAATAGCTTGGGGCAGATTGGGTAAGAATGGACACAAGTTTAGAAGAGTTTGGTAAGTGAAACAGTGTTGTTGGAGTGCAGCGTGTCTTACTGGCCTCCCTTCACCCTTTACACAGAGAGTCCAGGAAATGCAGTAAGATAGCATAGCTCTAACTTGATACACGTGACAAAGATCATTTAGATTGACATCAGTGACTTTGTGAGTTTCACTTTTACCAACTTGATTTTTTGTTATTCAGTCTGAGATTGCCAAACCAACAGATCATAAAGGATGTTATAAACGGTGAGTTGTGCACTGTGAAATGTTTTTAATGATTTATTTACACTAGCAAACTAACGTTAGTTGACGGCTGGTTATTTCGTTGTTTCATAACATAAATACGTGTCTTCGTCCACACCGCTGTGTCTTATCTGTCGGTGTATACGGAATATCAGCCACTCTAACAGTAGCTGATTGTCTGAATAATATGACAGGCCTCATCACATATTGTAAATTATTTGGATAATAGGACAAAAGAGATAGGGTGCCAGACAGACCCCCCAGTGACAGCATTATTCCCAGCAGGAGAAGTAAGGGTGAGGATAATGAGGGTACAGTGTGCAGGACCAGGGACAGCTCCAGACTCTGCTGGACTAGTCACACAGTCGTGGTTCCCTTCTTGGAAAGATATGTGTGATTCCAGTGATGTTGGACAAATAATATATAGGCAACTCTAGTGTGTAGGCTCAGGTCTGTAAAAGAAAAAATCATTGTGTGTTCAAAACTAAATCTGCATGTATGCATACAGTGTGTAAACTATGGGATGTAAACTATGTAACCTAAATGTTTTTTTCATTTAATTGTGTGCTAGCTGTTCAAGTGGACCTTCAACCTGAGAGGAAGAGTGTGTCCTGTGAGACTGAACCTGAACCCCAATACACAACCACTGAAGAGATCACGCTCGGACTACTCCACAGATGATTCCAGCTTTAGACCTGGTGACAGCACTTTGACTGAAGATCTGTAAGATTTTAACTTTTTCAGCTTGTGTCTTAAACGTTCCTTAATTAACATGTGACGTGTCATCTGTGTGTGTGTGTGTGTACAAATATTAGATCCTAAATTTAAATTCATGAGGCTGGGTTTGAACCCAACCATGGGGCTTTCTGTGTGGAGTGTGCGTGTTCTTCCTGTGTTCATGTGTGTTTCCTCTGGTTGCTCCTCCCACACATGTTAGTGTGTGTAGAAGGGCACAGCTGAAAATAATACTCAGCAAGCCTACCCTGGGTAAATAAAAGTTAATAAATAGCTATATTTGTGGTTTGTAGGTTATGATATGCCGTAGCGCCGGCAGTGTCTCCCAAAATGCGAGCCATTGGCTCAAGTGTATGTGGTCTGATGACCGCCGTCTCATTGGGGTCCTCGTTTTCAGGTGAAGAAGGTGGAGAAAAATCCTCCACCTCATAACTTATGTTAGAATGACAGCTGTCGCTATCCATACTAATATCCATGCTATTGCTACTTATGCTAGTTATGATGACCATAAAGTTGTTGACCTTGACATGTACACTAGAACGGCAATCTGGTTGTCATGGTAATTGATTACGTATGACTATTAACCACACCCCCGTTCTCTGTTTGAGAAAGAACGTTAACTAAAAGACAGAATGTTACACTGGCTGGAGTGGGGCTTTAAAACTTTTAAATTTAAAGTGTAGCACTCTTTAAAGAAAGACTTGTTGACATTAAAACTGGTTTCAGTTCTTTGAGTTTTGGTATCCCTCATCATCAAAAGCGGGCTTGTCATCCAGCATGTACTTATAATGCTGCAGTGCAGTCATTTGCTTATTTTACATGATGGTAAGAAGAAGATGACCTGCAGAAATCAATAAACATTTGTTTGGTCTTAGAGACACTAATTTGTAGAAAAGGACGATGACACAAATTGAAAAAATCTTAAAACACTGAGTTGTGACTCACTCTTAAACATACAAGGCAACAACAAGAAGGCAATTCAAAGTGCTTTACATAAGACATAAAAGAAACACAAGGCCATATAAAAAGACAGAAAAGATTTGAGAGTAAAATAGAAGATAAAAATAAGTAAAATAGATAAAACAGGAGAATACAAATTACAGTGCAGTGCAAGATATACATATATAGTCCCAAATTTAATTTAATAAAAGGCTGATTTAAAAGAACTGAAAGTTGAAGGAGACCTCATGTTTTCTGGTAGGTTGTTCCAGATATGTTGTGCATAAAAACTGAATGCTGCTTCTCCGTGTTTAGTTTTGACTCTGGGGACAGTAAGAATACCTGTCCCAGACAATCTGAGAGGTCTGGACTCTGGATTCTTGATATATTCTTAAGGTGATAGTAGGCTGATTTTGTAATCATCTTAATGTAGCTATTGAAATTTAGGTCAGAGGCCATGACTACTTTCCTGGTTTGTGGTCTCTAATGTTAGCGACTGAGGCTGAGCACTGACTTCCCTCATGTTTTAAACTCTCTTCAGGCTGAGGTGCCTCTCTTTCAAGGTTTCTGGCGTGTTGTGTTATGTCTTGCTGTTGTTTTGATTCCCCTTGTCTCTTGTCCTTGGCAGAGGGAACAGATGGGTGATGCAGGAAGTGAAATAGGTTGCAGCCAGAATATGTGGGATTCTTTCTGTCATGTCACAGACCATATCCCTGGGAAAGCGGTATTTTTGGTGTTCTTAATGCTCATGCCGTTTTACATCTTTAACAGCAAAATCACCCACGATAAAAGTTCGAGGCCCAGTCATTAGCTTTCCCTGTAGCCTTTTTGCTTTCAGAATTTCTCTCAGTCCTGCTGCGTGAGGATGAGAGGTTATCCAGGGAATCTGATGAAGAACCAGGTCCAGCAGCAGTGGTGCTACATGTGGTTGTTGGGGAGGTTTGTTGCTAGTTCTCCTTTTGGGGAGGTTTGTTGCTAGTTCTCCTTTTGGGTCTGCATGGAGCTGAGTTTGTCTCGGAATTGCATTATTAATTTGAATTTCTGGAACAAATCTGAGATGTGGGTGGTGATTCAGAGGTCTAAAAACAGACTATGGGTTGGCTGGGAAACTTTTTAGGCTTCAAATGAGTCTGTATTTTTTGGGTCTGCATTGGGTCTTTTGGGGAGGTTTGTTGCTAGTTCTCCTTTTGGGTCTGCATGGAGCCGAGTTTGTCTCAGGGAAACCTGATAATCAGACTGAATTGCATTATTAATTTGAATTTCTGGAACAAATCTGAGATGTGGGTGGTGATTCAGAGGTCTAAAAACAGGCTATGGGTTGGCTGGGAAACTTTTTAGGCTTCAAATGAGTCTGTATTTTTGTGAAACAATCTTGTTCCCATTAGGTTAGTCTAAACAAAATGAAAGACTTATCTCTATAGCTCAGTTTAACATAACTCACTGATGATGTTGGTAGATTTGTTAGATAGGAGATACTCACAAAGGTAATCTAATAGGAAACTTATCACTCTAATTCTATTTATGTACCATTCAAAATGTTTGTAGAATTTAAATAAAATACAATTGTATAACAAATTATATGCCTTTAGATAGGCAGTTCTACCGTGTGTCTGTCCTGAGTGATAAAGACATTTGTGACCACACACCTAGTTCTCAGTTTCTCATCCAGTTCTTTATTCTTGCTTTTTTTAATGTTAAATACTGGAGCCAAAGATGAGGGTGTGAGGTCTGTTGGTTCCATCAACAGGGGTCCAGCTGTTGCTGAATCACTCTCCACTTTGGGGTGTAGATCAAACGTGGAAAAAGAACCCAAACATCACTTAGTCTTCAAGGCAGTTTTCTGACAAAGGAAAGACATACAGTACAAAGTGTGTGTGAGTATGTGTGAACGTGCATATTACCAGAGGCTCGGTAAGTCTACATTAGTCAGTGTATCTTCGTCCTCCTCTGCATCAGAGACTGTAATGCCACGGTAACCCCCTTCTTTGAAGCAGTAATGGATGAATCTATAAAGAGAGGTCAGTGTATGAGGCATGTAGGTAGGTAGATAAGTATTTGTCCAACTCATCCGTCTCCACTGAAAGAGAATTAAGACTGATGAGGACTTACTTGTTCCAGATGTGGTCAGTTGTCAAAGCTCTCGGGTCTCCAACCACAATCAGTAAGGCTCGTGCTCGGGTTATTGCCACGTTGAACCTCTGAGGAGATTAGTTAGTCAGTAAGTGTGCATGTATTAATGAGTGTCAGTGAATTGGTCTACTGGTGCTACCATTGTGGACAATTTCTTCTCATTATGTGTAAGTGTTTGCAGCAAGGTGCTCAAAATTCTAAAAGGAGCATGTAATTTATTGCTCTTGAGTTATTGTATGTTTGTATAATGTTTCTCACCTTCTCATTATCAACAAAGCCTAGAGTGAATTGTTGCTTGTGCGCAGTCAGTTTGGGATTGCTGCGCACTGTAGACATCAGAATCACGTTGAACTCTTTACCCTGAAACTGCTCTACTGAACCAACCTATGAAAAATATAAATGAGAGGTCTGTTAAAGCAGTTCCCAAATCTCTCTCAAACGTGTTTTGCAACAAACATACAATCACTTTCTATCTCCATACCAACACGTTTTCCAAGTTTTCCTTCCTGAGATCTTTGTCCATCTGAAGGGCGTTCTGGATTTTCTCCACCTGTCGACACACAAAAATAGGACGATGTTACCAGGATTGCCCTTACCCTTACACATTTCATGGATATTTATTTTATATGAACTGAATAATGGGCTCCAAAATGACACCCATTCAATCAAATTAATGAAAGTTGCTCGCCCAGCACATATGCCAAAAAGTGCCTCTTTAGTATCTCTTTCCCTGGTCTTGCCTGTTTGTCCTGTAGGCTTTACACTGATATCATGCACATAAAAATAGCTTTTTTTGGCTCTGGTAACATCTTAGTAAATATTTTATAATACAAAGAGTAATAATTGACCTTATTTGCCATTTGCAGTGTCCTGTTACCAGTTTTACAGATGTGATTTTGCAATGTTGGTCTATGGGGAAAATGAATTTTGGGCAACAGGATTTTTTTGTTGTTATATGACGCTCGGCCTCTGGGAGGAAATGGCAGCAAAGATGACTTGCAGAGCCATATCCAGGTCTATTAATATATCCATGGATTATTGTAACAACATACTCACTTGTTTTCTGTACGGGGCAATGATGCCAATTTCTCTTGGTTCAATTTTGGTCACACCCTTTTTGTGAAGATGGTCAACAAGGGATTTTAAGTATTCCTTCAACACCTCCACCTCTGCCATGTTGTAAACAGATGGACTGTTGGTTTCACGTTCATCAGTACCTGCCACTCCGTGGAAGATCAAAGGGAAACCCTGAGACACCGAAAGATAAATGAGAATAGGGGAACAGAGAGAGAGAATATGCGTGTGTGTGTGTGTGTGTGTGTCTATATTACTTTCTTGGGCAGGCGTTCCCATTTGCAGTATGAACTGCATTTCTCTTTATGAGCAAAGGGCTGAAGTTCTCCTTTATAAAAGAGCTCATTGGGAATTTTCAGAATTGCAGGATGGGACCTGAGAGAGAGTGTGAAGAGGAAAAGAAGGCCATTGAAAAAATGTGAAGCAAGGACAAGTTTAGACAAAGCATGGGCAAGTGGACAGAGATATGAACGAGTGGTTTAAAAGCAACATTGCGAGAAGAAAAAGCAATAAATTTAAGCATCACTGCTACCACACCTGTAGTTCCTCAGTAATTTGGTGACAAAGCGGTTGTTGAACCCCTGTGTCTCGTGTGACTTGTAAAGGTTGATGTCCCTCATCAGACGCTCCAACAGGGAGACACCTGCACAGAGTAAATATCTTCAAAACTATACTAAAAAATATCTTCAAACTTCCTACAGTACTTGGTACAGGCAATAATAAACAGCATTCAGATAGAAATTAAGTGAAAGTTCAAGATCTGTTGAGTAGTTAGTAGCTCAATAGATCTTCAACTTTCACTATTATTTTCAGATTTTGCATTAAACAGGGTTCCCTCACATTTTTACCAATGAATTTTCAAAACTTTTCCATAACTTTTTCATAATATATTACCTAATTTCCACGACTTTATTTAAGTAGTTTAAAATAGGTAGGCCTATATAGCGATCATAATGTGAAGGCCAGGGTCTGCCTCTCTCTTGAGCTATGTATTGTATTTGCCATTTTTTCTAATTTCAAAACCTTTCCAGGAATTTCACGACCGTGAGAACCCTGATTAAATAAACCTTTGATACATCAAACACTTGATGCATTACTGAAACTAGAAACTATTACTGATTGTTTAGAAACGTCACACACGCTAATAGTGTTTTTCCTATATGTTTAAAAGGTATACACTGTGCTCACCCATGCCGTGTTTCTCAGCCATTCTGGATGTGATGACGGGGCCTAACTGTTTAGGGTCTCCAGCCAGCACTACCTGGCATCTCTGTGGTTTCATTAAACCTGTGGAGCAAACACAGAAACATTAAGCGTACACACTATACAGAATATCAAATACTGTATGTAAAACAAGCTGAACTTGTTCGTCACCCGCTAAAGGAATGATGCACTCCGTTTCTGCAGCCTGGCCTGCCTCGTCCACAAAGATATAAGTGTAATGATCTGGAGGAATCCCTCCTGACACTAGCCTGAAGAGAGATAGAGCAAAGTTTAATATTTAGGTCAAGGAATTGCAGTTGTAGTAACAAGTGCGTTTTGACATGTGGGTTCTGTAACTTTCTTGCATTGAAGACAGTTGGAACTTGTACTTGTGTTATAATGTGTATCTTAACAGACCCAAAACAAAGCACTCTAATAACTGCACTAGTGGAGATTTTGAGTGTCCACGTTAGAGGAGTGCTGTGAATCTCCGAGACGAGTGTAAAATAGGGAATCACATCTTCACATGAAACAGACCTGCTCAATAAACATTTACTTCACAGACACAAAGAAAGTTGCATTGCCTTGATAATTCCACTTCAAGTGGATCTGAAGATGTAATTCAGAAAACACTTGCTGTATAAAAATACACTCAGCATAATGCTGAAATTAAACTTTTCTGCCATTATGCATGTTGGCTATAGCTCAGTGTCTGCTTGTGTTAGCCAGGAGGATGATACAAGGAACACCAAGGCACGCTATTGAGCCAGCATGCACATGATCACAATACCTTGAACTGGCACACCTAAATGGAATGCAGCCATTAATTATTTAATTAATTAATTAATTATTAATTAATATCATTACACCTGTGCTTTTCCTGCTGTGACATGTCAAACTACATTTGTTGTGAGAAATCCTCATTGACTATTTAAAGAGAATTATAACATGTAAAAACTTATTTTTGTTGTAAATTTAACAGTATTATGGAAATTCATATTTAAATAGTGATTCATTGCATTAGCTACTGTACCTTCCTGCAGTTATCAGACTGGTGACCATGATCTTATACTTCATCAGCTCCCCTTTAGGGGGAATCATTAGTGTATTTGTGTCACAGTCCAGGTTGCAGCAAAACTATAGAAAAACATAAAGCACACACATACATACAGACACAAACACACATACAGTACACATAGATATGCAGAGGCCAGAATTAAGTTTGATAGCACTAAATTAGACTAAATAATACTACATTCACAATGAAACATCTTGCTTCCCTAATTTGATTAATTCCCTGCTGAGACATAGGTGTTGGGGCAGGACATAACGTAGTCAGGATTTACTTAAAAAGTTAAAAGAATAGGATATCAGAGAGTGTAAGATGTTATTTCATGGAGGTGAAGCAGCAAAACTCTTCATGAATCTATTATGTACTGGTATGTCTTCGTGGATCTTCATAAGCAATCATTGTTTGAAATTGTGGAATATGTGACTTCTTGCCAAAAATGTGTGTTGTCTTTATGCTAAAGAATCCAGACCTTTCTATTTTTGGGAATATTCCTCACAGGGAAGCTTAGGGCGTACAAGCGATACACCTTGTGGTTGCCTAGTTTTCCGTCCATAATCTTCTCACAGAGAAGATCAGTTGCACTGTTGGAAGGAGCGCAGGCCAGGATGTTGAATGAGGCCTGGGTTTTCATTATCTGCTTGATGGCTTCCACCAAAGTCACAGTTTTGCCTGACCAATACATGTAAAAATACATTATTCTAAACGTAAATAAAATTAATACTTAAGCATCAGGGGGCATTCACACACACATGTACAGTACCTGTGCCAGGTGGACCAAATACCAGGTAAGGAGCAGGTTTTGCGGAAGCAGCTACAATGTGTTGAATGGCCATACGCTGCTCCGGGTTGCTCTCGTGATCTACCAGCCTAATGACAGAGAGACAGAGGTGCAAATATGACATCAAAGTTCCAGTTAAGAGAGTCAGTGTTTACATGCAGGTATGTTTACATGCACAGGGAAAACTGAACTTTAGGATCAGAGGAGATAAAAGGCACACAGACTCAGTAAGACAGTACTGAAGTATGACCGTGTCTGTATCACATTTTGAATGTTTTCACTGGATTCTTGACCTTGAGGTAGTCTGACCTGTGTAGACGTGAACGGTGGGAAGAAAGTTGTCCAGTAGGGAACAGCACCTCCTTCACTCTGTGCCTGTACACCAGCGCTGCTGCTCTATGCTGGACACGCAGGGGTATACGGTTGATAGTGAAGTTTACCCTGAACCTCATGCCCTCCCTGAAACGACTCAGGAACCTGCATTCAAATTCACACCTAGTTATGTGTGGTGCTATGGACTGAACATCTTAACAAACTCAACTGGTGAGCATTTTGTAAGAGAAACAATCAGAGTGAACTTAAAGCAACACTGAAACCAAGAAGCATTCTTAGTGCCCTGTCTAAAGAGTGCTAGAAATAGATATATTTCTCATTTATTTAGTTGATTTTATTCTGCAGCAATACAAAGATGGGTGTGCATATAGATTTAATTGAAAAATATGCCAAACAACAAAATAATCTCTGTGTAACAGTTTTAGGGATTCAACATTTAATCCCATTTGACCCCTTCTTGTTTCCAGACAATTGTCTGTTCTTACATTTCATTGAATTGTAGGTAGACCTGCTCCGCATCCACATGACGGACCCAGCCTTTGTAAATTTTACATTCAGAAACTCCTGAGTAGTCTAAAGGAGTCACCAGCACCTGGTTCCCAGACAGCTTCAGTGACAACTTCTTAGAGACACCTGCAATCTGAGGACACAAAACACTGATGTGTAACTTATTGTTTCATTCTGAGATGTTGAGGTGAAAGTTCCAGTCAAAGCAACGGCAGTTTGTCAGTCTTTATGTTTTACTGTGTGTGTGTGTGTGAGATGCAACACCTGCAGAATGAGAAGGTCTGAGTTGCTTCTGTGTCTGAACATGGCCACAGAATTCTGGGTGTATTTGTCAGTCTCTGACTTTAGCTGGAGCTCCTCTAGATGAAGCAGCAAGTGGAACCTCTGGGAGTAGTTCTTCCAGTTCAGAGGTCTCTTCTGCAGGTCCCTAAAGAGATCCCAGTGACATGAAAAACTGGATCACTGAACGTTAGGGCACCACGTTTCCTGCCCTGAAAGCATACGGCTCCTTATGGCATTTTCTTTTGCATTTTACTTACTGCAGATCAGCCTTGGCACCTTGAATCTGAAAATTTCTCCATACAGTTTATAATCTTACATATATACCTTACAAACTAGTACCCTTAACACCCTGACCTTTTTCAGTGCAAAAAAAAGGTTGTCTGTCACAATAAAAATAGTTGTGTAGAATAAAAATGCTCATACAGTGAATCAATACTGCTTTAGTGAGTAATTTAGAAAACTGGTTTGATTTCCTTTTTCCAATCAGGCGTAGTGTTTTCACCCACTGCTTATGTAATGTTAACAGCTCTTTGCTCAGGGTGGAGTCAGACTATTTCAAAGATGACTCATTGTACAATAATAGACTCATTTTCCTTTACTTGAAAAATAAACACATTTTTATGTAATATATTGACCTGATATGTGTTTGGTCAATATTTACAATATGCCATGATGCTGGGTAAACACTTGCTTTTTTTTTACCTTAATACAATAAATTAAATCTGATACAAATTATGTTCACCTACTCATTTAGTATGTGTGTGTGTGTGTGTGCACGTGAATATACATACGTATCGAATTTCCTGAGGTCTTTTATACCGTCGGGCATCACATAATTCTTTAAAGACACCACAGACTTGAGCCTCATCAATTTAACCCTGGGGTGGGAAAACAAAGACAGAACACAGGACAGTAATAACTTAGATGACTAATAATACTAGTGACCAATACATGTTGCAATCTGCAGTTTGTAAATTGGGATGGGTGACACAGTGTTCTGTGTGAATGGAGACCAGAAGACCATACAACTGATAAACTGTCATTCGGGAACTCTTTCACATTTAACACTGAACCAAAAAGTACTGTATTGGGTAATTTCATAAGTAATGCTGTACAGCATAATCAACACACTAACATAGATAACATGAATATTACATGATATTAAGTTATACCCTTCAGCAGGGATCCACTTTGATCCAGTCTGGTGGTCACACGATGGGTTTGTGGCTGTAGGGAGGAGTTCTTCACTAAAAGATGTCCGATGTATGACTTCCAAGAGGCGCATAATCTCAAATTTATCTGAGGACTGCTGGCATGTTTCAAACCTAAAGACCAGTAACTTTTCATAGAAGCCTGGATGGTCAGAGTAGAAATAGACCTTGATTTTATATGCCTCTCCTAGAAACAGCATGGGAGAAAAGAAGGTGATGAAATTAGGTATATATGCAGTAATGTTACTTTGTGAAACGTGAATTAGAATAATAAATATTTCAAAGCTGGAGACGTTCTAAAGGTTTCGTTTATTAAAAAATAATAAACACTGCATGATATCACAATAACATTTCATTTTCTTCTGACTAACATGTTGGATTCAGTATTTTCATTGTCAAACCACTTATTGTATTGTAACAGTTGATTGTCTGGAGGATTATGAACAGTAACTTGTCTCAAGTGGATAGAAAATGACACATATTTTAATTATGCAGAATGGCAAAAAGCACTTCACTATGACCAGTTGGTGAAGCCTCAGGTTTCTGTTATGACTGCAGCTCAAAGTTTGTTGTCTCTCATTCTATAACAGTTGTTTAATTCCCTTTTTGTATTTTTAAAAAAATATTTTGATGTACTATGCACGTTGGGTGACCCTTTGTTTTGGTTTCAATAAATCCTCAAGTCAAGGTAGACTATGTACAGTCACTACCTGCACTGTTTGTGTTCTTTCTCCTTGTGAATCCACAGTTAAGAATGGTGTACATGATATGGGCTATTGCTGGAAATTGCTAATTTGTCACTGGTATCAATATCCAACAACCACTGAAAACTGTATAGACCCTCTTGCAGGTGGTGCATATGATTGTGTGTGTTTTCTTCATACCTGGTCCAAGAGTGTGTTGCATGATAGTCCTGATAATGTTTCCATGACAGTCTCTCACAGTGAAAATGTTCTTTACAAGGTCAGAAGCCCAAAAAGTTAAATAAACCGTTTTGACACCAGAGTTCTTCGCAGTGAGCTGCACAACTTTCTGTTGGGTAGGAAATACTGTATGTTATATGCAAACTGTCAGTATTATCACTGCAGCCATGAGCAAATGCATATCCACACACACACACACAAAACATGCCCTTACTACCCATAATAACGATCACGTGCATGTTCTTGGAGCTATTTACCTAGATAAGAATTAAGACCATAAAATACAAAACAATAAGTAATGATATTAAGTCGCTAAGCTCTTGTGTTTGCAATGATAAGACCTAAATGTTGAGCGACAAAAATTAAAATGTATCTACATTATCGCAGACTTTATGCAAATATTTTAAATGATAGTATTATTAGAATTATTAATTAATAATCTCACAGTTTCCTCAGCTTGGTCATTAAAAAGTACAGCTTACTAGTCCTCATAGTCTCACCTTGTTTTCATACACAGTGAGGCAGATCTTCTCTTCTGTTGACGCAGGGTCTGAGGTTACGGTGATGTCATATTTATTGGCGATTAGCTGAGCCCTGTTGTGGTGGACGACAAGTAATACAACAAGGCTTGTTTGAAATTATATCATACATAAAGTGGACTGCCAAACACGCACAGTACTTCTGTTGCAAAGCTTTGCCTACGCTTTAGAATTTAGGATGTATGGCCACTATCCTTCCTGCCTAAACCAAGATCAGCTAAAGAAATTCAGGCTGCAGGTAGAATGTGTAAATGCCAGCAAGTACAGAAGACAAGCAGACACACAATAAAGGTTTAGAAAGCAACGACTCAGGGAGGCACCTGTCTTCACAGCCCTTAACCACATCAGAGGAAGGTTGGTTAGGCTCATTAAGTTTGAGGGCTTTGCAGTATTTGTGCTTTATGTGTGCGTCACAGTTGTTATAAAAATCACAGTTCTGGAGCAGTTACTTAGGGCAGTTACTAAGTTTTTACTGGACAATGTGTAATGTTTGTACATAATGTTTTAAAAATTCCTATTTTATGTGGAAAATAACTCATCTCTGCTTTATAACAAGCAGCAATGGTGCTCTCAGACAGGGAGGAAGTTATAAAGAAGAAGAAGAAGAAGGAAGAAATGGGCCAACAGGACACTTGTCTAGATGATTTTTATCTTTGATATTTATGTCATTTTTACTTGGTACTGCAAAACTAAAGATCATATTATTTCTATTATTGATATTTTTATTGTTCTTGTAACCAACACTATCATTCATCAGCTCGGCTTGTAAATAGAAAAGTTTAGGATAGGGTTAGGGAAAGAAATTCATGTCACACCAATCAGTTTCCAGTAATTTGATGCTCTCCCTGTGAGCACTTCAAATACATTTAGAAAACATTTCAACTAAACTTAATCTATTATTCTTAACTTTAGTGATAGAATATTTAAAAAAGTCATGAAACCTGAATAGTATGGTGCCTTTGAATATCAGTAATTACACCTTTGAATCTGCCTGAGCTCTTTCTTACCTGTATTGATTAAATAACTTTGCCATTTTCAGACGGGCTTGAATCTTTTGGCGGGCCTGTTGAGCCATCTGTGCTTCAACATCGGATGTATTTTGTGGCCCATTCAGGTAACCAGATTTTCCTGGTCCTGTAATCTGGACAGGCCATACTGCAGGCAACATCTGCAGCTGCTGTCGCTGCTGGTGGTGTAAGCTCATTTGGTCCTGATGGTACTGAAAAAAATAACCAGAAAGGATCATAAACCCACTGTCTGAAGTATGGGTATACTATGAGTTATGGTTATAGCAAAATCCCTAAATCCTATCATTTCATCAGTCATGTGATCCTCTAGCTTCTGACTTTCATAGACATGTGATTAATGTAATGTCAAACCTTCCATCAAAACACCTAGAGCTTCTAACCTAGAGCACCACAGAAAATAAGGCCTGAGCTCACTGATTATGCTGCAAGCAACAAGCAGTCACTCCTTCTAAAAAATAAAAAATAATTTTTATTTGTCCAGTTATTGCATAGGTTTCTCTGACCCTGCTGTCAGTACACTTAACCCCATGACAGGTAATACAAAATTACTAAACATAATAGTATTCAATAGGTTGGTATCAGTAATATAGAATAAATAGTAAATATAAATATAAGCTACGCCTAAACACAATATTTTATTGTATCAATATTATTATTGACATGGCTGACAGAAATGCAGTTGTACTTCACTACCAACAATCAATGTCAAGTAGTTAGCTAGCTAGCTAGTTGTTGCTACATTTATCCGCTATGTGGCAGTGAAAGAACAGGAAGAAAGCTAGCGTTAGCTTACATGGAGCGGCATTTGAGTTTGGCACAAATGAGGCAGCAAAAGTGAAATTTAGCGTTAATTTAAGTAACTGCATAAACAACACACAAAACAGGGTGTATTGGTAAGTATTACGCTAACTGTCCAGTGTAGTCCGTGAGTTATGTTCAACAGTTTAAATGTAACATTTATTTGTAAATAGATAGCATCTTATCTTTACTAACTAACCCTGAAACAGCCCTAGCTAACCTTAATCTCGACCACAGCAAACGACAGTAATATACTATTTAGCAAACATATATAGTAACTTACTTTATAGGCGGATAACAGGTAGCAGCATGCGAAACTAGCTTGAGAAAGTGAATTTAAAGTTAGAGTTAAGGTTTGATTTGAAGATAAACACATTCACAGTCCCAGTGTATCCTAGCAACAGCAAGTGACAGTTTGTATAGTTTCAACGGGTGTTGTGTCGAAGTTCGTTTCCCCTGGGAATGTTTACCCCTCTTCCCGTAGTTTTTCCCGTTGCGTTTCCCTGCGTGATTCAAGTATCGTGTGGTTGGGGTTAAGAATGAAGTTATCTTATGGTAAGGGGTCGCAGAGCTGACTGGTTGGAGAAGTGGAGAAACATAAATCGATGGGGAAACAGTCTTCACCACAACAACTGGAATTTTGTACCAATTAGCTTAGTGGCCTTATTATTCCGCGCATGCGTGGGAGAGTTTACCAACTGCAGTGACCAAAATCATGCCAAATTATTATTCTTGCCTTACAACATTTTAACTTTAAAATAAATCATACCAGTTTAACAGTACCACATAGTTGGCCTAGAAAGCTTCACAAAAACTCTCAAGTCCTATTCTGAGGTTGGTGTATTAGTTTTTAGTTTGGGCACGATTACTGGGAGTGTTTTTGAATGTGCATGTATAACTGTTATCAATTTATGGAAAGTAAAAATATCTATAAACTTAAAGAAAGAAAATCTACCAACTGTGGCGTAAACATAGCCTTTCAGTTGAAGGCCTTGTCTTTTGGCCCCTTCTCAAAGTGGTGGAGAGGGACAGGCACAGAAATGAGAAGGAGAGGAAACCACAGCTTTTACCCTTGAACATAGATATAAGACCATGAATTAGTCTCCTGTGAGAGCGGGTGTGAAACCATAAGAAAGCTCATTTGAACACTAGTCCTGATGGCACTGAACAGGAAGAACTATGGTGGCAAATGACTCTGAAACTGCTGGCTTATGTTTGACTCACGTTTCCTTTTTTCTTTTTTGTTTCTCTCCCTTTTATTTATTTATTTATTTATTTTTTACATTTGAGCTGTGGCCACTAGGGGGCAACGCAGACTCATTTTTGCTCAGTCTGTTAAAGCAGACACTATTGGCTGTCTTTGTAGTCATATTTTTGATTAATCTAAATACAAAATTTACAATTTTAGCAAGCTGTACACTATGGTAGCCTGCACTATCTCTCTTGTAATTTGTTTGTGAGTAAATTAGTTTGCAGTCTTGAAAGGTGCTATGTAAATTAAATTAAATTTGATTTGATTCAATTTGGTCTCTTCACTCTTCATACAGTAGCTTCTCTGTGTCTCTTCAATGCTTAGTGAACTTAGAGTGACTGTATCATATTTTTTATAGTAGTACTATAATATTTCTGTAAGTATTTAAATTTGTTTTGGTGTTATATATTTATTATATTTGTCAAGTTTTGCCTGTTTATAAAAAGATCACCAGGTACTGATATAATTGTTGTACAGTCAGTAGTAAAGTCAATCACACCAAACACAGAGCCTCGTCATAAAAGTGCCAGAAAAAAATAGAAGACATGTAACCTGTCAAATCAGGTTAGATGTGTTTTATGTTGTGACATTAAATAGTAAGAGGATGGGGGCAGGGGGAAGGATTATTACCATGATAGTCATTATGATATTATTACTTTATATAGGTTTAGCTCATATTTCAATTTTTTCAAGATTTCTTTATTGCCATTGCACAAAGTACAGTCAAACTAAGTGTACAGGAATCTGTAAGTAGGTTCATACAAATAAAATTTGTAAATTTAAAAAAAGAGCAACAGACAGGGACTAAATGGGGTAAAATTGTGTTGTACAATATGTGCAATTGTTCCTTAGGAACAACACTAGAGGGTTTGGTAAGTCTTTATGCTGGTTGTGACTTTCTGGGTTTAGGAGAGGTAAGTTTGTGTATGTGTATCTGAGCGTAGGAGGTGTCTACTGATGACTCTGAAGAAAGTTTGGAAGTGGCCAAATGAGGATTAGGGGAACAGGGGGTCGGGTTTGTTTGACACAAAATCTTCAGAGCAACCAGAGATGTTTGTTTATCCTGATCAGTGCTAATGCTGTGCATGTGTGTGTGTGTGTGTGTCTGTCAGCCTCCTATCTGTCTGCCTATCCATGTTTGTGTTTGAAGCTGAATTCTGTCAGACTGCACGATGACTCAGCCGTCCAGATTGTCTTACTGTACAGTCTGTCATCAGTCCTGCTTCGCCGACAGTGACTCAGTGATCATCTCACTGTCCTGCCGGCTGTGACCCCACATGAGCCTGAATGACACCCAGACAGTAGCGCTTATGTGTTTCTGCATGTGTGCATGTTTGTGTGTGAGAGAGAGACAGAGTGTCCCTGATAGCAGTGTGCATGTGTAACTGTTTATCAGACGACATGTCGATGCTTTGTGTGTTTGTGTGCGTGTGTGTCAATGACCCAGACAGACAGCAGGGCCAAGAAATGACTTAAACGGACGCAGCTGCATTTCCATGGCAACAGGGTGTTTTAATGGAGGGACATTATGGGCTAGAGAGCAGGGTAATGACCGCTCTGGCCGTCGGAATGCCTTGATCTTATCACCATGGCGAGAGGGGATGCTCCCACTTTCTGAGGGTCTAATAGCCCCCTGCTCTAATAGACAGGCAGCCTGGGCCACTGAGGTCACCCGGAAACACAGGACCACCCCTCCCACACACACTGGCACACAAACACACACTCTGACCTTAACTGTGTTCAGTTTTGTGGTGATGTACTGTATATCTGGTTAAGGGGTCTTACCTGTTATAACACTGCCTTCCTGACAAAAAGGCTGCGTGTAGCAAGTGTATTTGCGATGGAAATGTAATCAAAGGGCATTTCTTCCAGGAGAGGAAGAAACAAGGGAATGGATGAGGAGAGAGCAGAAGAGAGATAAGACCTTGTTGAAAACCTGTTTGTAGAAGAATGGCCTGTCACTGTTTTGGCACCCGCACACACTCTCGTACTTGCATACCCTCCCGAGTCTCACACAGCACGGCGGAGTGTATACATGGACAAATCCTATAAGTCCATTTGAATACCACAACAGTCTTCTTCTAATCTGTTTGTTTGAAATTTGTGATGAATCGGCAATTTTCAGCAGACCCAACGCGGGCCTTATCCACACCTATTTGTCCATGTTAAGGGTTGAGTTATTTCTCAACACGATTGGTTGGATGCCAGTGGAGGAGTGTGTGTGTGTGTGTGTGTGTGTGTGTGTGTGTGTGTGAATGTTCCTCTTTATCTCACTCAATGAGTGAGTGGAGGTTGGCTGTAAGGCTATCTGTCCCTCTCAGACACCCAATCTGTCTTTGTCACTGTGCTTGCAGCCTGCACGCACACACACATACATTGATGAACTGGCCTCAGTGACGTTTGCCCTTGTTAGATGCTGATATTGCACCAGTGCCACGTTATTGTGTATTTGATACTAGCCAGACCAAAAATGACAGTAATGACCGACTGAAGCGGGTAGTTTCTTTTTCAATTGGACTTCAACTTAGTTAAGAACAAGTTAAGAATCTTGATCCAAGATTAATTTATCGAAGTCCGTCTCTCTCTCTGTCATGACAGGCAGACAGACAGTGCTCAGGGTGAGAGCTGCGCCTGTACTGAAGTGTCCCATTGAGTTTGCTGAAGTGGACTTATCTCCTACCATCCCTTCTCGCATCTCACTCTTCTCTGGATCCAGACAGGGCTGAGCGCCACACTCATCCTGCCCTTCTCACACCAGTGAGGCCTCACTCTTCTGGGCTCAGTCCCACACTCAGACCCCCTCAACCACACATCCTCCTTACAGTTGGCAGAGTGCTGCATGATACTGAGGGTAATGCTCTTGTGTGTGAGGACTGGACAGTCAGTGGTGGTGGTGATGATGATGATGATGATGATGATGCTGTTGACAGAAATATTGATGCAGCCGCTAAAGATACTGCTAATTCTGAGTTGACATACACCATCAGGAAGAGAGGCATAAATCCTGAATGCTTGCTGCTATAGCAACCAATCTTCACATAATGTACAGATTTAAAGATCCCCTCCAGACATGTTTTTTAAATTATTTTTTGGGCATTTTATTCCTTTATTAGATAGCAAGAGTGGAGGGATGAACGGAAATGAGGCAGAGAGAGATGCCACAAAGGTCCCTGGCTGGATTCGGACCAGGGATATTGAAGGGGCACCCCAACCCTTCAGACATGTTTTAAGACGTGAAAATATTCTGCTTGGAAAAATTATTTGTGTCTGATATGTTTTTTCCACAAAAAAAAAGTTCAATTAACTTGTTAAAAAATCTGAAAATTACATCTTCTCTGTAATTAAAAAAACAGAATCTACAAATATGAAAATTTAGTTTATTTCAAAAGTTTAACTGCTGGACACATTATGTCTCCTACTTCAATGAATAGTCTATTCTCAGTGTATGTGCACTGGAGGCTTGAAGTATCCACATCACATTTGTGTAAGTTGCATATTGGCTGACGATTTCTTTCAGCAGATTAATGTGAAAACAGCCTTCTTGTGTCAAACTCTGTCATTCTGCACAGTGAAGGTCAAACATCCAAATGAATTAACATTAAGCAAAACATGTTTAAGTGGAAGAGGACATTAGGAAAGAGTGTGGTGTGTCAGACCATGTGCATATGCTGTACAGTACCACTATCAGGTTAATGTTTTAATAGTGTAAAGTAACTACACACGGACTGGTAAGTCTACTTTTTCTACCACCTGGCTGTTAAAAAGTTTCATATTGCTGCATGTTGTGTCTAAGGTAGAGGTCACTCGTGCAACACACCACATCACATCTTATGAAGTTGACTTGTACCTTCTCATTTAATGCATCTTCTTTTTCCTCACTTGACATGTGCCTTGCATGTAGGATGAATGTGAGGAATCCACACAACACCTATTTATCAAATATTTCTCAAGTCAGGTGTCATTTTGAAACAGTTACTTATGATGTGTTGGACAGATGTACCACCTTCCACTAGACATATTACAGTTGTTTTTTTATTAATTTTGTGATGTTGATGTTGAACTTGATGTTTCTTAGATGATGTAAGGATGCTGTTTTGTCTGTGAGGTTATCACTGCAGTTTGTTTTGCATACTATCCCTTAAAATTGGGTCAATACCCTCCATTTTTGATCCTATTAGTTGTATCAGCTGTAGTGTCCAGTTATTAAAGAAATGTGCAGCTATGCCATTAACTGATTAACCATAGTATCGTGTATGATCCAACAGTAAATATGTGACTTAAACAGATTTGCCAACTTAACCTAGCTCTCTGCACTGTGTTATTATAACCGCCCTGCTGCCGTGGCTGATTCTGACAGACTGAGGATGTGATTATGATTATAGCCATGGGATGATATAGCTTTGGCTGCTGCTGTCAGCGATTGTGGCGGTAGTCATGGCTGTGCATTGGTATGATTATGGCTGTGACACATTGGTTTTTTAAGGGGTGTAACACTGACTTCATGCAGAGGTTGTGTGTGTGCAGTGAAATGACATGGTTGTGCTGGCTGAGCGTTGTAGTGAAGCTACTGTATTCTTAAACTCCTGTGGTGTATTGGTAACGTATGTCATATTTGATACAAGCACCGTGGGTCCAAATCCTGTGTGGCTTAACAATGCTTTCTTGGCTAATGTTAATAGGAGCAGTAAAGAGTAGTCACAGTACGGCTACTGTAGCCGTATCCATAGCACCATTGATTCAGCCAAACCGGCAGCCATCGCCCGAGCACTAACCATATCCACAACCACAGCTTCAACCATCTCAGCCACTGTCGGAGTTCGGCCTTTTGACAGGAGCTGAGCAACAAATGCATAATGTAAAGTGTCACATCATCCTTCCTGTAATATTTGCAGAGCATTTCCCTAAACTGACAGTGTTATATCTGGACTGCACCAACACTAACAGTTCCTGTGGATCAGGGGGAATGCAAAAATATTCCAAGGGAACACAAAACTTGTTGCGAGGGAACACCAAAGTAGTAAAGGAAAAATAAATCCCAACATGGTGACCTATGTACACACACACACACACACACACACACACACACACACACACACACACACACACACTATATTCAAACAATAAAACTATGAATTACTAAAACCAATCTAAAATACAAATGAGAGTTCAATTGAAGGAATTATATGCTTTAAATTTTACATGAGGATCAAAACAACATATATCTAAGAATAGATCTGTAAGCAGCAATGCGTGAGGTCTGCCCATGGGACAAACACAAATAGATGTTTGAAACACTGCAAATGTCCAGCTCCACTATCCACGCACACACACACACACCATATACAAACACTAAAACTAGTGCATCAGATTAAACAAATGAGATTAAATAGCACATCAAATGCTTTTTAATCTGTTTGTTTAATCTGTACAAAAAAACAGCAAAACTCCTAGAAGTTACTGCACCCAGCCAAGAAAGAGTTACAGTAAACCCTTGAAAACCACAGCGTGTCGTTTTACACTTCAGTGTTTGTGCGGTTTAAACAAATGAGATATAACATATTAATTAGTGAGCTTTAGCAGTGCTTGTAGGTGGATTTTGTTACCTTTGTAACACCTTTGGTTTCCCTCTGATTCCAGTCTTTGTGCTAAGCTAACAGGCTGCTGTTGGTAGCTTCATATTTACTGTACAGACATGAATGTGGTATCAACCTTCTCATCTAACTCTCGACGAGAAAGCGAATAAGTGAATTCCCCAAAATGTCGAACTATTTCTTTAAAAATCTCATATTTCTGATTATTTTCAGATTATGACTTGGAGAACAAAGGAACGTGGAGACATGGATGCATAAAGTAAGGATTCATTTTCTACTCCAGAGAATTTTGATGCACATATACATTTGGCCAAGACAAACAAACAATGTTGACAGTGAAGCAAACCTAAATAGGTAATGCTATTGAGCCATCCAATGTAGCATGCAAAGTGCGTCAGACCGCATTTGGTGATGCTCCTTGCTGTTTCTGTGTGAAGACAAATAGGCAAGTTGCAGTGTTTCATCTATTTGTGTTGGGAATGGGCAAGGACCTCACGCGTAGCTGCTTGCAGTTAGTTAGTCCTCATGTAAAGTATAATCCCTGTAATTGATTTCTCATCTGTATTTTACATTGGTTTCAGTAAGTCTTAAACTCTCTTTATAAGGTGAAAGAGCCATACCTAATGAACTGATAATCAGATAATCAGTTAAATTTCAGCAGTGGAGGACTGATGGATAGTCCTGGTGATGACATCTGCATGTGTGATTTTTGTGTGTACAGTGTCCTTGCACATATACTCATGATGGTTAATTGTTTTTATAGGTTTTCCAGCGTGTATAGCTGCATACAGTTTAGTCTGGCGTGGTGTAACGTTGTGAAGTGGAATCATGTTTATTGATTTGTTTACCAGGAGTAGGAGGCTTTTCAAGCATACACAGCTTTCTCTCTCCCTCACTCTCCCTCTTTGACTCTAAACTATAGGGTGAGAGAGTGCGTTGCAGCAGCTGGATATTCACATGCAGGGTGGCCATATTGTCAGACTCCCCCAGCCAATCAAAGACACAGACCTCCTTCAACATCATCTTCCCTTACAGCATGCAGCTCCATTAGATTACATGTTCCTCGTGCTGTTGTTGTTGTATGAGGCTTGGCTCTCTGTGTGGTAAACAGCTGTTGGTGTGCGCTTTAGTGTTTGATAAACACATTAGACTGTTGTTTACTCTCTCCTAAACTATCCCAGTTCAAACACTTGATAGAGATGGAGCTCCAAGCCCGTAATGAAGATGTGAGCATCTTTATAGTACTGTGTGAATAGTGGGACAAAATCATTCTGCCCACGCTATGCATGTGCACACACACACACACACACACATGCACAAAATGCCTTTAAGTCACGTACATTTTTGCCTTTTTCTGACAGTAGCCAGGATGAAAACCATTTTCCAGGTGTCTTATGTCCTTTTAAACATCTTTCCACAATAGTATACCTTCATATCAAGATATTTATCATGAAGATAACATTTGATGAGCTAGTTTTAGTGTTTGTATGCAGTGTATGTCAGTCAGTAACTCAAAATTTGCTTTTCCTTGCACAAGGGAGACCGTGCAAGTTATACGAGTGATTTATGCTTTTACAATCTCTGTGTGTATGTGTGTACCTGGAGTAAATGGTAGTATGTAAAGTATACATGCGTGTGTACATATTTCATATACGTTCATGTGTTGGATGTATGATCTATAATGTACAGCTAGTACAGTGAAGTTGGTGCAGCTGTCTGCCCCCACAGGCTCTGCACAAGAGGAGCAGTCCTGTCTGAGGTGGATCAAAACACTGTCAGTAGTTGGCTTTAGTTACTAGAGGAGGATGTGGACACAGCATGGTATTGCCAAAACAAGGTGTGGTGTGCCCCAGCCTTTCTGGCTGACAGTGGGTATAATTAAAATACCACAATTCCTTTAGACGTTGGGACACCAATGTGCTGTGACCGCTTCCCTTCTCTCCTGAGCTTTTGTCTGTAATTAGGCAGATGGTTGGTACTGCGTTATTGTCTTACATATGACAATATGTAACATATGTTAGATACGTTTCTTTTTATTGAGGATATTAGAGTGTATTTTCATTACTGTGTTATCTGTTCTATCATATTGTAGTGTCTTTATGGCCTGTTACACTGCATTAAGTAGAATTTCCTATTAAAAAATGAAAAAAGAAAAAGGTTTAATAAAGAAAAAGATCAAATTTGTTTGTGCCTTTTCACATAATTTATGTGTTGCGTTTCTCTAATTTGAAGTGGCCAGTTGAAATTTACCTCAGATTTCAAAATGAAAGGTCAAATCTGTGCTAACAAAGTGCAGGTTTTAAAAGTAACAGTAAAACATCTCATCTATTGACATGGAAAGAATAAAATTTTAGATATATGAGATCAGGCTCCAGATTTGGGTCTTGCGGCATTAGCATTAAAGCTGGGTTAAGCCTGTGTGAAAGCTCTATTATACTTGATTGAATTATCTCCTTACAGAGAGTGGGAGGCCAAGGCATAAACAAGTCACTCTGAATGGAGAGAGGGACAGATGAGTTTCCTTCTGTTGTTTTTGTTACACCAGCACTTTATTGTAAAACTGAAATGGTATTGTTCCCGTGGCAGCTCTGTGTAAATGTTTTGCGCGCAGTATTCCTCCATTTCATGCCGAGCGCTTGCTCTGTTTACCACTGTTTACTGAGCGACTGAGGCTACTGTACTGTGTCCTTGCTTTCCATCAGCTGTCTCAGTGCTGGTAGAAGGTGAAGCCCAGTCGGGCGTAGTGTGGAGGCATGTTACTGCTGCACTGGGGTGCAGGCATCAGCAGACTGATTGTGAAAAAGACACATATGAAGATAAAGATAATCCCAAGTTTTTATAATTCTACGCCTGGGCCAATCTATCTGCCAACGAGAATATACAGTATATTCCGGGAAGATGAGCAGGAAAGCAAAAATTGCAGAAAGCTGCACCTCACAACACAAACAAGACTCCCGCATTCCACATGGAGAGTGTTTGTTTGTGTGGTGTGAGTTTGGGATTCGTTGTACAAGTGAATTTATGTGTATCTTTAGTGGTTTGTGTTATTAAAGGTGAGGAGTCTAGGAGACTGGGAGTGGGACGATGGCTCCAGTGATGGGGTAAACACATCTACTCCACTCTGAGCAACAATAAACACACAGTTGTGAACATGTTTGAGTACAGGTAGATACTCCAGTAGATGCTTTCACCTTTCACCCATTTGCCACTTAAGAGGCTACAGCCTTATGTTATTTTTTTGTTCAGTGTTTAGACACTGTTGCGACTGATACACTGATTTTTTTCCTCGTGGCAGACGTTTGAGGAGAAGTGGCGCAGTATGTGTTGATTAAAAGTCACAGGGATGAGTTGAGTTTTGGTTTGATTGTGTGTGCACGCTGGGATGGCTCAGCGCTATCTATCAATGTCACTCAGGTAGCCATGGTATCACTGTTAGTGTCAGCATCAGTGTGTGTCAGCTGGTATCACTCACTGGTATCTATGTCTGTGAGGCCTACACAATTTGACCCTGACCCTGTATCTCTCCTGTTTCCCACACCTCTGTCTCTCGTTGTCTGTGTGTGTGTGTGTGTGTGTGTGGGTGTGGGTGTGTCAGTGTGTATTGTCAGCCCAAACCCCCAGATTCCCTGGTATGTTGGTGGAATTTCGACAATTTTTCCAGGTCACTGTTGTTTGTGCCTTGCGAGGTGTGTCTGTAAATTCCCACACAGGGAGGGAGATAAACACACTCACACTGCCACA
This sequence comes from Macquaria ambigua, assembly GCA_008360985.2. Taxonomy (NCBI): domain Eukaryota; kingdom Metazoa; phylum Chordata; class Actinopteri; order Centrarchiformes; family Percichthyidae; genus Macquaria; species Macquaria ambigua. Next base: position 166,989 of record VMKM01000975.1, read on the forward strand.
CGCATATACAAACCTCGTCACATGGCAGCCCACACCTTGTACGGTGAAGAATTCACTGCAACTAACTGTCTAAATGTCCGACTCAGGTTCAGCACCGACGCTCTTTGTCCTTTCACCCTCACGGTGGCTGCCTGTGAGCCCAACCTGCGGAATATTCTGCTATCCGACGGCTAAGCTTGACCTGGCCTAGCAGTGAGTGAGTTATATCACAGATAAATTAGGGATGACAAATTGGTGCTGTGTCAGGTCACACAGGCTTTCTACTCACGGAAAATTCATTGAGGTCAATCCACATGTGGTTGTATGTGTCAGTAGTTGGAGCAATTATAGAAGCACCGGAAATGTTTTACATGCAACGGTGAGTGAGTGCTGAAATACTGCTCCGCCAATGAAGGGGAATTGTTCGGAAAATTCTGGTTGCCAGATCAAAGAATTGATTTGGCAACCAGTTGCCTGTTAGACTAATATTTTGAGTTACTTGGAAAAGAGGACTGCAGTTGTTGCTGTGATATTATACGGGTACTACTATGATGGCTATCAAAATGTGTTGCTGTGAACCATTATAGGAAATGACAGAGCAAAGGGGGCAGTAAGCGAAGCTTGAGGGAAAGTGGTTGAGGTGGTGAGGGGTGGACATTTTTTCCTGTAGGTCTCAGGAGATAAGTGTTTTGTGTCGTAATCCCTTTTCACTCAATGCAGACGCTGCAAGTCATACCCATACTTTCTCTCCCTCTCTACACCCCTCTGGTCCTGGCAGGTCACGTAAATATTAGTCCGAGCTCCCTAATAAATCTGCACCCCCTACTGCTCCCACAGCCTTCCAACCCAAACCTGTTCCCAACAAAGCTGCACCACCTAATACCTAATGGCTGACACCCACCCCATCAGATGGAGGCAGAGCGAAAGGATGAAAGATGAATGGAAGAGTTGACACTGTAGGCAGCTACACTGTAGGCCAGATTTTAATCCAGCAGAGCAGGTGTTCTTCTGAATAACTTCATCTCTGTGCTGGCCAGCCAGAGAAGAGCTTAGCTACATGAGCAAGCCGTTAATGTTTAGGAGGTGTCAACAGGCGACGGATCAGTGGTGGTCATTCATAGTGCTGAAGGTTCTCTGTTGATACACCTAAACTTTATGACCCCTGACCTCGCCAGACTCCCTTTCCAACCTCAGAGAAAAAAGTAAAGACCCAGGTTCTCCCAGCCCTGAGGGGTAAACCCACCACACACACTTGTATGTTTGCATGCACTTTCTGGTCACAAACAGAGTGACAGACTAGAAAAGCTTGCTAACATACTGAGGGTTTTACCAGACAGGTGATAGGTGAGCACGGGGGGGGCCACTGAGGGGGTCCTTTCCTAGCCTGCAGGTATGCACATGTGAATATGTGTGCAAAACAGATCGCATGGCTAACACCCGGACCACCCCAAGGTGAATATTATTGGGCAATTGTTGGTGGGGTCTCCGGCTAGATTCCCACAGACAGAAGCCTGTATCAGAGGCAAGGAGCAGGAGGGAGGTGGAGGGAGGCGGTCAGAGGGAGGTGGCAGGTGGGGCGAGTAATGATGATGAATTGTGGGGAACGTGCTTCTTTCTGCTCAGATTAAGATCTGCTGATAAACATGCCCGCTAGGTCTCTAAGTAACCCTAGACATTTCTCTCTTACCTTCATCCATCCATTTGACTCGCTGTCTTCCTTCTCTCTGTCTCACACCTCTCCTTTATTTTCTATCTCTCAATGGAAGCTGGATTTCAACTCACGCAGTCTAGGTGTCGGGCCCAGTCCTGTCCATGTGCCTTCATGCTGTGTGTGTTGGTGTGTGTGTGTGTGTGTGTGTGTGTGTGTGTGTACTTGCATGCTATGTGTGTATGTAATCGGAGTGAAGTTCATCCTCTGTTCTCAGGGTTGTTGTCATTTGGCAACCAGAGCTCAGACTGACACGCATTACAGCCTGGACATAAGGTTGATAAATCTACACGACTGTCAGTACCGAGACACAGAGAGAGAGAGGGAGAGGGAGAGGGGGGGCAGCTTTTTACCACAAAGCTGCTCTCTGAGCAATGGTCCCAGTCAGATTACTTGGCCTTGTTGTGGAATTAAAGGATAATTCAGATTTATTACAATTTGGGACTTATTTTGTAGCTTTGGCTTTTGTTTCTATTGGTTATGATAACATTGTGCCCACCAAGTTAACTGCTGAGATCTAAAAACATGGTGGCATCGCTACAACGGGGAAATGAATTGGGAGCAGTCAAGACATTCAGACAGGTTGTGAACAAGCCAGCAGATGATCTAAACCACTTTATTTGGAGGTAAAACCAAGTTAGCGCACCTGTAAAGTCCGTAATTACATACTATTCCCTCATTGCACAGGAAAACTGTGTGCATGCACAACTACCACAAGTCCTGCAGGTCAAAGATGAACAGCAAAGTGGATCTGTAAAATGTGATGGATGTTTACAAAGTTTGGGTGATAATATTACTTATCCAAATTAGTTTGGTTAACCTGAAGTTTTGTTTAAAACCTGTATGATCGTCTGACTGCTTGGCATTCCTAGCAATTAATTTGGCGAGTTATCATAACCAACAGAGCTGATGGCCCTATAAAAATAACATCCAAGTTGTAAAAACAGAATTATCCTTTAAACCTCCTGTGTTGCTTGATGCCATTTCTGTGCCCTCAGTCAGTACAATCTCCCCCGCCCACAGTGCTGGCTGCCAGCTGTGAAGACTAATGGTTTGCCTGTGATACTCCGCATCAGGAATGCTCTCAGCCTGGCATCCAGGACACAGATAGACTCTGCCACAGGAAGCTGGCACTAGAATAGTCTCAATGACTGGAATTGCTTGATAATATTACCCTGAGGGACAATAAAGCTTATCTTATCTAACAATATGGGCCTCCTGTGGCTATTAAAAGATCACTTCTAGGATGTTGAGGGCTCTTTTTGGGGCAGCTGTGGTTGGTAGACTTAAAGGTGAATCACAAGTGGCCTAATATTATGTATCACATAAAAGAGATTGTATTGATTGAAGAGACTAAGGAGAGCAATTTTATCTGAGTTTGTGTCTGCTTCCTGCATTAAGGTATCTCCAGGGCAGATGCCTTGCATTTCCTGTGTCATGGAATCAGTGTGTCCAATCAGGCCTGAACCTGGCTGCATCCTGTCTCAGGCCTGGGCAAGGAGAGATGATCTTATCACCAGGACACACTGACCAACACGGCATACAGGGTTAGAACATTACAGAAAAATGTAGTTGTGTTATAAGACAGTACAGGTTTGCTGAGTAGAAAGGCATTGAATTATTGCTGTATCATTTGGCTTCTCCAAAAAGGCATCCATGCAGGTGTGTTTACACAATACTTTTGTCTTAAGTTTGCGCTTGTGTGCGATATCCTTTTGAATTCACGTTATCAGGAGTCTTCTAGGCTCTGATATAACAGAGACTGAACTGGACAGAGAGTCTGGGGAGCAGAGGGGGCTGAGGCAGAGAAGATTGCTTGAAAGTATTCCCTTTGATAAGCCGGCCAAGAAGCCTTTGATTAAATGTGGTCCCAGCAGGAGCCCACACTAGGTCCTCTGTGGCACGACCATGTCCAATCACCAGCTATCAACAGCCCCGGGTAATTACAGCCATCTAGTCATTAGCCTGGGACCCACCTGGAATTCCACATAGCGAGGGGTGGGACGAGGCCAGCAGGGGTTGGGGTTTAGGTTGGACCTTTAATCAAACACTTCCCTCCCCTTGACTGATATAACACACCCCACCCCAACTCACACTGAATCAGCCTTTGTTACTTACATAGATTGTGTTATTATGGCCCCGGTGTCTCTCAGCTCATGCTGGTGAGGAGCAGTGATGGTGTGTGTGTGTGTGTGTGTGTGTGTGTGTGTGTGTGATGGGAATAACACGGCAGGTTATGACAGCAGTACAACTGAACTTACTCACTTTCCTGCTCGGTCACACTGATAAGTTCTGCTCTGACGGCAATATCTAGTCTCTTTCTTGCCTTCAAGCTCTATGTTTGTCTGAACAAAAAACAAAGATTCCAGTGTCATACTAATGCACCATATATTTCATATGAACATCTGTTTAGATAAGGCAATATACACAAAGTTATACAAGCAAGCTGGAGAGCAGAGAAGTGAAATCTTTCTGATGTTGTGGTTATGTGTGACTGAATGACCATCCAGGCCTTCTTTTTCTTTTTCTTCTTCTTCTTCATCTTCTTCTTGTCAGCGGCAGTTTGTCGTCTTACACACTGAAAATTAGAGTACACTGTATAATCATAATAATGGGAGTGCTCTTCTCTCTCCTCGTGTCAGCCAATGTAGTGCAGTCTCATCCGCAGATGAGAAATGAAACAACACTTTACAATTTAAATAAATCTCTTTAAACAGCTTTGTTGTTTTTTTTTGTTTTTTTTTACAGTTGCATTCAAAGTTCCAATGAGGCATTCGTCCATTTATTCATCTCCCTGTCCTCCGGTAGTCCTCTTCCTGGACTTCTGTTTGGCCACACAGAGCCAAATTTACGCTTAGATGTCCACTTCTCAAAGTGCACTTGTCAAGCTACTTCCCAAAGTCCAACCAAGTATTCGATTTTTGGTAGATTAAAGTGTATTTCCCCCCCAAAAAAGAAAGAAAATTATGTGAGTATATGATGTTGTTGTAATAATACTGGATACGTTTGAAGGCTCAGTTAATGTAAAAACGTGTTTAAAGCATCATGAAAGCAGCAAACCATTTTTAACCCAGAACCACACGCTGGAAAAAAGGCCACCTGAACTGAATCTTTGATAAAAGCCCAATCCACCCGAACCCCATAGTGTTCACTGGTTTCACCGTTCATCATCTGATCCCAGCAGTTCAGTCACAGGGCCATTCACAAACAGGGGCTAATGGGTATTAATTCATATTGATGGGTACTGAATTCTAGTGCTTTCACAGAGACAGGTAGAAAAGCCATGCAATGATGAACCGAGGTGGGGGCAGGGGAGGGCGGAGATGCAGAGCACTTTCGGACAAACTTTCCCAGAATGCCATGTTCCACAGGATGTCCTGTAAAGGGTAAAGGGGTGGGGTTGCATTACAGGGGGTCGAGGGGGCATGTCCTCAGGTCTGGTCCAACCACTCAGCTCGTTTGGGGGCTTTGCACGTGTGTATGTCCACAGCTTCCTCACAGTCCTTACACTCCACGGCGCAGCACCATTTGAACTTGCACTCGCACTTGGTGATTTGCTTGACTCTCGTGGTGTCGTAGCCCCGCCCACAGCACATGACCTCACAGCCATCTGTGCCGCGCGATGTCTTATTGCAGACCCGCCCAGCCGTGCCCAGGGAGCCTGCACAAGAGTACAAAAGAGTTAGCTAAGAAAAGCTAAACGTTAACTAAAGCTAGTTTCTCTTAACTGGTCTTTTTTGTTTTACTTTTCTGTCAATTCTTCTACTGAAAAAAACAACAACAACTAGTCACATCGATTAGTCAATCAAATAAATATTAATCTGCAACTCTTTTGATAATCGATTAAGTCATTCTTCAAGCAAAAAAAACAAACACTACCTAGTTTTAGCTTCTCGGATGTGGGGATTTGTTGAAACTGAATATCTTTGGTTTTGGACTATTGGCTGGACAAAACAAGTAATGTTACCCTGGGCTTTATGAAATTGTGATGGACATTTTTCACCATTCTATGGCATTTTATAGACCAAACAATGAATTGATTAATCGAGAACACAATCGGCAGGTTTACAATCCTTAGTCGCAGCCCTAGTCTTAACGTCACATCGAGGCTAGCTGCTGTTCCACTAGCCTCTGTAACTCAATGCAATCTCTAATTGAGGATGACTTTCATTAGTTTTCCTGAAAAAGTGAAATGTGTTCCTGGGTTATTATCATATTCTAAGATAAATGAGTCTCTGCTACAGAGCTTGCGATTAGAATTTGAACCTTTCATGACTTGAACAAAGTTAAACAACAATTCATTTGTTAGCATTAAAAAAAACTGCAGCTCCCATGAAATTTGTCCAGTGTGGAAGTGCGCTTATGACATGCCATTCTAACTTTATCCCTACAGATATCCATCCACGCTCTCTTCTAATTTTATCTGTCTAACTTTTTAGCTGTAATCTTTGCTGTATGAAAAACCCCTGTCCATTTTCATAGCCCACCATTCGACTGGTGACATTTATGCTGCATTCACGCAATGTTGACAGAATGGGAAGAATAAGAATACCTCCCATTATTCTGACTTGGGAGTGTTCAGGCATTATACCGAGAGTGTATAGTGAAATATACACAGTGAGTGTATACTGCTTAAATTAGCTACTTTTGCTGTGTTACTTATTTGGAGCACTTGGATTTTGTTTGGACGTAACAGTCTGTGACAGTCTCGGGCTTGTAGAAAATGGTGTTTGTTAAAGGCAGCTAATAACAAATACTAAATAGAACATTACAGATTTTTTTTCCAAATTCACCATTTCTGTCTACACAAATGGAGTGAACTTCAGGATATACTGTAAACAGGTTTATATTCCAGGGCTGGACCTTTAGTAATTTGCGTTATTACAAATATCACTGGAGTCAAATTACGTTTTCTTACATCTGGAACAGAACCCTGAAGTTTTAGTTTCACTTTAGCTCGCTATTAGGTGCTATATTTGATATGCTGTAGCATGCTAGTCACCGTTGTTGAGTGTATCGCAGTGTTTAGCAGCCTGGCTATTACCTAATGCAGTGGCATATTGTCTGTGTCTTATGTGAATGTCATCCCCACAGAGATTAGTGCTGGTGTTTCGTGTGAGAAGCTCCCTGTTTGAACTGCTACCTATCACAACAAGCTGCCCATAGAACAACAGACCCACACACACAACTATGCAGTGTTGGTAGAGTGGCCTATAGTTACACTGCCTTTCCCAAGCCACTGCTCCCTTTGAAGCCACTCTATGGGTGTGTGTGTGTGCATGTGTGTGTGTGAGGGTTAAATGGACAGTGGAGCGTGACAGACAGACAGGCTCTCACACTCTGAGGCCCACTCTGCCCTCCAGCTACGCTTAGTTCAGACAGACAGAGAGGGAGAGACTGTGACAGACAGAAAGAAGTGATTTTTTTTTTGAATTAGCCGCTTGTGTCCCTAGGCTGTAGATTCCACTGGGAAGGTGAGAAAGAGGGGGAGGATGGATGAAGGGACGAAGAGAGAGAGGCAGACAAAGGCAGCAAGGACGAGGAAGAACTGGACAGAGCTTCTAAGTGATGGAGGTGTTGAATATCGTAAATGTTTTTCATCCATCAACCAGCCAATCAAAAACAGCCACACCTGATTAGATGCATTTTCTAAAGGTTGATCAACACATTCTCTGACCATGGGGTTGTGTATATGTGTGTGTTTATATATGTGTGTTTATATGTGTGTGTTTATATATGTGTGTGTGTGTGTGTGTGTGTTGACAGAGACTGATAGAGGTCAGGTGGTCACAGAACGACCATGTCCCCAGGGTACAAGGATATTAGCTTCCACAGACATCACACGGGAGGCCTGCTGTGTTATCTGACTACTATTACACACACACACATACACACACTGACATTCACACACACAAACACACTAGTCATGCCTGAACATATACACAACATACACATAACACCCCTGAAACATAACACAGTCAGGGCAATCCATCAACATCCATGAGAAACTGCCTCTCTGCCTCTTTCAATGCAGTCCACCTTCTTCTTCTTCTCTGCTTTTGCCGTCTTACCTGCTGATTTGTCTTGTAGGCAGTAATCCGGAGAGTTCTCAAAGTAGACCAGGTCGTTCTTGGTGGCCTTCCTGAAGGCTTTGTTAGCTACAGCGAAGCCTGTCCCATCCTGATTCATCGTCACCTCGATGGCCCCATTGTATTTCCTCCTCAGGTAGTCACCGGTCTTCCTGAAGTCTGACATGGCCATCCAACATGTCCGCAGCGTGCAAGAGCCGCTCACACCGTGACATTTACACTCCAGCTTCATGAATCGCTTCACTGCCTAAATACATAGGGAGAAGTGGGGATTGTGTGTACGTTGTTTTAGCCATCGTGAAATATGGTTTTACATGTTCTAACAATGCAGCCCTGAGGCAGGAACGTTTCTTAAAGGATTGGTTTAACCAAATTTCATGAAAACATATCTCTCAATTAATGTACCTCTAGTGGTATCTAGTCTTGCAGATCATTTTTGGTTTCATCTGACAAGGTTTCGAGATAGATATCCACATCTGAAATTTCTACCTCCACTCCAGTACAATGGAAGTGAAAGGACTTTTGTTTGAGGTGCTCAAAGCATTGAAAAATTACATTAGAAATTCACATGGATAATCAACAGATTTCTATGAACAGTTTTCATCTGAACTACTTTCTACCAAGGAAATAGTCCTTATCAAAACTGTTGTGAAGTCTCTGGATTATCCAGAGATATGGGGACACTGTTTCTGGAAAGAGATGTTGCTGTTGAATTCTCTAAATGTATTTTTTAACATTGAGCACCACAAAAAAATTCCATTTATCCTCATTGGGGTGGCGACCTCATTTACACTTAGTATGAACACTTGATCTATATCTGAAAATTGTATCTGTTTAAGGAAAAACACATATTAATGCAAGGTGTAAATGCACTAGGGCTGTTGCTTTTACAAAAAATCAAGTTCAAACTAATTCAATTAATGCTTATCCTAATGCTTATCCTAAAATACGGATTCTGCTCCCCATTCATTTCTATGAGGAACAGGGCAAGAAGTATTCGCTGCCGGTCACAGATTGACCCCGCCTCGCTTGCTTTATGCAGAATTAAATCAGATTGAACTCTGACACATGAAATCACAAACCCCTCCAATGTGCAGCCAGTTTAATATTCAACTTGTTGAATGCTGTTAATAGCCCGCTTGCCATGCTAGCACCCATAGTTTGTGCTTACAACTCTGCCCATGCTTTTCTATGTCCTGCCTGCTTTTTGCCTCAACACGTGAGTAAATTTCTGATAATTTGTGGTGCCTCCACTGCCTCACTTGAGTGACAAGTTAACGTTTCAAGGCAATTGCGTTTTACAAAGTCAGTAAACAGACTAACGGTGAATTGCACTGCTGGAGTACAAGACACGGCCTGAGAACTGTTATACACTGACATTTTTGAAACTGAAGAGATGATTACAAATGTAAATATTCATAGCATCAAATATTTAATCTTGGCTCAAGTTCGAACGGTAGTTTGAATTTCAAATAAAAAGTGACAGCCCTAAAATGCTCTCAGAATGCATACCAGCAAGGTGTGAATGCAGTCTGTACAGTTTGGCTACGTTGTCAAGAGAAAATCCCTCCAACAACAAGCTGATAGACCACCTAACTCTGCATCTTCCACTAGTTCGCCTGCTCCACCTACCTGATTTGCTTACAGAGATTTAATCATAATGCAGGTGGAATTGAGATAATAAGAACACTTATTAATACCAGGTGTAAATGGAAAGGCCTATGATCAATATCCACATAACGTTGCCAGTTACAGATTGCATGTTAATACCAGGTGTAAATAGGGTCCGAGATGCAGATATATCAAAAATTGGGCAAATAAAACAAAAATCTGAATAGCTAGATATACCACTAGATATAAGTGAGAAAATATGTGTTTTTTGGGTAATTTGATGCTGCTGTAATCACTTACTGTTCTGCCACAGCGGTTGTTATGTAGGTTCATGAGCGCCCGTGCATCTCGGACAGTCCTTTCTTTGGCATCTATGAAGGCTTTGGCAAACTTTATCCCATAGTTGATATTATCACTACAGCCACCCCAGTCAAACTCTCCTCTCTCGTCGCTAGCCCGTCCGCGCTTGTGCGGGTCGCAGTTACACGTCTTCAGCTCCCCCTGGCTGCAGGCGCGAGTGAGCGCATACACCACTCCTGCAGAGGAGATGGCGTAGACGAATGCTGCTTCACGACTGCCTGAGAAACAGAGAGAGAGAAAGCAGAAAAGCCAAAAAGAAACAGAGAGGTTAGACTGAGGTAGATGTTAGAATAACACAATCTATTACTGAATACAGAAATTGCAGTTACTTATATCATGCAATACTATAGATTCTCTAAGACCTAAAAACTTAAAACTGTGCAGCCCACATGTTACCATGCATAGACAGATTCTCATAATGCCATGACCAGGTCTGGGCGTGAGCCATCAGGACGTGAAGGTGCAGCTGACGGGGGCATATCAGGCCTGATGCGGAGTATAGGACAGCTCTGTTTAAATATTATCATGGAAATAATCCTAGCTGCGGGGCTCTCCTCTGCTCACATAAATTGTTTAAATACAGACACAGTGATACCCCATTAATCAGCGCCAGGGTGATGTCATGACAGCATTTTCTACCATTGCTGTGCTTTTCTGGTCTCTTTAGTTCCTTAGAATATGACTCATCTATTGTTAGGCCAAAGGTGCATAGAGAATTAGATATAGTGTTTGGTCACAGTTGCTTTTTGCAGCGCCCGTGGGATTGAATGCCTCAAAAAAAACAAAAAAGCATGGCAGCAAGAGGCAGAAGAACTTGGTTAACCTAACAGACATAAGTGGTATTCATATATAACGTTAATAACAACACTGCTCTGTGCTCTTGAGGTTGAGTTCCACTTTTTTCGTTCCATCAACACAACGTACAAAAGTCAATTTTTGGCATTTATGAATCGATTCAGAATCACAGGGGTTTTTTTACTTGCCCACAAGACACATCAATATCTAATACAACTCTCATCTTGAATAAATAATAAAATAGATTGCCATGAAATGTGCTAAGCACATTCATGCTGCCCAGATGATGAACTCATCGAGTATAGGTCCATAGTAGGGTCCATAGGGTATTTTGGATCCTAAATATTTTGGCTTTCCTTTAGCACGGCCTTCAGGCTGAAATGTCAACTCTGCATACACAATATCTCATTGTGTAATTGGCAGATTGCTGTGTAATTTTCTAAGCACATTCAGCTCCCAAGAGGATAAACCATTTTTTTTAGACCCGGTCTACAAAGGATGCATTTCAGCTGTGTTTTTCAGTCATCCGTCTCACATCCCCAAGCTTAAGAAAAATGGAGATTTCATTTTTAGGCAATATCGGCCACCCCTAGCTTGTCTATTTTATTATTATTTTTCTACAACAGCTCCTGCTTCACTTGCACTTCACACGTGTACCTGCGACCCAAAGCGTCTATTTATTGGTCTCTGAGCGCTGCCAAAACATGGGTGACCACATAGCAGCACTGTGACTGAACGCATCCCAGCTTCAATCCTCCTTAGACACTGACGAAGGACTGAAACTGCTGTGCTGCAGACATGCTGCTTTCGCCACGCAGTCTGTGTAAACAGGATGTCAGACTTTTAATCTTGTTTTATATCAGGTTGGCTCACAGTCGCATGTTAACAAAAGGTGCGTACAGTGCGGTACAGTATAGTACATTTGTTTCTTGGGTCTTTTGAACTGTCTCTGTCTCTCCATGCTCAGACAAATAATTCTTACAACCTCAACTTGTCAGAAGTATTTAAAAGCTGTAGCAAACTATTCCGTAATCTGCAGACTAGGATAAATAATAATACCACATTTATGAATTCGGTTTTGAATTTAAAATACTGTCCTGCAAAGTAACACATTAATACATGGGTGAAGCAATATTTCCTTCTGAAATGCAGTGGAGTAGATGGATAAGGTTTCATGAAATGGAGCACTTCAAAATAACACAATAACAAAACGAACTGATATAGTACTGATGATAAATGACTGAGGGTGGGGCACTTTTGTATCTGAAAACAAGACACACGTTCACTCTGCAAACCTATCTGAACCAGCCTGGACCAAAAGAGTTTGTGTGATCCAACCTGCTTGCTCTGTATTCACTGGAATGTACCATTCCATCTCTGGGGTGAGGAGAAGGGGGCAGTGGGTGCTGTTGAGATGGTGTATGTGGGGGAGGATGCAGGAGGGCATTGCTGGTCATCATTCAAACCTTCGCTGTTTGTCTGACAGTGAGAATATCTCTCTAAATATTTACATCTACATTACTGTTTATTCCTTTCCACCACACACACACACACACACACGAACACACAGACACGCAGCCTGTATCTCCATATCTGCTACTTTTTTCCATGCATCGCTGGCCCCCACACATGCTTAGGATGGCTGGAAGAGGGACAGTAACAAGCCATGGCGAGTCAGTGACGTCAGATACTAAGTCTGCGGAGACGAGCATCTTATTTTGTGCAACCTGAATCCAGATACACTACAATTAACTCCTGTAAATCAAGCATTTGCCATTGAAAAAGCAAAAAGCAACAAAGTCAAAAGGAAGCATAATCCACGATCATAACCCCTAAGATGGAGCACCATAGAGTCACTCTTTTTACTGGTTGCACTGCATGCAACAGTGATTTACAGGTCCATCACAGCGTCCATGCTTTGCATTCAGAGTGCAGCAGTAATGATCTATACCGGCTACTGCAGTATCATTGCAAAATAATGTGTGACAACTTAAAGAACAGTCATCATTTAATGTTTCATGCAAAATAACCAGCTGACTTCAAGACATCAATGTGTCACCAACCAGGTGTTTTGACTGAAGAGTCCATGTCCGCCTGTTATGTAATAAATAGCCTATTCACGATGCATGTCTACAGTTATAAAACCCTTCATAAGGAGGAATTACACATACACTGGCTACAAAGATAGTTGGAAAATATGTATGTTAACATGCATGTGTGCCTGTGTGCATATGTGTATAGGCATAAATCTGTTACAAAGCAGAGAGGTCTGGCAGGAGTGGAAAAACAAAATGACGACAAGCCGACGTCTCGAAGCCCGTGTGTTTATTGACGAGGCGTAAGGCATTACAACAGTCCATTAGCAACTATAAACATGGAGCACCAGCATATGTGAGTATGAGAAGGAAAGATCGGAGAAAGAACAGAGCGAGGGGAGAAGGACAGAGGGGAGAAGGAAGAGATAAGGCAGTAAAAGTGAGGGTGAGAATGAGGAGTGAGATAGTAGCAGAGGGGGCTCAGGTTCAGGCTCAGTATCTATACCGTTTGGCCATACAGTCAGTAATCAGAAGGGCACACATGTAGACACACACATGGACTTACTCCGCAGCAAGACACGTCCAAACACGGTGTGGTCGCGGTCCAGTGTGCTGCAGTTCCAGCGATGGTGTCTGAACTGGTGCTGGCACTCTCTGATCCACTCCTTGGTGCCCTCACCGATGGCCTGCATGATGTCTGGGTGGCGCTGGCAGAGTTGCCGCTGCTTGTTCACCAAGCCTGGGATGTTGTCGCAGATCACACGGGCCCCCAGCGCACCGATGTACCTGAAGATGCAAAGAACACAAGAAACTTCTTGGCGGTTTGGAACTGAATCCACACTAACTCGGGTCATTTAGAAGGATTCATATGTGGAATACAAAGTGCAGCGGTGATTGATTGTATATTGCAATTGATTAGTACACATAGGCGCCCTCATATGGTAGGTGTATACACATGTGGATACACACACACTCAAAGGTGATGAGTGGCATGAAGGAGAGCTGCAGCAACAGTCCTCTGTGAGTCAGAGTTCACTACACTTAACAGTTTAAGGTTTGCGAGAAGGAGGGGAGTGGAAACCATTTACTCTGCTCTTCAAATAAATAAGCACTTAACCTCTCCCCACAAGACCTGCGTGCGTATGTGTGTTTAAATGTTTCCCAATGGTATGGTTGAAATCATGTCGTCACAAATCAGAGGACGAAGCCTGGGGCCTTCAATAACCCTGTCAAACTGAGACCCCATTTACTCACTTTGCTCCTCTCTGTCTTCTGCCTGCTCGCTCTCATTCTCATCTTACTCACAGTTCTGTGTGCTTCTTCCAATCTTTCTCCCTCCCCTAATAAAACAGACTCTTACAGTATCCTATCAAGATAAATGCTGCGTTGAGCTTTCCCAAAATAAACTCTAAACCTAATGGTGACGCACCCCTCTGTGTGTGTGTGTGTGTGTGTGTGTGTGTGTGTGTGTGTGTGTGCAGCTCGGTGGCTGCAGGGCTTTGGCGGGTCAGCGAAGGGAGGTCAGGGAGCGTGTAGCTGTGTGGTCGTGTTTTACGAGGCCGGGCGAGAGGATGGAGACTGGAGGCTCTCTACTCCCCAGAGTGGGATTAGAGAGGAGGAATAAGAACAGAGTGCTCATCAAAGGAAAGAGCCAGAGCAGCAATTCACACTTAATTTTCTCTCTCTCTTTCTCTCTGAGAGTCAGGAGGACTTGTGGATTTTATAGGATAGTAAATCATTGTCCACAGGTCTAAAACAACATGCTGTAAAGCCCTGCGACTCTACTGTGAATCATAGAAGAAAGACAAGTGGGAGACAAATAGGGAAGACTTCTATTGACTTCTGATGACGCAGCCACAACTCCTCCTATATTATATTGGCCTCTTGTTGCCCTGTCATCTTCGCAAGCCTTATTGGACCAAACAAGAAACACAACAAAAAAGAAGAAGACTATTAATCTGATCTTTTTCTCTAGCATCATCTGTAAGAAATCATTTCACTTTATTCTGGGGATTTCCTGATTTCCTGAATAAGTGACTCATCAAAATCAGTTTACTTTTCTTTTATGGATCAAAATTAAACAATTACCTACCTGGTTGTTCCTGTTCCTGTTCCAGACTATTACCGTTGTCGAAACTGTGGGCGTTCTTTATGTTTCACAAGAAAATGTATCACGATTATAAAATGTATTTATTATTATGTATTTGTATTACATTATACATGCTGGCTGGAACATCCCACAATCATTTTCTGCGACCTCCCTGGTGCGTTAAAGCCCCAGATCTGTGCATATCATCACTTACTGAACACCCAGAGAAATTTGATAAACAGTTAAATACTGTATCTCCTACACTAAATTCCCCTCAAAGCCAATAATGTCCAGCTAAAGCCTCTACACACACACTTCCCACTACTCCCCATAACTGCTTTTAATCTACACAAACTATTAGGCATTCCATCACCCCCATACCCGCCCACACACAGACACTTCTCCCATAAACACACTCACACACATGGACACTTTCACGTATGTTATTGGGCAGGCAATGAGATATTTTTTCACCCCTCACCTATGCTCTAGATGGCTGGTTTTGGGGTATTTTAGTGAAGCTGCGTGTGTGTGTATGTGTATGTGTGTGTGTGTGTGTGTGTGTGGTACCTGGTGAATTAATGACTGCTCTGCCTTGTCGAATACAGGCTCCAGCTGAGCCGAACACGCGCTCAGCCAACAGCGCCGGCATAAATTACATTTATCGCTCTATTATTATTGCTCAATATGGCAGGCCAACAAACTGACACGAAGAAAATGCGCGTTAGAAACTAAATCCTTAAGAACTTGAATCTAGTTCACAAACTCATAATTTAGGTTTTTTTCGCTATTAATGCTCCATCGTGTTTCTTACTCTTTTTTTTCAGGAGCAAATCATTTTTTACTTAAATTAATTGATGACAGAAAAACACATTTAGAGTTTTTCTTTGCAGTCATTTCCACATAAAAATGACAAGGCAATGCACTCATTCGTGACAAATAATAGCCTATGAAACTCGTTTTAATAAACCCCAGTGCCTTTAGATTATTTGCAGCAAAAATGCACAAAATAAGAACAAGAGCGTTAACGTTTAAAATGTTGCCAGCAACTCTGCGACACTGATGAGAAAAGCACTGTCGGCTATACAGTGAGTCCGCGATAATAAATTAACTGATACAAACCCTCAACCCTCATAATGGCCTTGTCTGTCTGCTGTTGGAAAATCGCTGCTCCGAATTAATTGGAACGGGTTTTTGCTTTTGGAAAAGGGGGTTATTAAAATAGTCCTCATAAGTTAAATTCGTTGGCAGTTTGAATCCCTGAAGTTTGTAATGAAAGACCCAAAGCTCGGCAGTGGTCCCAGTTCCGTTTCAAATGATTAAGATCAATGATGAATGTTCAAATTGTGTGGCATTTTCTTACCTTCCTTTAACAGTCAGACACTAGGTTTAATTTTGTTAATAATAATAGGCCAATAATAATAATTTGTATTATTAAGCTATTATTCATATTATTATTATTTACTTAATTGTTTCTTTCAAAAGGAAATATACAAATTCAGCTCCCATAAATCTTGTTGGCCCTGTAGGTGTGATGGATGCAGACAGTAAGCCTACTCACCACCATGAAGAGTCCACCCGAGGCGTCACCAGCAGCAGCAGCAACAGACACGCACAGTAAATCCTCGAACTGGTACCGGGGTTTTGGCATGAAGAAGACCGGGATGAGAGTCTGGCTCCCGGCGAACCACAGCTCCGAATCCGGGCTGCCCGGAGGCTCAGAATCCTGTTTAAACCCAGCATGGCTTTGCGCTTTTTTTAACCACCAAAATAAAAATTAGATTTCAGAAGAAAATGCCCAACCTTAACAGACAAGATTTGATGTGAAGTAGGTTAGGCACCCATTCAGTAGGTAGGCCTCATTATCCAGTGTGTGGCTCCATGTTGCGCGACTGTCAGGAGTGTGAGGAGCGCGTTTTCGGTGCCATGTGCGCACCAGACTCTCCACTGAGCACTTCTGGCTGCCGACAGGAGGTTTACCTGACCAGACGTGCAACAAGTGTCGGCTGTTTCACCTCTCCAGTCAGCTCCCCAAACACCTATCCTTGCTTTTTGCTTCGTTCAGAGGCAGAATTAGGATCCGAATCGCAGCTGGAAACGAAGGTTGGCAAAAGCGAGACTCGCTGCAGTTCTGTCGGCTGTGTGACTCTGTGCTGGGTCGGATGCTCGCGCCGGACCTCTCCTTTATCAGTGCGCTGTGGACAGAGTCAGAGCTGAGAGAGAGAGAGAGAGAGAGATGAGGGAGGGCTTGCTGCTGACAGCTCCCCTCGCCCATTGGGCAGATGCAGGGGTTACAGAGTTTGACTATGGAAGGAGATATTAAAGAGGGATCGATGGAGAGAGGTGTGTGTGTGTGTGTGTGTGTGTGTGCTGGGGTGAGGGGTGCTGATGCTGTTGAGGTCGAGACGGTCCTAATGTGAGGAGTTCATCTGGAATTATTATAACCAATGATGGCGCCTTCATTTTACAGCCCAGTAAAACCGGATAATTAAATCACAAGAAAAATGTGGTTTTTCATATTTTAAAGGAATTTTGTGACAAAAAGGGTATTTTCCATTCTTAGTGCAAAACGCTGCAAAAAGCAATTATTTAGATGTAGAAATATAATGAGAGAGCAAATGCTCTACAGCACCAATATGTTGGATATACAATTATTAATTACAGTCACAGATATAGTATAGTGGATATACACGCAAAGATTATTTTATTTAACATCTATTGTTATTGTCACTTAATAATAATTGGAATCAACACTATCATATTCACTAGATATGTATATGATTGTACTTCTTCTACTCCACATGCTGGTTCTCACATACACCTTTCACATATTACTGCGTAACATAGACCTTAATGTTCAACCTGCCCGGGGACAACAGATCTACAGACGTCTTTTGGCTAAATCTGGCACACTTACATCATATTAATATTTATTAATGTGCGCTGTCCCCGATAAAGATATGAATAAAGTAAGTAAACCTGTGACATTGTTTAAGTTATTATTATTAACAAACACTTATTTAAATATTTGTCATGCCTGTAGCCATGCAACACCCAAAGCACAGCAGAAATGAAAGTCAGAGAAAAAAGCAGGGAATGTGGGACTGGGAAAACAGAGCCAAAATCGTCCAGTGGAACAGCACTATGGCTTAAATATGAACCACATGTGTAAGAGAGAGAGAGTGCTGAGACAGTGCTCGAATGAAGCATGCACACACACACACACACACACACACACATAAACTGTACATTGTCCCTGGAGAGCAACCATCCTTACCTTTCTTGCCATGCCTGTGTGTGCGTCTTCAGGTTGCCATCAGGCTTGGCTGTGAGCTGTCATCCATCATCTAATCTTTGATATTTCCCTTTGTCCTTGAATGGCTCCTGACAGATTAAAAAAACCTACTTTTGAGTATCCAAAGACCTTTCACAAACTCAAAAACTACTGCTTGACTTGTTTACAGACACCAATTCACACAGTTTTAATCAGCGTAGACTTGAACTTCTCTGGGGAGTTTGTGATATTGGATTAAGAATACCACAGTTGATTCAGCTGACCCAGTAACAAACATGTAAACAAATCAGGAAAATCCCTATCGGAATTGAAACTATTGGAATTAGCTATAGCTGTCGCAAACTGCTACTTCATCAAAAGCTTGAGCTTAAGTGTTTATGCCAAAGCTGCTGTTAAAGCTAAGCTCCTTTTTTAGAGACATTTGTATTTCTGCTTAGAGCTCGGCAGCTGTCAGAATGGGACACACACACACACACACACACACACTTTTAAATGTTTTCAGAGACAGGCACATGCACAAACACACACACTAGAGTGGGTACAGGTTTGTGAGTGGCTGCAAGGTGAGGCAAAGACACTAAGCTCTGGTGAATATTTGTGCGCTGCGGCTTAGCTCACAATTTTCTGCTAAATCAAAAGGAATTAGGGAAGCACAAACACGGCTGAGTTATGCTTTCTCTCATGGGGCTGGAGCTGGAACAGACTTTCTCTCTCTCTCTCTCTCTCTCTCTCTCTCTCTCTCTCTCTCTCTCTCTGTCTCTCTCTCAGCCTGTGAACTTGACCCCAGCTTTCTCCTCATAAACAATAACAGAGTCAAGCGCCTTCTTGTCAGTTGGAGGAAAAGTTTGCCCTGATGAACGAGGTCCAATCTGGCAACCATCTCCTCAGAGGAAAAGTACTGACGGTGGTTGCTATGTTTAAACGCTGCACTGGGGTGAAGGAAGGATAAAGGTGAGATTTACAGAGGCAGCGGTTTTGGACTAATCCAATTGATTTCTGTGTTGATACATTATAATCACTCAGGATTATTTCTGAAAGGAAAGTTGCAGGCAAAAAAAGGGAATGGGCTGAATGAACCAAGGGCAAGCCAGAGGCATGCACTGAAGGTGGAAGAGTTGGACTAATAGCCCAGTAATGTGTCCCCTGTGGGGATTATGCTGTGGGCTGTCACCAGTCAGGCAGTCCAGGGATGAGCTCAGCATGTATTCCCATCCCCTGGCAGGCTGGAGCAGGGAGGACAGCCTGTCGTCAGACCTGGCCGAGTTCCTATACTGATGGGACACACAGGGGCAAACTCAACACTGGGCAGCGAGGGAATATGAACAAGGGACAGGTGGAAGAAGGGCAAAGACAAAAAGGAGATCAACTGACTGAATGTATGACCGTTTTCTAGCCTGCCACATCCATGGTTAAGGTTAAGGCCGCGTTCAGACCGACTTCAGCCCTGCGTATAAAACGCAGCTCTCTCATTCATTTGAATGGAGCCAGTGCGGCGGAGCGTTTGGCAAGGGCTCTAGCCGGGGGCCACAGCAAAAAAAACACAGGGTCGTCCGACAAAAAAGTTGAACAAAGCACAACTTTTCCAACAATGCAACATCATTCAGCAAGGTGCTGCATTGGACAATCACATAAATGCAAGTACACATTCCTGGTAGATTACTTTGTAAGGTGGACGTCATATTTCGTCATAACGATCGTGAGGTAAACAGGTAAGCACCTCACGATCGTTATGACGAAAGATAAAATAGTTCCTGCCATGATAACTTTCCAGAGTTGTAAAATCTTGTATGTGAGTATTACTGTACAGTATTACCCCCTGCACTACTACTTAAGGTCAGGTGAAGATCAGAGTCATGGTCGAAACCAGGCATGACTGTTGGTGGGAGACAGGGTAAGAACAGCCGTCCCCAGTGTAAAAGCTGGACGCTTTGTACGCCCAGCCATCCACCCCAACCTCCTCCTTACGAGGTTTTGCAGCACTTTGACAACGTTATGCTACTTTCACCTTTGCTTCTCAGAGACAACTATCATTACTCGCATGGCCACAAGAGGTCGCAGGTTGTCTTAAGTGTTTGAACACGTGACCAATGCTGTCATCTTTCTGACGAGAACAAATATTTAATTTTAATTCTTGCATGACTTGCATGATTTATTGTAGATGGATTTAATACTGTCATAATTCCTGCGTGTTAAGTAGCTGTGAGTGGCTGTTTAGATAACAATCAGCTGAAAATCCAGTAACATTATCTATAAAGCTAATGAAAGGTCAGAATACATCAGAGGCCCTAAAAATACACTGTCCTCCAGGGACAGACAAGCCACAATTTGCATGTGCATGTGTGTGCGCACATGCACGCGAGCAAGCCAGAGAACCAGATCTGTGATAATTTATTGTCCTGTAAATTTAGATCTGCCGACAGAGATGGACTGCCTTGAACAAACACAGCGGCGCTGGAACTCCAGAAGCTTCTGAAACGTTTGGCTAGCTCTCAGAGAAGGTGTCAGGGCCTGTTGTCAACCACTTTCCCCTGGTACAAAGGGTGCAACGAAAGGCATGTGCATTGAGAGAAGGTTTGTGCTTGCGGAGATGCAAAAAATGCTCACACACACACATCCATAACCGCTGCTACAGTATGTACCCATCATGGTTGGCCTCTACAGGGCTAAGCTTTGCATACTTGTGACCCTTTCTTTCTTTATCCCCAGGATAGCCTGTCATTAATAGATTTTATAGCTCCTGTGGACACACTAAGTGTCCGTAGATGTGATGGTGATAACTCTATAATAGAATGTTTACTAGGTCGCTGGAGGATGCTGTCATGCTGGACAAATTCGGAGCATGCACACACATGAACGCACACACATAGATACACTCTCAAACTGTGACTGTAGAGCAGGTGATACAGATGACATCAAAGGGATATCCTGGGCAGCATGGCCTCTTTGACGTTTAACACATCTCAGACACTTCTTAGGTAAAAACAGGCATGCTTCACCGGCAATACATAGACTGGGACAGTGATACACACAGACAAACAGTCACACAGACAGAAATAATCAGCCATATTAGATGGGACAGACTGGGATAAACTTTAATCCAACTGCTTTGATTCCCTTTTCCAAATACAACATTTAAATTTTAAAGAGTGAAATGTTTTAAAAGAAACCAAATTGAAATTTACCTTTATGGATGCTGGTCATTTTTACAGCACAGCGTCTCCTTGCTCTCTCTTAGTGGAACTGAGTTTGTGCTGAGTAGTTTCCTGTTTTAGTAGGGAACTGTCTGTGTGACGAACACAGCAGGTCATGGGCAGCTGGTCACATGGTGGCTGGCTGAGGTAGCATAGTGAACAGTGAATCAGTGAACTGAACTCTGAAACGTGAATCTTTTTTTTCTCTCTTTCTACTTTTTACACAGGATAAGGAGCGAGTCCCCCTATAAACCAAGACTGAAATCATTGGTAAAACAGCTACCCATGTTTTTATGGGTGGGAAGTTGTGTTTTTCATTTATTTATTCAGGAGTTGAGTGAAAACGTGTAATGAAAACATTATAATTAGTCCATGCCAGGTATGTTTCTCATGTTGGAGGCTGCACCAGAACATGGACTGCAATCAAAACAGAAAATAACACCTCCCATTTGGGGTTTAAAAGTGGATCCCCACAAGGTTTTAGGATTAAGACATGGGGTGAGGATGGTGTGTGTGTGTGTGTGTGTGCACAACTGTGTTTATGAGTATGTGCATATGCAGATGAAAGCAAAAATGAGAGTTATTTTTGTCAGGGTGGCTGCTTGTAATCATTACAATCTGTCAGCAAAGTATTCTTATAATGCCATGCAGTCAAAAACTGTTAACTGACAACAAAATTCACAGCTCAACTGGCATGATTTTCTACAAGAAAATAAGACAGTTTTAATGTTTCTCTTGCTCCTAATAAACCCTTACCAATTTTTCCCATTCAAACTCAAAGTAGTTGAATGACAAAGCAAGGTAGTTATTTTTGGGTTCAACTTTAAAGCTGCTCTCATCAATATTTTTTATATTGACAGTGGATCAAATTATTATGTGCAATGTAAAAGGGTACACTCATAGTGACAAACCCACAAAGAATTATTATCCAACTCTGTAGTTCCCCTCATCTCTACACAACCTTTTAGTGTCTTTTTACTTCTTGTTTTTAAACCCACTGAACAGCACTAAACGGCGACAGACAAATTTAGCGACTAGCTAATGTGGTATTTATAGTAATAGCTAAAGAGCCAGATATTTCCGTAAGGAGTTGATAGAGAGCAAAAACAGAGCTAAAAGGAGAGTGATTATTGAGCTTAGATTCATCGGGTGACCAGAAACATGACTCAAAATTAATGTTAATGTTGCTCCATGTTTGCTTGATGTGTAAATAGGCAACTGTTCGCTAACATGTTCGCCATAACAACTTTATAAGTGATCATATGTTGGTGTTTACAGCTTGTTACGTTGCACCCAAGTTGTCAAAAAATCAATTCATGCAGGTTTAACCAAAGGTAACAATAATCTTAAAATATCACAGTACATCAAACACATCACTTTTCCAGAAGGTAAAAACAAAGAGGCATTTTGTTGGCTATCTTATCAAAGAGGGCTCATGGCATCGGACTCGAGTGCTGATATTGGTTTTGCCTGTGCTTTGATTACTGTGCATAGCACATACAAGAAACTGTGGTCCGGATTAAGTCCTAAGCCTCTTTGGTGTTTGTTCAGTCTCATAAACCTTACCTCCTTTGTTTACACCTCCTTTGCGGTGTATTAAAGCAGACTGAGTGGAGTGGGTCTATGCTGCATGAGCTGGGGTCCTTGAGGTTGTTCCAGGAGATCCCAAGAAAAATTAAGAACAGTTTATTCTGTCAGGTCCTGAATCTCAGGTAATGTTATCAGAACTGGACGGATAAGAATGCAGATGTGAATTTAAGATACAATGAGAATCCAATCCCCCAAAGGCACACATTCTTAGTGTAGTGTTTTGAAGCCACATTGGACCACTTTCTCATCTCTGTGAGCCACACTGAACTTTTTTCAATGAGAAAAATCCATAGCACATCTCAATTATGGTCTATCATCTTGAGTAAACTAGCTTACTGGATGCAAGCTATTGTGAATGTTTTGAGCTCAAATGGAAATATTATGAAAGTGAGGTATATACATGAACATATATGAATTACTTTTTTCCCTGTATGTTTCCCCCTCAAGATCTTCTCCACATACAGTTTTTATAGTTCTACAAATTAGTAATTAAACGTAACACAAGAACAGAACAAAACCACTTCCTTGATGGCTCTCTCTGTGACTTATTTGTATGTATTTGGAGGTCCATGAACCCCTCAGTTTAGACCGTATTGTGGTGGTTATATGAGCCCTGTGTGACCTGAAATGGGGGTGGCATAGTCCTTGTGGTTGAGTCTGCAGGAACCCTGCTGTGGATGTTCTGCGAGTCCTCACACCGTGTGATTGACGTTCAGTTCTGTTGTGAAAGTTGTATGGGCTACCTGGTGTTTTAGGTTGAATTCTTGAGTGCGGACCATTATGGCACTTTGGCAAAAGGCTTTGTGGTGAGGGCTCTAAGTTGTAGGAGAGGTCCTTCCACGCCCTGAGTGATGAGAGCAGGGTTTAACCGGCTGCAGGTGCGCTCGAGACAGGCGGGTAGGGCCTTTGAAGTGGAAGCCAACTGGGACCCCAGCCCATCTCTGACCAGCAGCCAGCACAGACACATTCGCTTTCAATTAACACTCTCCCTTCTTTCCCGATCACTGCTCTTTTGCTTTCTGCTCTGTTTTTCAATACTCATGTGTATGTTCAGAAGAGAACAGCCTGAAGTGTGCAGTAATTTAATATCCTTTTTGTTGTTACTAGTGATGAGCTGATGAATTCACTGCAGTCACGATGCCAGGATTATTTTTTAGAAGGATTTTAGAAGGAGTGCCTGTTATTTGTGTGTGTGTGTGTGTGTGTGTGTGTGTGTGTGTGTGTGTGCTTGCTCAGTTCTTACTTCACCTCTCCTCTTCATGATGTGTCTCAGGGCCAGGTTGAGCGTCCAGAGAACTGCGAGTCCTCAGAGCTCTGACACCCTGATCTATTGTCTCTCATTTATCTTTATGTGATGAAATCACTCTCATGACCTGTCATCTCAACAGGACACATCCTGTCTTTGGCACTGCTAAACAAGCAAGCAAACATACCAGCTTTATAACCTGATAGAGAAATATTGCAAATGCTGTTGTGGCTTATTGGCTGCTTTTATTTGAACGAATATACACACAAGTATGAATGTAAGCATGCAGCACACATCTCATTAAAGAGAGTGAAAAAGAGAAATAAATGGCTGTTTCGACGGTAAGCTCCCTGGAGGCAGCTACATCTGGCTCCTGTTAGCCACAAGCGTATAAAAATCAAATGCGGTTTAGTCTCAGGCATTCTGTACTACAGACTCACACACACACACACACACACACACACACACACACACACACTGGGAGGTAGGTCTCCAGCATGGTGGTCACCCCCACCAGTCCCAGTCTCTCCAGTACCAACCCTAGTGAACCCAGCAGACATCAAGGGGCTCAGACAGGGACTAGTACTCCTGGCAGAAACAGTGACAACAACCCATATACAGTCTCTATACTAAATATTAAACCCTTAAAACTCTGTGGATACCTGTCTGCCGGGCCTCTGCTAATATGTCTGACTGAGAGTGGGGGGTGTCAATAATAGAAAGAGTTTTAAAAAAGTCTAACTCATAGTTGTCTCTGTGGTAACGTACTGTATTTGGACACAACATAAAATAACCACCACAAAATATTTTTCATGTGAACGTAAGCCTGTAAGAGGACATGGTCATTATTTATTTTATTTTTATTTTAAGTACCTATAGTGTGACCCTAGAGCTGACACGATTATTGGATTTACTGTAATAGTTAGGCGACTGACAGAATATTAACCAGGAACTATATCGATAATTAATTAATAATTTCAGTAATTTTTCAAGCAGCAAGACTCTACAGCCATGCTTGTGAGGCTGTGAGGCTGTACTTTGAGCTAGATGCTAACGTCAGCATGCTAACATACTCACAATGACGATGTTAACATGCTGATATAATGTTTATACCATGTTCAGCTTCTTAGTTTAGCATGCTAACATTTGCTAATACGCAAAAAACACAAAGTACAACTGAGGCTGATGGGAAAGTATTGGACACAGAAATTTTGACCAGATGGTGGCGCTAGATAAAAAGTCAGGGGATAACCAAAGTGATGGCAATTCATCCTGAGGCGGACATGAATGTGCGTAGCAAATTTCATGGCAATCCATCCAACAGTTGTTGAGACGTTTCACTCAACACCACAAATGTCCACCTCATGGTGGCGCTAGAAGAAAAGTCGGGGGATCACCAAAGTCAGTAAGATTTATCATCTGGGGACCATGAATATCTGTACTAAATTTCATGACAATCCATCAAATAGTTGTTGAGATATTTCAGTCTGGACCAAAGCGGTGGACCGATCGACAGACCAGCATTGCCATCCCTAGAGCCACGCTGCTAGCATGGCTAAAAATATTAAATATTGTCTAGTTCCAGCTGCTACGACGTGAGGATTTGATGCATTTCTTTGTCACATATGATAGTAAAATTAACATGTTTGGGTTTTGGTCACATAAAACAAGTAACTTCAATACATAACCTTGGGCTCTGGGAAAATGATTAAGATACTTATTGAGGAAATAGTAATAATTGTTAGTTGCAGCCCTAAATGACACACAGAAATTAGAAAGTTAACCCCTAACAGACAGCCACGGCACACACTGAAATAATGTGCATGCATGCTACTGTACAAAACGAGGATGCTACGATGACTTCATCAACAGGATGTAAGAGACAGTTTATGTGGCATAAACAGACACTCATGGTCAAGCAAGTGACCAGACTACCTCCACATCCCAGACGTCCAAACAAATCAGCGGACACTCTGTGACACATGGCCATGCAATGTTTCACTGAAATCGTGGCTCGTTGACCGAACAGTCATCATCATCATCATCGTTGCTGGCGATAGTGAGATTACTGACACATGCTAGAAGCATGTGCTCTGGAGTGTGTGAACTCAGTGTGTAATTGGTGTAGCAGTTGACAACATCATTAGGAAAAAACTGTTTATGATGTTCAGGCAAGCAAGTGGAGAAGTTTATTCATTTGTTAGGCTATCATATCTTTTCACCCCATTATGGACTGAAGTTTAATGTCATTTCTACACTTTTTTTGATGTTCTGGTCGTGTCTATATGTCACTGAGGTCAAAGCCAGCTCATCCTGTGTTTTCCTCCAAGCCCAGCAGGCATGTCTGACAGACTCTGCAGCCCTGTGAGTCTGTCTCTGGCCTTCAATTTCCTGCCATGTTAAATCCTGGACAAAACCGCTACCTTGATTTCAGCTTGGGTGGGATGGACAGCGCTTCAATAACTTTTGTTTTATTGATATTAGCATGTAAGGTCAGAGTAATATCACCAGTATGCACACATACTGGTTCAAAGCTTTGACGAGCCAGAGCTAGTGCTGCTCTCTCAGTACACATCACAGGTATGTGTATGTGCTTTTGTCATGAATGTTTGAGCTCTGGCGTTATCTAAAGCCTTTGTTGCACACACTGCCCCGCGTGAACTAGTGACACCAGGTTACCAGCTCCATATATAAGCCAAGCTGATGTCAAAAAGCTGCAAGAGACTGTCGGCATCAAAATGAAAATATTTTCTTGGTGAAGAACACCTGATTTCACGCCATATTTTAACAATAGCTGTGTTGTTGCCGGCTGAAGCAGTCCAGTAAAAGCTGGCATGTCCTTGGCAGCAGGCTGGCACTTGGCCTGGACTGTCAGAGTGAAATGTTGCCCTTATGTCAGCTCTCAGTAAACTCTACTATCTCTGACTGTGATGGACGGGCCCTTTCGTGGTCTCTGGAGATCTGACTCACATCGAGATACACCGAGGCTTAGATCAGCCTCTGGACTGCTTTAAGGGCCTGGAAGCATCTCCTGGCTTGTTGCTGCCAGGTTTCAGTAGAGGGTGAGGATCAGAGAGACTGTTTTGTTTTTTTGCCTTGTTGCAATGTACTTTAGGCAGTGGTGGAAGAAGTACTCAGATCATTTACGTAAGAAAAAGTAGCAATACAACAATGTAAAAATACTCAATTACAAATAAAAGTCTTGCATTTAAACTCCAACTACAGTTAAAGTGCAGAGGTATTATCAGCTAAATGTATTTTAAATGTAAGTTAAAGTACTCATTCTGCAGAAAAATGGACGCTGTGACTTATATAATAGTATATATTACATTATTATCGTTAATACTGATGTATCATTGCATATACTGCTGGTGGAGGAGTAGCTATTTTAACTATTTAACTATTTACTATTTAACTATTTATATATATACTGTTTGATAGTTAGTCCCAACTTAGGGGTCGGGCCCCTCCAAAGGGTCACAAGATAAATCAGAGGGGTCGTAAGATGATTAATGGGGTAGAATAGAGGTAAAAACTAAGTTCTGCTCCAAACATTTTGTACAAATTTGTGGAGCAGAACTTAGTTTATATATATACATATATATATATATATATATATATATGTATATATATACACATCGTTTTTTAATATTCTCCAATCTTTACTTCTTTGGGGAAATGTTGGATAATTTAACCTCTTTGGTGGAACTGCTAACTCATACACATCACCCCAACAATGTATCATTGCCCGACTGATACAGATTTTTTGTGGAATTAAAAAAATCTGATCGCAATATATCGGCCCATAGTAATTTTCTTAACATAAACACATAACATAAACGAACAATCTTGATACGGATCCCTGCATTTGTTTTTTTTTTATTTCCTACAAGGTACATACTGAGTGGGACATATTACAGTGTAAAAATAAACTTCTCAGTGCTCTCTGGTAGACTTAACTATGTAATAGTGACATTGTTTGTAAATTACTTCAAGCCTTACTCATCGGCTGAAATATACACTGATACTGATATATCTGCAATAAGATTATATCGGCCGATATATCAGCCTGGCTGATTTAGCTCTACAATGCATTGTATTTTATAAGCCTGTCATATGTATTTTTTTATGTAAAATCTTAATCTGACAAGTAACTTTAGCTGTCAGATAAATATAGTGGAGTACAACATTTCCCTCTGAAATGTAGTGGAGCTGAAGTATAAAGTAGCATAAAACTGACATATTCAAGTAAAGTACAAGTTACTTTACTTAGTTACATTCAGACCTTCCTACAAGTTCAAGAGGTGTTAGGTTCTTTTGTCTGGATTGCCTACATTTTGAAATTAGCCCTATATGAATTGCCACTCCTGTCATTTCTGCAGCAGATAGCCAAGCCCACCCTCCCCTAGGAGTCTCCTGATGTACGTCTGACCTGCTCTACAAACCCTGATCCTGAACACAAATGTTGCAATGCCTGGACGTCTCACCATGTGCTTCTAATCCAACACCAAGGTCCTCTTTGGTGGTCTTCTGTCTGTTCATTCTTCTACACTAAGCTCTCTCACTCAGATGCGTTTAGCATCCTGCTGCCCTCTTCACTTAACCCCCACCATCGTCCCAAACCTCACTCGTTCATCCAGCTCTACACCAACACCCTCAGTGCACCTGTCAATCTATTTCTTCAACACTCTTGACCCAGATATAACATTGCTAATGGATGATCTCATTTTGCATCAATTTAAAACAAAAACAGCTTTAATGATAATATTCTGTGTAGTGTCTTATTCTGCAAAATACATCAGTTCTACATTTAGTCTAATATTTATTCTATTGATTTGTTTTTTTAATGTTTGGAATTGCAGTTGTTTAAAGGAATACTTTTGAGAAATATGCTTATTTGCTTTCTCGTCGAGAATTAGATGAGAAGATCAATATCACTTGTGTATGTTTGTGTATGTCGAACACAGAGCCGGAGCTAGCAGCTGGTTAGCTTAGGAAACAGGGAAACCGCTAGCTAGGGCTGGAGCTAACAGTTGTTTTCATTATCGATTGCTGATTATTTTCTCGATTGATAGATTCATCGCTTTGTCAGTAAAATGTTAGAGAATAGTGAAGAATGCCCATCACAATTTCCCAGAGTCAAAGGTGACGTATTTAAATTACTTGTTTTGTCAGACCAACTGTCCAAAACACAAAGATATTCAATTTAGTATCATACAAGACAAATAAAAGAGCTGAAGAGAAGCTGGAACTAGCGAATGTTTAGCATTTCTGCTTAAGAAATAACTCAAACGATTAATCAATTATCGAAATAGTTGCACATACATTTTTTTTGTTGATTGACTAATCAATTAATCAACTAATCTTTGCAGCTCTACAGCTTACCTTGCTCTGTCCAAAGGTTATAAAGAAATCCCCCTACTTGCACCTCAAAAGCTCACTCATTAAAACAATCTGTACAAAAACCAAAGTGTAAACACGACAAGTTGCGGTTTTACGCTGGGTTATGTGTTAGACTATTCTTTGCCATGCCAGTGACACTTCAGTTTTTGTACAGATTAAATTAAAGAGATTTTAATGTGTCAATTTGTGAGCTTTAGAGGTGCTGGTAGGCAGATTTTGTTACCTTCAGACAGAGCCACGCTAGCTGTTTCCCCCTGCTTTCAGTCTTTATGCTAACTGTCTCCTGCTCTGGCTTAATATACAGTATAAAAGACAGATATGAGAGTGGTATCGATCTCCTCATCTAACTCTTGGAAAGAAAGTGAATTTTCCAGGATGTCGAAATATTTCATTAATTCTTGCTCATCATATATCCAAAAATGCACTGATGGGATGTTGAAGATTGAATGTTCGGTTTCAATTTCAAGCATATAAAAATATGAGTATGAGTGATTCTCAAAGCATAATTTCTGAAATTACCAGTGAATTGTTTACAGTGAGTTTTCCTTTTCATATTATGGCATCTTCATCTAGTCAGGTTGAGCATCAAGAGGAGTGTTTGCACTACAAGAGCACCCAAATGACAGACTGCCACAGAATTTACATGGTGTTGCATGAGCGACAAATTAAAAGTCTTGTAAATCCCGCAGACTGCCTTATCGGGCCTGCTCTCTGTGGGATTTGAAACAGACGCTCTCTTGCTCGTTCAGTGTGTATGTGTGCATTCGTGCCCTGTAGCAGACTGTTAGCAGGGGAAACACATGTCCACATTAAGCGGTTTCACTGATCAAGCTGATATGACTGGAGATGAAAGAACAGAGCGGGAATTCGCCCCCCCTCTCCAGTGCTGCTGCTGCTGCGAGCTGTCAGTAACAATACTCACTGAGTCTGCTCACGTTATCATTAAAACTGTATGTCAATTTAACACTGCTGCTTACAAGGCAGAATAAAGTACAAGGGATAGATGATCAGAGTAGATTTGGACATGGGTGTTTCAGTTTTCAACACGAAGAGCTTTACAGGGTTTTGTAAACGTCTCCAGAATGAGAACAATGAACAGGAAAAGAAAGGGAAGGAGGAGAGTAGAGGAGTGACTGATTGCAGGGCATCAGATCAAATGGGAACCAGAGACTCTGAGATGTCAGAACCATAGATTTATACTTTACCTGCTCTCCTGAGATCTGCCACACATACACCCGCTCTGAGCAGAACAAAAGAGGTGGGGAGAGTTATAAAAAAGTATGGGCACCGAGTCATAGGTCAAACGGTGCGAGAGGATTAGTAAAAGAGGCCTACAAAGATGAGTGAGAGATAGAGGACCAGAGAGCGAGAGGGCTGGGTTTGAGGAGAAAACAGCAATATCAGCTGGGTCTTATTTAGATCAACCTTTTGTACTCTGAAAGGAGCCCTGTGCGCACACCTGTACATCTGCCCTCCGCATGTTGGACTGCAATGGGTGGGCTGCCCTTTACTGCGTTAGCCCTCTACTCAGACTGCCCTATATCTTTCTCCAGAGTACAGGAGTGGTCAGACAACTCTGTATATACTGAAACCAAATGGTACTTTCAGATAAGATTGTGATGCTTTTTTTCTGAAACAGCACCATAAGGCACAAAAAAATACCCAGTGAAAGTGATACTCCGGCAATAGTTTAAGGTGCTTTAGGGTAGGGCAACCCATTTTGCCCATTCAGAAGAAGATCTGCAGAATCCTTGATGCATTTGCTCAAGCATATGGGCTCCTGGGACAGGCCCTGAACATCAGGAAGACACAAGTTCTCCATCAGCCGCCTCCGCATGGCACTGCTTCACCTCCAGTAATACAGACTGACAACACCAGTCTCGAAAACGTGGATCCCTACCTTGGCAGCTTCCTTTCCTCCAGAGCTGACATTTACAAAGAAATACATCATCGGATCAGCTGTGCCAGTGGGGCGTTTGCAGTACTCTGGAGAAGAGTGTTTGGGAATACCGTATACAAGAGAACCAAACTGCTCGTTTACAAGGCAGTTGTTCTTCCCACTCTACTATATGGAAGAGGGACCTGGACCACCTATAGTAAACACATCAGAGCCCTGGAGTACTACCACCAGAGATGTGTCAGAAAAATCCTGAGTATCAATTGGAAAGACAAATGCACAAACATTAGTGTGTTAGAGGAAGCAAAGATCGACTGCATTGCCACCATCATTAAACTCCAACTCAGATATAATAAGAATGCTGGACTCAGAAGATCTCTCAACTACAAGCAGACCAGCAGGCGCCTGGAGGTCAGAAGAAGAGGTACAAGGACAACATCAAGAGCAACCTCAAAAAGTTCC
Source organism: Macquaria ambigua (assembly GCA_008360985.2). Taxonomy (NCBI): domain Eukaryota; kingdom Metazoa; phylum Chordata; class Actinopteri; order Centrarchiformes; family Percichthyidae; genus Macquaria; species Macquaria ambigua. The sequence goes on from VMKM01000975.1 coordinate 198,740, forward strand.
ACATCAACACCACTAACCGGGAGGACAACAAAAACAGAACAACATGGAGAAACAGAGTCCTTGCAGGAGCTAAACTTCATGAAGAGGAAAGGCTGCAAAAGACAAGGATCAGCCTCTTCGTGCCAGAGCCACTGGCTAATGGGCAACTTACCACCACCACCCGTCTGGTTGACATGGCGTGTCCCGCCACAGACAGCTTGTTGAGAACACTGCGTGAAACCACCAAGTGTAACTGACAGACACACATGACAGCTAACAGACCGCGGAGCTGCTAACTGTTACTTTGACTGGAGGCTGGTCTGAATTAGAACCCCTCGCCCCCTCCCTGTATAAATCACAGCCGGCCAGGTGATTTCTGAGTCCTGACATTTGTTTCTTTTCACTGGCCAACCTGGCCTGTCTCTTCGCTCTTCTTTCTCTTTGTGTCTCTTGCTGCTTTCTCTCTTTCAACCCACGATGAGTGAACTCACTTTTTAAGAAGAGATGCAAGTGGAAGTGGATGTGCCTCACCTGTGCAGAGTTAACTCTGAGCAGCTGATACATCGGTAAGTTAAACCTCCAGGCCTAACAGACAAGGTCTCTCCTAAACACAGCTGTAAAATCTTTATGGATATGTCAACCAAACTTTAACATCAAACCCACTCAAAGGCTGCATCATCAGAGATAGATACTGCTTCTACTGTTTACTCTAACAACTGATAGTAGATCAGCTGCAAAGAGATTACTTGCTTAATATTCTCCGATAATCTTCTGCAGATATCTGACAGGAGGGAGCACATAAATCTATCCTCTACAGGAAATCGTGGATACAATAGTATGCAAGCAGTGTGACATGACATGAACAGGTGGCAGGTGTGTGTGAGCACATATGGTGGTCACTCACTGGTGGTGGTATACACCAGCTGAAAGGTCTAACTGGCTTTATCTAAAAGTGCTTAGATGGTATTAAAAAGGTCACATGGACTGCCAGACTGTATGTAGGTATGACTGTTCGAGGAGAAGCATATCCAGATGTGTGCTAGTATGCATGCGTGCGGAGGCCTAATGGCCCACAGTGGCTTTCTCTGATCACAGAACACACACACACACACACACACACACACACCGCAGCAAAAGAACACATGAAAGCTCTGTCAAAAGAAACTCCTCAGGCCCCCTCACAGGAAGACCCCATTACATCGTGTGCATCGATAAAAACGGTCCCCCATCTGCCCTGTGGCTCCAGATAGCCATCTCCTCCCCTCAGTGGGTTCCTACTCAGGCTGCGCAAGTCCGACTGTATAACTGGCCCCCAGAGAAACAACATAATGGAGTTAATTTTGTTTATGCTCCAGATAAAACAAATTTACCCTTACTTAATGCCAGATTCCCCATATTGCTCATGGGCATACACGCATATTAGCATGCTGTGTTTTAAATGTGTTCAGTAGTGGCAAAATAGTGGCGCACGATCGTTTGTGTGTCTGTCGGAGGGAGCAGATTTAATCATATGGTCACACTAAAGAACGACAGGCGAGGGAGTCTGCATCAGAAGATAAACTGTTCTCTTTTAACGTAAGGCGTGAGACACCTTGATATGAATTTAAGATTTGGTTTGACTTGACATGCAGGGGCACACACATAAGCACAGACCACAGTTTCTTTGTGCAAATTGTACTCTTTCATTCAACATGTAGAGTGCATATGATGCAAAATGTATGTTTTATTAATAAAGATAAACAAGGCTTGACTGTTTTTTTCTTAGAACCATATTCATTGTGATAAAAAATGCAGGTAAGAGAGATAAGATAAAACTTTTTTCATCCAAGTTGCGAAAGGAATTTGTAGGAATGGAATGCCCAGAATACATAGTAAAATAAATACGCACAGTATCTAGTGTAAATATACTACATATACAGTACATACACAGAAATACATGCAAAATAAAGGGACGTACACATGAAAACATGAAAATTGCATGACTGAAAGTGCAGGGCACAAATTACAAGCAATGGAAAAACTGTACAGAAAGGTGCATCCATGTACTGTATGTTACAATATTACTGCTTTACTATTTTAAAAAACAAACAAATATAAAGTATGAATGGAAAAGAAAAATGACAAAATGAAACAGTATGAATGTTGCTAAAAGGTGCATCACACTGCAGGTAGTAGATGTGATTAAAACAGCAGGAATAGCAGT